>JAYKKT010000063.1:0-490000 GCA_036023115.1 Brasenia schreberi
ACAAAGGATTAAGACAAAGGATAAGACAAAAGGATAAGACAAAGGATAAGACAAAGGATAAGACAAAGGATAAGACAAAGGATAAGACAAAGGATAAGACAAAGGATAAGACAAAGGATAAGACAAAGGATAAGACAAAGGATAAGACAAAGGATAAGACAAAGGATAAGACAAAGGATAAGACAAAGGATAAGACAAAGGATAAGACAAAGGATAAGACAAAGGATAAGACAAAGGATAAGACAAAGGATAAGACAAAGGATAAGACAAAGGATAAGACAAAGGATAAGACAAAGGATAAGACAAAGGATAAGACAAAGGATAAGACAAAGGATAAGACAAAGGATAAGACAAAGGATAAGACAAAGGATAAGACAAAGGATAAGACAAAGGATAAGACAAAGGATAAGACAAAGGATAAGACAAAGGATAAGACAAAGGATAAGACAAAGGATAAGACAAAGGATAAGACAAAGGATAAGACAAAGGATAAGACAAAGGATAAGACAAAGGATAAGACAAAGGATAAGACAAAGGATAAGACAAAGGATAAGACAAAGGATAAGACAAAGGATAAGACAAAGGATAAGACAAAGGATAAGACAAAGGATAAGACAAAGGATAAGACAAAGGATAAGACAAAGGATAAGACAAAGGATAAGACAAAGGATAAGACAAAGGATAAGACAAAGGATAAGACAAAGGATAAGACAAAGGATAAGACAAAGGATAAGACAAAGGATAAGACAAAGGATAAGACAAAGGATAAGACAAAGGATAAGACAAAGGATAAGACAAAGGATAAGACAAAGGATAAGACAAAGGATAAGACAAAGGATAAGACAAAGGATAAGACAAAGGATAAGACAAAGGATAAGACAAAGGATAAGACAAAGGATAAGACAAAGGATAAGACAAAGGATAAGACAAAGGATAAGACAAAGGATAAGACAAAGGATAAGACAAAGGATAAGACAAAGGATAAGACAAAGGATAAGACAAAGGATAAGACAAAGGATAAGACAAAGGATAAGACAAAGGATAAGACAAAGGATAAGACAAAGGATAAGACAAAGGATAAGACAAAGGATAAGACAAAGGATAAGACAAAGGATAAGACAAAGGATAAGACAAAGGATAAGACAAAGGATAAGACAAAGGATAAGACAAAGGATAAGACAAAGGATAAGACAAAGGATAAGACAAAGGATAAGACAAAGGATAAGACAAAGGATAAGACAAAGGATAGGATAAGACAAAGGATAAGACAAAGGATAAGACAAAGGATAAGACAAAGGATAAGACAAAGGATAAGACAAAGGATAAGACAAAGGATAAGACAAAGGATAAGACAAAGGATAAGACAAAGGATAAGACAAAGGATAAGACAAAGGATAAGACAAAGGATAAGACAAAGGATAAGACAAAGGATAAGACAAAGGATAAGACAAAGGATAAGACAAAGGATAAGACAAAGGATAAGACAAAGGATAAGACAAAACAAAAGGATAAAGGATAAGACAAAGGATAAGACAAAGGATAAGACAAAGGATAAGACAAAGGATAAGACAAAGGATAAGACAAAGGATAAGACAAAGGATAAGACAAAGGATAAGATAAGACAAAGGATAAGACAAAGGATAAGACAAAGGATAAGACAAAGGATAAGACAAAGGATAAGACAAAGGATAAGACAAAGGATAAGACAAAGGATAAGACAAAGGATAAGACAAAGGATAAGACAAAGGATAAGACAAAGGATAAGACAAAGGATAAGACAAAGGATAAGACAAAGGATAAGACAAAGGATAAGACAAAGGATAAGACAAAGGATAAGACAAAGGATAAGATAAGACAAAGGATAAGACAAAGGATAAGACAAAGGATAAGACAAAGGATAAGACAAAGGATAAGACAAAGGATAAGACAAAGGATAAGACAAAGGATAAGACAAAGGATAAGACAAAGGATAAGACAAAGGATAAGACAAAGGATAAGACAAAGGATAAGACAAAGGATAAGACAAAGGATAAGACAAAGGATAAGACAAAGGATAAGACAAAGGATAAGACAAAGGATAAGACAAAGGATAAGACAAAGGATAAGACAAAGGATAAGACAAAGGATAAAGACAAAGGATAAAGGATAAGACAAAGGATAAGACAAAGGATAAGACAAAGGATAAGACAAAGGATAAGACAAAGGATAAGACAAAGGATAAGACAAAGGATAAGACAAAGGATAAGACAAAGGATAAGACAAAGGATAAGACAAAGGATAAGACAAAGGATAAGACAAAGGATAAGACAAAGGATAAGACAAAGGATAAGACAAAGGATAAGACAAAGGATAAGACAAAGGATAAGACAAAGGATAAGACAAAGGATAAGACAAAGGATAAGACAAAGGATAAGACAAAGGATAAGACAAAGGATAAGACAAAGGATAAGACAAAGGATAAGACAAAGGATAAGACAAAGGATAAGACAAAGGATAAGACAAAGGATAAGACAAAGGATAAGACAAAGGATAAGACAAAGGATAAGACAAAGGATAAGACAAAGGATAAGACAAAGGATAAGACAAAGGATAAGACAAAGGATAAGACAAAGGATAAGACAAAGGATAAGACAAAGGATAAGACAAAGGATAAGACAAAGGATAAGACAAAGGATAAGACAAAGGATAAGACAAAGGATAAGACAAAGGATAAGACAAAGGATAAGACAAAGGATAAGACAAAGGATAAGACAAAGGATAAGACAAAGGATAAGACAAAGGATAAGACAAAGGATAAGACAAAGGATAAGACAAAGGATAAGACAAAGGATAAGACAAAGGATAAGACAAAGGATAAGACAAAGGATAAGACAAAGGATAAGACAAAGGATAAGACAAAGGATAAGACAAAGGATAAGACAAAGGATAAGACAAAGGATAAGACAAAGGATAAGACAAAGGATAAGACAAAGGATAAGACAAAGGATAAGACAAAGGATAAGACAAAGGATAAGACAAAGGATAAGACAAAGGATAAGACAAAGGATAAGACAAAGGATAAGACAAAGGATAAGACAAAGGATAAGACAAAGGATAAGACAAAGGATAAGACAAAGGATAAGACAAAGGATAAGACAAAGGATAAGACAAAGGATAAGACAAAGGATAAGACAAAGGATAAGACAAAGGATAAGACAAAGGATAAGACAAAGGATAAGACAAAGGATAAGACAAAGGATAAGACAAAGGATAAGACAAAGGATAAGACAAAGGATAAGACAAAGGATAAGACAAAGGATAAGACAAAGGATAAGACAAAGGATAAGACAAAGGATAAGACAAAGGATAAGACAAAGGATAAGACAAAGGATAAGACAAAGGATAAGACAAAGGATAAGACAAAGGATAAGACAAAGGATAAGACAAAGGATAAGACAAAGGATAAGACAAAGGATAAGACAAAGGATAAGACAAAGGATAAGACAAAGGATAAGACAAAGGATAAGACAAAGGATAAGACAAAGGATAAGACAAAGGATAAGACAAAGGATAAGACAAAGGATAAGACAAAGGATAAGACAAAGGATAAGACAAAGGATAAGACAAAGGATAAGACAAAGGATAAGACAAAGGATAAGACAAAGGATAAGACAAAGGATAAGACAAAGGATAAGACAAAGGATAAGACAAAGGATAAGACAAAGGATAAGACAAAGGATAAGACAAAGGATAAGACAAAGGATAAGACAAAGGATAAGACAAAGGATAAGACAAAGGATAAGACAAAGGATAAGACAAAGGATAAGACAAAGGATAAGACAAAGGATAAGACAAAGGATAAGACAAAGGATAAGACAAAGGATAAGACAAAGGATAAGACAAAGGATAAGACAAAGGATAAGACAAAGGATAAGACAAAGGATAAGACAAAGGATAAAGGAAGACAAAGGATAAGACAAAGGATAAGACAAAGGATAAGACAAAGGATAAGACAAAGGATAAGACAAAGGATAAGACAAAGGATAAGACAAAGGATAAGACAAAGGATAAGACAAAGGATAAGACAAAGGATAAGACAAAGGATAAGACAAAGGATAAGACAAAGGATAAGACAAAGGATAAGACAAAGGATAAGACAAAGGATAAGACAAAGGATAAGACAAAGGATAAGACAAAGGATAAGACAAAGGATAAGACAAAGGATAAGACAAAGGATAAGACAAAGGATAAGACAAAGGATAAGACAAAGGATAAGACAAAGGATAAGACAAAGGATAAGACAAAGGATAAGACAAAGGATAAGACAAAGGATAAGACAAAGGATAAGACAAAGGATAAGACAAAGGATAAGACAAAGGATAAGACAAAGGATAAGACAAAGGATAAGACAAAGGATAAGACAAAGGATAAGACAAAGGATAAGACAAAGGATAAGACAAAGGATAAGACAAAGGATAAGACAAAGGATAAGACAAAGGATAAGACAAAGGATAAGACAAAGGATAAGACAAAGGATAAGACAAAGGATAAGACAAAGGATAAGACAAAGGATAAGACAAAGGATAAGACAAAGGATAAGACAAAGGATAAGACAAAGGATAAGACAAAGGATAAGACAAAGGATAAGACAAAGGATAAGACAAAGGATAAGACAAAGGATAAGACAAAGGATAAGACAAAGGATAAGACAAAGGATAAGACAAAGGATAAGACAAAGGATAAGACAAAGGATAAGACAAAGGATAAGACAAAGGATAAGACAAAGGATAAGACAAAGGATAAGACAAAGGATAAGACAAAGGATAAGACAAAGGATAAGACAAAGGATAAGACAAAGGATAAGACAAAGGATAAGACAAAGGATAAGACAAAGGATAAGACAAAGGATAAGACAAAGGATAAGACAAAGGATAAGACAAAGGATAAGACAAAGGATAAGACAAAGGATAAGACAAAGGATAAGACAAAGGATAAGACAAAGGATAAGACAAAGGATAAGACAAAGGATAAGACAAAGGATAAGACAAAGGATAAGACAAAGGATAAGACAAAGGATAAGACAAAGGATAAGACAAAGGATAAGACAAAGGATAAGACAAAGGATAAGACAAAGGATAAGACAAAGGATAAGACAAAGGATAAGACAAAGGATAAGACAAAGGATAAGACAAAGGATAAGACAAAGGATAAGACAAAGGATAAGACAAAGGATAAGACAAAGGATAAGACAAAGGATAAGACAAAGGATAAGACAAAGGATAAGACAAAGGATAAGACAAAGGATAAGACAAAGGATAAGACAAAGGATAAGACAAAGGATAAGACAAAGGATAAGACAAAGGATAAGACAAAGGATAAGACAAAGGATAAGACAAAGGATAAGACAAAGGATAAGACAAAGGATAAGACAAAGGATAAGACAAAGGATAAGACAAAGGATAAGACAAAGGATAAGACAAAGGATAAGACAAAGGATAAGACAAAGGATAAGACAAAGGATAAGACAAAGGATAAGACAAAGGATAAGACAAAGGATAAGACAAAGGATAAGACAAAGGATAAGACAAAGGATAAGACAAAGGATAAGACAAAGGATAAGACAAAGGATAAGACAAAGGATAAGACAAAGGATAAGACAAAGGATAAGACAAAGGATAAGACAAAGGATAAGACAAAGGATAAGACAAAGGATAAGACAAAGGATAAGACAAAGGATAAGACAAAGGATAAGACAAAGGATAAGACAAAGGATAAGACAAAGGATAAGACAAAGGATAAGACAAAGGATAAGACAAAGGATAAGACAAAGGATAAGACAAAGGATAAGACAAAGGATAAGACAAAGGATAAGACAAAGGATAAGACAAAGGATAAGACAAAGGATAAGACAAAGGATAAGACAAAGGATAAGACAAAGGATAAGACAAAGGATAAGACAAAGGATAAGACAAAGGATAAGACAAAGGATAAGACAAAGGATAAGACAAAGGATAAGACAAAGGATAAGACAAAGGATAAGACAAAGGATAAGACAAAGGATAAGACAAAGGATAAGACAAAGGATAAGACAAAGGATAAGACAAAGGATAAGACAAAGGATAAGACAAAGGATAAGACAAAGGATAAGACAAAGGATAAGACAAAGGATAAGACAAAGGATAAGACAAAGGATAAGACAAAGGATAAGACAAAGGATAAGACAAAGGATAAGACAAAGGATAAGACAAAGGATAAGACAAAGGATAAGACAAAGGATAAGACAAAGGATAAGACAAAGGATAAGACAAAGGATAAGACAAAGGATAAGACAAAGGATAAGACAAAGGATAAGACAAAGGATAAGACAAAGGATAAGACAAAGGATAAGACAAAGGATAAGACAAAGGATAAGACAAAGGATAAGACAAAGGATAAGACAAAGGATAAGACAAAGGATAAGACAAAGGATAAGACAAAGGATAAGACAAAGGATAAGACAAAGGATAAGACAAAGGATAAGACAAAGGATAAGACAAAGGATAAGACAAAGGATAAGACAAAGGATAAGACAAAGGATAAGACAAAGGATAAGACAAAGGATAAGACAAAGGATAAGACAAAGGATAAGACAAAGGATAAGACAAAGGATAAGACAAAGGATAAGACAAAGGATAAGACAAAGGATAAGACAAAGGATAAGACAAAGGATAAGACAAAGGATAAGACAAAGGATAAGACAAAGGATAAGACAAAGGATAAGACAAAGGATAAGACAAAGGATAAGACAAAGGATAAGACAAAGGATAAGACAAAGGATAAGACAAAGGATAAGACAAAGGATAAGACAAAGGATAAGACAAAGGATAAGACAAAGGATAAGACAAAGGATAAGACAAAGGATAAGACAAAGGATAAGACAAAGGATAAGACAAAGGATAAGACAAAGGATAAGACAAAGGATAAGACAAAGGATAAGACAAAGGATAAGACAAAGGATAAGACAAAAGGATAAGACAAAAGGATAAGACAAAAGGATAAGACAAAGGATAAGACAAAGGATAAGACAAAGGATAAGACAAAGGATAAGACAAAGGATAAGACAAAGGATAAGACAAAGGATAAGACAAAGGATAAGACAAAGGATAAGACAAAGGATAAGACAAAGGATAAGACAAAGGATAAGACAAAGGATAAGACAAAGGATAAGACAAAGGATAAGACAAAGGATAAGACAAAGGATAAGACAAAGGATAAGACAAAGGATAAGACAAAGGATAAGACAAAGGATAAGACAAAGGATAAGACAAAGGATAAGACAAAGGATAAGACAAAGGATAAGACAAAGGATAAATAAGATAAGAAGATAAGACAAAGGATAAGACAAAGGATAAGATAAGACAAAGGATAAGACAAAGGATAAGATAAGACAAAGGATAAGACAAAGGATAAGACAAAGGATAAGACAAAGGATAAGACAAAGGATAAGACAAAGGATAAGACAAAAGGATAAGACAAAGGATAAGACAAAGGATAAGACAAAGGATAAGACAAAGGATAAGACAAAGGATAAGACAAAGGACAAAGGATAAGACAAAGGATAAGACAAAGGATAAGACAAAGGATAAGACAAAGGACGAGGGTGGCGGATCCTCTTCAAGCAAGTCGGTGGGGCCCATGTGAATAAAAGGTTACATCAGTATCACTCTTAAAGAACGAGGTGTAATATGTCTTATGTTGGTCTTGCATTTTGCTGCTTGTTGATCCTTTTGATGTTCTTAAGTTGAATCCATTTATAAAGAGTTGAAAGAGAGTAGTACCGAATACAGCTGCAAAGCCTAGGAAAGGCTTTGTTTTAGTTTTATGCCTGTGTGTGTATCTAGTTTAATACTTATATATATACGTGCGTGGAAAACATTTTTTGGAAAAACTAATTTCTCTATCTTTTTTCACAGGTGTATATGCAAAAAAAAGAGAGAAGAAATGCGATGAAAAAAAGAGAAAAAGATGAAAAAAAGAGAATTTGAAAAATGAGAAAAATAGGAAAAAGGAAAAAGTGAGAAAATGAGGGAAAAAAGAAGTAGAAAACATAGAATAAGGAAAAAGATATAAAGGGGAGCATAATTGTTCTTTGATTTCTTTTTTGTTATATTTTATCTTTTAAGTTTAGATTAATAATTAAACTCATTTTTCTCATTGCAGATTAAGGTTTAATTGTGAAAAGTTTAGCCTACCATAGTCCCTATTTTGCACAAAAGAGACTTACTCTTTGACTTCCTGGTAATTTTTATGTTCTATATTTTTTATTTTTTGTTTTTAAGGAGACTATAACTAAATTTTAAGATGTTATTATGATCTTTGTTTGTATCACAATTGGCAACATTATTCATCCATCCGTATATTACATTTTGTTTGGTCGTGAGAATTTGTTTTCAAATTATGGATTCCTTTGATATAGTGTGTGATGAGATAACATTTTTTGTAGAAACTAATTTTTGAATATTTTTTTTATACGTGTATATAAAAGGAAAGAAAAGAAATATGATGAAAAAAAGAGAAAAAATGAAAAATGAGAATTTGAAAAATGAGAAAGAAAAAGAAAAAGGAAAAAGTAAGAAAAGGAGGGAAAAAAGAAGTAGAAAACCTAGAATAAAGAGAAGAAACTAATGGTGAGCATAATTGTTCTTTGTTTTCTTTTTTATCTTTAAGTTTAGATTCATAATTAAACTCTTTTTCTTCATTGCCGATTAAGGTTTAGTTGTGAAAAGTTTAGCTTATCATAAGATGAAAGTGTATTCCCTATTTTGTGGAAAAGAGGCATACCCTTTGACTTGCTGGTAATTTTCATTTCTATATTTTCTATATTTTTTTGTTTTTTAAGGAGACTACAACTACATTTTAAGATATGTTTATGATCTTTGTTTGCATCAAAATTGACAACATTACTCATCCATCCGTATAATACATTTTGTTTGGTCGTGAAAATTTGTTTTTAAATTACTCATTCCTTTGATATAGTGTTTGATGAGATAACATTTTTTGGAGAAACTAATTTTTGTATCTTATTTTCATAGGTGTATATGTAAAAGGAAAAAAGAAAAAATATGAAAAAAAAGAGAATTTGAAAAATGAAAAAAGGAAAAAAGAAAAAATAAGAAAAGGAGGAGAAAAAGAAGTAGAAAACATAGAATAAGGAGAAAAAAATAAAGGTGAGCATAATTGTTCTTTATTTTCTTTTTTGTTAAATTTTATCTTTATATTTAGCTTCATGATGAAATCATTTTCGTTTATTGCATATTAAGTTTAATTGTGTGAAGTTTACCTTACTATAGGATGAAAGTGGAGTCCCCATTTTGCAAAAAAGAGGACCGAACATTCACTTGATGGTAATTTTCATTTTTTATGTGTTTTATTTTTTTGTTCTCAAGGAAATTGTAACGAGATTTAAAGATGTTATTATGATATTTGTTTACATCATAATTGGCAACGATACTCATCCATCCATCTAATGCATTTTGTTTGGTCGTGAGAATTTGTTTTCAAATTAGCAATTCTTTCGATATAGTGTGTGATGAGATAACATTTTTTGGAGAATCTAATTTTTGTATCTTTTTTTCACAGGTGTATATCTAAAATAAAAGTGAAGAAATATGATGAGGAAAAAATAGAAAAATCAAATGAAAAAAAAAAATTGAAAGCGAAAGTGTAAAAAAGGAAGGAAAAAAGAAGTAGAAAACCTACAATAAAGGGAAGGAAATAAAGGTAAGCATAATTGTTTTCTTTTTTGTTATATTTTATCTTTAATTTTATCTTAATAATGAAACCATTTTTGTTCATTGCAGCTTCTGGTTTAATTTTGCGAAGTTTACCTGTAAGACGAAAGTGGAGTCCCCATTTTGGAGAAAAGAGGCTTAAACATTAGCTTGATGGTAATTTTTATTTTCTGTGTTTTTTTTTTGTTTCTAATGGAAACTATAACGAGATTTTAAGATATTATTATATTTGTTTGCATCATAATTGGCAACGATACTCATCCATCTATATAATGCATTTTTTTTGTCGTGAGAATTTGTTTTCAAATTACTGATTCTTTGGATATAGTGTGGGATGAGATAACATTGTCAGGAGAATCTAATTTCTGTTTCTTTTTTCAGAGGTGGATGCGTAAAGGAAAAGGGAAGAAATACGATGAGGAAAAAAAGGAAAAATTATAGAAAAAAAGAATTTGAAAGTTGAAAAAGAAAAAAGGAAGCAAGTAAAAGTGTAAAAAAGGATTAAAGGTAAGCATAATTGTTTTTTTTTTTGTTATATTTTATCTTTAATTTTAGCTTCATAATAAAATCATTTTTATTTATTGTAGATGAAGGTTTAATTGTGAGAAGTTTACCTTACTATAGGATGAAAGTGGAGTCCTCATTTTGCAAAAAAGAGGACCAAACATTCTCTTGATGGTAATTTTTATTTTCTATGTTTTTTATTTTTTTGTTTCTCAAGGAAACTATAACGAGATTTTAAGATGTTATTATGATATTTGTTTGCATCATAATTGTCAACGATACTCATCCATACATATAATGCATTTTGTTTGGTCGTGAGAATTTGTTTTCAAATTAGTGATTCTTTGAATATAGTGTGTAATGAGATAACATTTTTTTGGATAATCTAATTTTTGTTTCTTTTTTTTGACATGTGTATATTTAAAAGAAAAGAGAAGAAATATAATGAGGAAAAAATGAAAAATCAAATAAAAAAGAAAAAAAGAAGGTAGCGAAGTGTAAAAAAGGAGGGAAAAAAGAAGTAGAAAACCTATAATAGAGAAAAAAAAAGGTAAGCATAATTGTTTTCTTTTTTGTTATATTTAATCTTTAATTTTAGCTTTATAATGAAACCATTTTTCTTCATTGCAATTTAAGGTTTAATTGTGGGAAGTTTACCTTACTATAAGACGAAATTAGATTCCCCATTTTGCAGAAAAGAGGCTTGAACATTAGGTTAATGGTAATTTTCATTTTCTATGTTTTTTATTTTTTTGTTTCTCAAGGAAACTGTAACAAGATTTTAAGATGTTATTATGATATTTGTTTGACAACGATACTCATCCATCCATATAATGCATTTTGCTTGGTCTTGAGAATTTGTTTTCAAATTAGTGATTCTTTGGATATAGTGTGTTATGAGATAACATTTTTTAGAATAATCTTTTTTGTGTATCTTCTTTTTAACAGGTATATATCTAAAAGAAAGGAGAAGAAATATGATGAGGAAAAAAATGAAAAATCAAATGAAAAATAAAAAGGAAGGAAGCAAAAAGTATAAAAAAGGGAGAGAAAAAAGAAGTAGAAAACCTAGAATAAAGGTAAGCATAATTTTTTTTTTGTTATATACCATTTTTGTTCATTGCAATTTAGGGTTTAATTGTGGGAAATTTACCTTACTATAAGACGAAAGTGGAGTTTCCATTTTGCAGAAAAGAGGCTTGAACATTAGCTTGATGGTAATTTTTATTTTCTATGTTTTTTATTTTTTTGTTTCTCATGGAAACTAACGAGATTTTAAGATGCTTTTACTATATTTGTTTGCATCATAATTGGCAACGTTACTCATCCATCTATATAATGCATTTTCTTGGTCGTGAGAATTAGTTTTCAAATTACTGTTTCTTTGGATCTAGTGTGTGATGAGATAACATTGTCTGGAGAATCTAATTTCTGATTCTATTTTGTTTGGTCGTGAGAATTTGTTTTCAAATTATTGATTCTTTGGATATAGTATGTGATGAGATAACATTGTTTGGAGAATCTAATTTCTATTTCTTTTTTTCACAGGCGTATATCTAAAGGAAAAGGGAAGAAATACAATGATGAAAAAAATGGAAAAATTGAAGAAAAAAGAGAATTTGAAAAATGAAAAAGGAAAAGGGAAGCAAGTAAAAGTATAAAAAAGTAGTAAAGGTAAGCATTGTTGTTTTCTTTTTTGTTATATTTATATTTAATTTTAGCTTCATAATAAATCATTTTTGTTTATTGTAGATCAAGGTTTAATTGTGAGAAGTTTACCTTACAATAGGACGAAAGTGGAGTCCCCATTTTGCAAAAAAGAAAACCGAACATTCTCTTGATGGTAATTTTCATTTTCTATGTTTTTTATTTATTTGTTTCTCAAGTAAACTGTAACGAGATTTTAAGATGTTATTATGATATTTGTTTGCATCATAATTGGCAACGATATGCATCTATTCATATAATGCATTTTGTTTGGTAGTGAGAATTTGTTTTCAAATTAGTGATTCTTTTGATAGTGTGTGATGAGATAACATTTTTTTGGAAAATCTAATTTATGTATATTTTTTTTGATAAGTGTTTATCTAAAAGAAAAGAGAATAAATATGATGAGGAAAAAAATGAAAAAATCAAATGAAAAAGAAAAAGGAAGGTAGCGAAAGCATAAAAAAGAGAGAAAAAAGAAGTAGAAAACCTAGAATAAAGGAAAGAAAATAAAGGTAAGCATGATTTTTTTCTTTTTTGTTATATTTTAACTTTAAAGTGGAGTTTTCCTCACTTGTGTATATATTTATTTCAATTTAAGGTTTAATTGTGGGAAGTTTCCTTACTATAAGGCGAAAGTGGAGTGCCCATTTTGCATAAAAGAGGCTTGAACATTAAATTGATGGTAATTTTCATTTTTTATGTTTTTTATTTTTTTGTTTCTCATGGAAACTATAACAATATTTTAAGATGTTATTAGTATATTTGTTTGCATCATAATTGGCAATGTTACTCATTCATCTATATAATGCATTTTGTTTGGTAAGAGTTTGTTTTCAAATTACTGATTCCTTTGATATGGTATTTAATGAGATAACATTTTTTGGAAAATCTAATTTCTGTTTCTTGTTTTCACATACGTATATCTAATGGAAAAGGGAGTAAATATGATGAAGAAAAAAATGAAAAAATTGAAGAAAAAAGAGAATTTAAAAAATGAAAAAGGAAAAAGGAAGCAAGTGAAAGTGTAAAAAGGGAGTAAATGTAAGCATAATTGTTTTCTTTCTTGTTATATTTTATCTTTAATTTTACTTCATAATGAAATCATTTTTGTTTATTGCAGATTAAAGTTTAATTGTGAGAAGTTTACCTTACTATAGGATGAAAGTGGAGTCTCCATTTTGCAAAAAAGAGGACCGAACATTCGCTTGATGGTAATTTTCATTTTCTATGTTTTTTATTTTTTTGTTTCTCAAGGAAACTATAATGAGATTTTAAGATGTTATTATGATATTTGTTTGCCTCATAATTTGCAATGATACTCATCCATCCATATAATGCATTTTGTTTGGTCGTAAGAATTTGTTTTCAAATTAGTGATTCTTTCGATATAGTGTGTGATGAGATGACATTTTTTGGATAATCTAATTTCTGTATCTTTTTTTCACAGGTGTATATCTAAAAGAAAAGAGAAGAAATATGATGAAGAAAAAATGGAAAAAAACAAAAAAAAAGGAAGCTAGCGAAAGTGTAAAAACCTAAAATAAAGGGAAGGAAAGAAAGGTAAGCATAATTGTTTTCTTTTTTGTTATATTTTATCTTTAATTTTATCTTAATAATGAAACCATTTTTGTTCATTCCAGTTTATGGTTTAATTGTGGGAAGTTTACCTTACTATAAGACGAAAATGGAGTCCCCATTTTGCAGAAAAGAGGCTTGAACATTAGCTTGATGGTAATTTTTATTTTTATGTTTATTGTTTCTCATTTAAACTATAACGAGATTTTAAGATATTATTATATTTGTTTGCATCATAATTGGCAACATTACTCATCCATCCATATAATGCATTTTTTTTTGTCGTGAGAATTTGTTTTCAAATTACTGATTCTTTGGATATAGTGTGTGATGAGACAACATTGTGTGGAGAATCTAATTTCTAGATTTATATGGACCTTCAATTTAAGGTTACATCATGGAAAGGTTTTTTTTATAACCTTTATCGATAATTACTCGAGATATACGTATTTATATCTCCTAGCACATAAATTTGAGGCACTTAAGATTTTAAAGAATATAAGCAGGAACTTGAAAATCAACTGGGGCATCAATCAAAGTCTTAAGATCAGATAAAAGTGATGATTATACCTTTGTAAAAATTCTGAAATTCTGTAAAGACTTTGGTATTGCAAAGCAAAATACAATACCCACGACACCCCAATAGAATGGTGTAGCTGAAAGATATAACGGGACCTTACTAAATATAACAAAGTCAATGTTAATTGATGCCTCTCTACCAAGAATATTTTAGGGAGAAGCAGTAAGTACAACGGTATACATACTCAATACAATACTATATAAAATTGTATTCACTAAACCATATGAGATGTGGTTTGGAAGAAAATCCAACCTAGGTCATCTCAGGTGGGAATCTATTGCACATATAAAGATCCATGATCAGTCTAGAGATAAACTAGACAATAGGTCCTTGAAATGTATATTCATCGGATATCCTAAAGGTTAAAAGGGATATTCGTTTTATCATAAGGACGATTGACTGATAGAGAGGAGAGATGTTGAATTATTAGAAGATACTAATAATGACATCCTGAAACATAATGATGAATATACTCACGATCTAGTAGACCTAGATCATTAATCTTTTGAACCCTTAGAAGACCTTCAAACAATCGAAACTTTCAGTGGACATAAAAGGCCAAGGGTCATATCATCCTACTTAAAGGATTATCTCACTTATCTTGCAGGAGAACTGTATAATTCAGTGGATTTAGATGAGTTAATTAATAACTTGACTTATCAGAAAGCTATGAACTCATCAAAAGCAATAGACTGAGGAAAAGGTAGTGAAAGTGTAAAAAAGGAGGGAAAAAAGAAATAGAAAACCTAGAATAAGGGGAAGAAAATAAAGGTAAGCGTAATTGTTTTCCTTTTTGTTATATTTTATCTTTACTTTTAGCCTTATAATGAAACCATTTTTGTTCATTGCAATTTAAGGTTTAATTGTGGGAAGTTTACCTTACTTTAAGACGAAAGTGGAGTCCCCATTTTGCAGAAAAGAGGCTTTTAGCTTGATGGTAATTTTCATTTTCTATGTTTTTTATTTTTTTGTTTTTCATTGAAACTATAACGACATTTTAAGATGTTATTATTATATTTGTTTGGATCATAATTGACAATGTTACTCATCCATCCATATAATACATTTTTTTTGGTCGTGATGATTTGTTTTCAAATCACTGATTCTTTGGATATAGTGTGTGATGAGATAACATTGTCTGGAGAATCTAATTTCTGTTTCTTTTTTCACAGGCGTATATCTAAAGGAAAAGAGAAGAAATATGATGAGGAAAAAATGGAGAAATTAAAGAAAAAAAAGAATTTGAAAAAGGAAAAAGGAAAAAGTAAGCAAGTAAAAGTGTAAAAAAGGAGTAAAGGTAAGCCTAATTATTTTCTTTTTTGTTATATTTTATCTTTAATTTTAGCTTAATAATGAAATCATTTTTGTTTATTGCAGATTAAGGTTCAATTGTGAGAAGTTTACCTTACTATAGGACGAAAGTGGAGTCCCCATTTTGCAAAAAGAGGACCAAACATTCTCTTGATGGTAATTTTCATTTTTGTATGTTTTTTATTTTTTTATTTCTCAAGGAAACCGTAACGAGATTTTAAGATGTTATTATGATATTTGTTTGCATCATAATTGGCAACGATACTAGAAGTAGAAGGAAAGACATGAAAAGGAAAGAAGAAATATTATGAAAATGAAGTGGGAAGAAAGAGAAGCGTATAATAAAGGATGGAGAAAAGAGAAAGCGAATACTAAAGAGAAGATTATAAAAGTGAGCATAATTATTCTTTGTTTTAATAGTCTTTGTTTTAGTCTTTTTTATATTTTATAATTAACTTTGGTTTCATAATTAAAGATATGTTTGTTTATTGCGAATTCTGGTTTAATTGTGGAATACATTACTATAAGAGGAAAGAGTAGTTGCCATTTTGCATAAAATAGACCGGTAATTTTCTTTTGTATTTACTTTTTTTTCTTTTTTGTTTCTTTAGGAAACAATAACATGGTTGTAAGAGGTTATCATGCTCTTTGTATTTGCATCACACTTGCCATCTTACACCTCTCAGATGATTCATTTTCTATGGTGATGGTTACATAATATTCTTTAGTGTTTTATTTCTTTACCTCCTTTTTATGGGTGTAGATGTTGGGAGTAAAGGAAAGAAAAGAGCAAGAAATATAATGAAAAAATAAAACTAGAGTAAACAAAAAAATATTAAAAAATAAAGAAAAGAAGAGAGAAAAAGAAAATAAAACATAGGCTTGAGGAAATGGTATAAAAGTGAACATAATTATTTTTTGTTTTTATTTTTTTATGTTTCTGTTGATTTTAATTAAAGATATTTATGTTGATTGCTGATTGAATTTTAGTTGTGAAAAGTGTTGCCTTCGAAAAATGGAGTTTTCATTTTGTAGAAAAAAGTTCTACTTGTGAGCTTGTTGGTAATTTTCTTCGCATGTTTTATTTATTTCTTTTTTTCTAAGGAAACTATAAAGGTTAACATGCTCTTTATTTTTATTTTCATCACACTTGCCATGTGGCACATCCAAACTTGCCATGCTAAGATGCATTTTTCATGGTGATGAGAATTAGTTCTTTTCACCTCTTGGTGATGGTTAAATAATGAGTTGTATTCTTGTGTCATTTGCATCACCGTGGAAAATGAGTTGGTTGTTTCCTTTTCCGATTCTTGTGAGGCTTCATCGGAGTTGGCTCATTCCATATGGGGTTTTCTGATTTTTCCAGCAGGATGTGAGAAATGAAGGGATCAAGTTATACGGAATGCCATGATATAAGATCCCATTCTAATTTCTGCTCCTCTTTATATGTGTAGACTTCTAGCAGTAGAAGGCAAGACGTATGGATTGGAGCATGATGGTGTTCGTGATTTAGTAACATGCTCTTTTCGGGCAGGTTCATCATCTCGTGGGTATGCCTCACTTGCTGCATCAGAAATACAAGGCATTGTTACAATATCTCTCTTTTATTAGTTAAAGGAAGACTAAGGGGGAATGTAAGTACTCTTAATTGTCTGTTAGTGAGTTTATCACATTTTATTTTGAGCTTTAAGTTTATAAATGAATCTTTTCCTGTTTAGGTGCAGTTGCTTGCTAAGGGATGATGTTGACGAAGAGAAAAAGAGAGAAGAAAGGTGATAAACAGAGATAAGAAATGAAATGGAGAAAAAAAGAGAAACAATGGAAAAAATGGAAAAGCAATGTATAAAAGAAGGAACAAAACGGAAGGGAGACTCAAATGGAAGGGCTGAGTGTAAGTTCTGTCACACTTCTGCTATTTAGTTTGTGACATTCTATTTTTGTTTTCCGTTTGATGAATAGAAATCTATTCTTGTTTACCTGCATCTTACGACCATACAATGTCAAGCAACAAAACAACTGTTGGTATGTCATACACTTTAAATGGTTTTCCAGTGTGAGGATGTACAATGGTGAAAGTATGCATGTGCGTGAGTTCATTTCTAATTACAGGACATTGCTGCACTCGGTTGTTAAAAATAGGTATGCTCAAAGGGTGTACGCCAATCATGTTTGTACTAGTTGAAGTGAAAATTGTATCTAGATACTGAATTTGCTAGTTGTTCTGCAGTGACTTTTCAACTGTTAATAACATGCTCTTTTCTGGTAGGTTCATCAACTCGTGGGTATGCCTTGCTCGCTGCATCAGAAATACAGCAAGGCATTACAAACTCTTTTTTCTTAGTGAAAAGGAAGGAAGACTTAGAGAGAATGTAAGTACAACTAATTGTCTCTTAGTGAGTTTATCACATTTTTTTTGAACTTCAGTTTTATAAATAAATCTTTGCTTGCCAAGGGATGATGCTGATGAAGAAAAAAAGAGAGAAGAAGATAACATAAAAAAGAGTGAAGAAATGAGATGAAAACATAAATAGAAAAAAGTTGAAAAAGAAGAAAATGAAAAACAGATGGAAGAAATGAAATGGAGAAAAAAGCAAAGTATAAAACAAGGAAAAGCAAAAATGAAATGGAAGGTAGAGTCAAATGGAAAGCACGAATGTGAGTTCTGTCACTCTTCTGTTGTTCAGTTTGTGATATTCTATTTTGGTTGCCGTTTTATGAATAGGAATCCGTTCTTGTTTACTTGCAGTTTGACGACCATACAATGTCAAGCAGCAGAACTGCTTGTATGCAGTACACTTTAAATAGTTTTCCAGTGTGAGGATATACGATGGTGGAAGTATGCATGTGCATGAGTTCATTTCTGATCCTAGGCCATTGGTGCACTAGGTTGTTTAAAATAGGTATGCTCAAAGTGTGTACGCCAATCATATGCTGAAAGGCCATATGAAATTAAAATTGTATCTAGATAATGAATTCACTAGTTGTTTTGAAGTGGCTTTTCAGTGACTCTTTTAGGTGTTAATGACATGCTCAAAGGGTGAACGCCAATCATGTCTATAGGTGCAAGGAAACTGCTTTCCTTTACTACTTCAAGTTATTTCTTAGACATATTTAAATATTACTTTTATGTCTTAATTTGTAGGTTGCAGTTGCACACCTGAATGGAACTTTTGAGGCCAAATGGCCAAGCCAGTGAATCTGTTTTAAAGCTTCTGCGTGATCATGCTGATGTGCAACCATGTTTATCACTGGCAAATGTAAAGTACGAGTGTCTGTATTTTCCCAGCGTGATCAAGTGTAAAGCTTTTAGCATGTAAACTATGCTGGTTTCTGTGGCTT
Source organism: Brasenia schreberi (assembly GCA_036023115.1). NCBI lineage: Eukaryota > Viridiplantae > Streptophyta > Magnoliopsida > Nymphaeales > Cabombaceae > Brasenia > Brasenia schreberi. The sequence goes on from JAYKKT010000063.1 coordinate 18,769, forward strand.
GTAAATCCATTGTTTCCTCTGCAGGCTTTTCCTCTGCTTACCTTCGAGAACCAGCACAGGCTTGACATGTTATAAAGTACACATGGTCTGCAAGAGATAGTACTTGATAAAGTACTCGATGAAAAAGGAAGGCATTGTTTGGGAAGTCCTGAATATGCTTTTCAAAAGTAGAAACAGGTAAAAGGAAAAAAATAAGAAAAGGAGGAAAGAAGAAAAGGAAAACGGAAGAAAAATGGCAAAGTGAAAAAGAACCAAAAGAAAAGAAGGGAGAAAATGAAAAGAGAACAAAACGTACTCCATAAGCTCTTTTGAGTGTCAGGCTTGTGACCATGGGAAATGGGAAAGCAAAAAAGAACCAAAAAAGAAGAAGACAAAAAATGAAGAAAATGGAAAGAGAACAAAACGTACTCCATAAGCTCTTTTGAGTGTCAGGTTTGGTGACCATGGATCCTATCCAGAGAAGGTGGTGTGCCAAGGGATATGTACTTGTTATAGGTACATTCCTAGTGCTTGCTGTTGTTATTGACCAAACATTGCATAATGGTTTTTCGGTGGTAAAAGATTTTGTTTGTAAACTTCATTCGACTTTGTAGTGCAGTTGATGAGTTGCTGGGGCATGTCATTGCTCGTATTTGCCCCTATTGACGAGTCATATAAAATCCTTGCTCAGACAATGACCCTTGCGGTAAGCACCTTCATCCATGGTGTTGTTCTTTTATAACTAGGTGTATGTTCTGCAACGTGAGAAGTCATGTTACCCTAACATTGATGAATAGGCATTGTGTCACATCAGACAGGTGTATGTTCTTCTCAGGACTTCCAGAGATTGAGCAGGGTTGTTCGAAGATGAACCTTATTTTCTGTTTTCTTAGTAAGTTTGGCTTTGTTATGTCTTGTTTTCAATAAATTGTATGCAGGGGCTTCAATAATGCTTTAGGTGGGTTTGATGGTGGTGGATGGTCTCATTGTGTAGCGTTTGCATGGAGGATGTGGCCATCATTATGAATTCTTCTCCAAGCAAACTTCTCGGTGGTTCCCTATAATAAAAGCGATATTCTTTTGAACCTTTTGGATATCCAATAAATGTACACTTCAAGAACCTACTGTCTAGTTTATCTCTAGACTGATCAAGGATCTTAATATATGTAATTGATCCCTACCTCCTCAGATGACTTAGGTTGGGTTTTCTTTCAAACCACATCTCATATGGTGTACTGAATACAGTTTTACATGGTACTCTGTTGAGTACGTAAACGATTGTACTTACTACTTATCCCTAAAATATCCTTGGAAGAGAGGCATCAATCAGCATAGAGCTTGTCATGTTTAGCAAGGTTCTATTGTATCTTTCGGCTACACCATTTTGCTGAGGTGTCCTGGGCATTGAGTTTTGTTTAGTAATACCAAAGTCTTTGCAAAATTCCAAGAATTCTATCGAGGTATACTCACCTCCTCTGTCTGATCTCAAGACTTTAATCGAATGCCCTAATTGATTTTCTACTTCTTACTTATATTCTTTGAAAGTATCAAGTGCCTTTGATTTATATGCCAAAAGATATATATATATATACATATATCTAGAGTAATCATCGATAAAGGTTATAAAATAACCCTTTCCTCGATGTGTCTTTACTCTGAAAGGTCCACATAAATCTATGTGAATAATTTCTAATAAGGTTGTTGCCCTTGTTATTTTCTTGCGAAAAATTTTTCTTGTCATTTTTTCTTGTATGCAAGCTTCACACTTGTTGAAAGTCTTTTCCTCAAATCTGGACAGTAAGTCAAAGTTGGATAATTTCCTCAACTTTTCTAGACTTATATGTCCTAGGCGTTTATGTCACATATTCACATCAACAGAAAAGGCACTCTCAATATAAAGAGAAGATTGATGATTTTCATTATCAGATAACTTGAACAGTCCATGTTCTACATCAAATTCTCCTAAGAACAAGATTCTTCCATGTTTGCCCACAATCACTTTGTTAGGTATAAACCTAACTTCAAAACCTTTCTTGACTAAGGCAGGGACCGAGACCAGATTGCGCCTTATTGATGGCACAATTAATACATCGGTCAATACAATTGGTTTGTCTTTTACAAATATCCTAAAGGATCCAATACTTAGAACATCTGAGAAAGTATTGTTTCTCATTTATACACGATGTTCTCCGGGTTGGTATTCCTTCATGTCAATTGCCCCTTCCTTGATTTTTGAGATATATCTTGTAGCTCCTGAGTCTATCCACCAACCTATAACTGGACGGTCCAAGTATAGACACTCTGAAATTACGCATATTATATCCTACTTCTTCGACTGTCCGCGCTGTGGGTTGTTTCCTCCACCTTTCTTATTGCGGCAGTCCCTCTTGTAGTGTTCTATCTTTCTACAGTTAAAACACTTGATTCGGGAAGCGGTTTCCTGCTATTTCTTAAAACTTTGACAGTTTTTCTTGTTATTCTTGCCAAACCTTTTATTTGGTTTCTTTTTCTGGTTGGATTTGGAGCTAGACGCTAACTCATCCTACACCACTAGCAACTTCTCCTTTTTGTTTTTGAGCATATGTTCTTGCTCAATTGCTAGTTTTAGGGGCAACTCAGAAGGTTGATTTCAGGTCCTAGTCTTAAGGCAATGGTGACCATGTTCCATGATGGAGGTAGACTATTCAGTATGGTTGATATCTGCATCGGTTCGGGGATGACTGATTTTGCTACGGCTAGGTCTCTAGCCATCACTAGCATGTGATTTACATGCTCTACTACATTTTCTCTTTCTTTCATTTTGAAGGACTTATATTTTTGTAGTAGCAATTGTACATGTAATTTTGTAGTTATATCATACTTGGTTGTTAACGAGTCAAACAACTCTTTTACGGTCTCATGTTTTTCAAAGACCCTAATCAGGTCATCCTCCATATAAGTTAACATGATTGTTCTTGCTATGATATTGTCCTTTAGAAATGTTTTATACATTTCTAACTTTTGCTGACTTACGTCTGGTGATGGAAGACACACTATTTCCTTTAAAACATACTCTACACCTTCTAGTATTAGAGCCAGTGAGATTCTTCTCTTTAAGTCTGAAAGTTCAAACCGTTTAGCTTTTCTATTTTTGTCAGTTCGGACACACATATCCTAAAACTCATTTTTAGGTGTTTGGCAAAAATATCAATCAAGCAGTCTAAAAGGAAACAGAAAACACACAAAGTAAGAGACATATTAATGTGATGCAGAATATAAAGCAGAAAAATTTCTGAGGGTTTTTCTGCCTTTAAAACCCCTATAAAGGATACCAAGGGATAAATTTATAATTTTATTTATTTGTCCTCTTTTTGTAATTTTATAAAATCATAAGGACAAACTCTTAAAATTACTATTTGGTGTTCTTGTAAAATTCGCAACTAATAGAGGTTAAAATCATAATTTTAACTCTCAAGATGAATCTGTAATTTTTCCAAAAGAATAGGGGTAAACCCATCTTTTGACTGAGTGACAGAACCAAAATTATCCAAACTAGGTTGGATAATATCGAAAAATAACAGCCCCTGATTTTCTTGTAATTTTCAAAAATTGTCAAGGGGTAAAATTGTCTTTTTATAGTGGTAGACTGCATAATATCCGAAATGGGTCTGGGGCATTTCTGTCTTTTTGACATAGACTCCGAGGTGGTTTCAAAAAACCGCTGGTAGTTTTCGAAAAACCGTGAGCGGTTTTGGAAAATCGTGATCGGTTTTGGAAAACCGCTGGTTTTCCTCACATTTTTTATTTATTTATTTATAGCAAACGTTTAAAAACTTTTACACTCTCTCCGCAGTGTTCCGAGAGAGAGAGAAAGAGAGAGAGGCGGCTGTCGGAGAACTGGTTCCGTTGTCGGTTGTTGGTTGTTTCGGCCTCTGGCATTTTCGGTTGTTTTGGCCGATTTCACCTTTGGCCATTTCGGCTATTTTGGCCGGTTTCGCCTCTGGCAGCTTCGACTGTTTCGACTGTTTTGGCCGATTTCACCTCTAGTCGTTTCAACTGTTTCGACTGGTTTCGCCTCTGGCCGCTTCGGCTGTTTTGGTTGTTTTGGTCGGTTTCGCCTCTGGCCGCTTCGGCTGTTTTGGCCGATTTGGCTGTTTCACCTTCCGCCTTCCATGCCGACTGCCGCCTTCCACCGGATTTTTTTTTCCCCTTTCGTTCCTTCCTTTTCTTTCCTCCCTTCTCCTCTCCCTTTTTTTCTAACTTTCTGTTTTGCAGGGAACCAGGCTCTAATACCAATGATGGCGATGAAGAATAGCTTGTAATGAAGGATGCTGATGCTTAGCGGATTCCTGTAGCTCTCTGTTTCTTTTCTCAGAGATGTAAATCGCACAGCGGTGAAGGTGATGGACACGAGGTATGCATATTATTACAACAACAACAACTAAGCCTTTTTCTATTGTAGATGGGGTCAGCTATATCACATCTACAACTTAAAACCATTTCAAAACCACAAAGTTGTGAACAGCCATACAATGCACATAAATTGTGTTTGAAATATAAGTTTATTTGGAAAACCCAAGAACATGAACAAGCCAAAATTTATAGAAGCTCAATCAATGAATTACGTTTTGAACCTAATTATAGTTCAAGCAAGTTTAGTGTTTAAAGAAAGATATTCTTCTCTAATCCATACCGACAAATAACAATTAGTCACACAACTCACTCTACTTCCTAAATTATCCAACAATTGGATCCCACATCAACAAGTCTCACATCAAAGACAAAAGACAAAAGCCAAAAGGATGTGCAAGGTTTCTCCATTGCCAAATGCCACATAAGAAAGATCAAAAGTATGGTTATAATTTTATAAAAAGTGGCACACCTCTTTAATAACAGAAAATTTGCAGAATTTGACTCACAAAAGAAAAGAATATGGTTGTAGACCAAGAATACACACTTGAATCAAGTATCCCTTTGTCTTATCCTTTGTTTCCTCAAAGAATGAGGAAAGCATACACTTGTTCCTAACTCCATAAATGAACACCTCTTAATCTTCGCTGAAAGCACATTGTTCCCATGGATCGCTGCATTCCCCAAGAGACAAGTGAGGACACTAGGTATATTTCAATTAGTGAGAGCAAGAAAAATACATGACAGCTCAAACATCACATTATTATATTGACAAAGAGATCCAAAAGATCCAACATATAGGAGAAGCCACCAATCTAAGATGTAGAGGATTGCGAACAGCACTGATAGTGACATACAGAAATAGCCATTTAACCCCCTGCCACACATCAAGTCAGTTTAACATGAATAGCAAGAAACATCCGAGCGACATGGCTAGAGGTATCTGACAGGATGAATTCATGTCTGGTCAAGATCAGACCTATGTCACTGTGACAGATCAGAATAACATGGATACATAGCTTCAGAAAAAATTCCGTATAAATTATAACACAAGAGGACATGACACATGGGCAAGTGAAATTCTGTATGACACTGAATAAAAATAAAAAGAAATCATGGTAAATAATCTTTCATCTGAATCAGTCTTCTTTTATTTTCTCCAGTGGAATTAAACCATAACCACTGAAACTGATCCCCGACCTTGACTTGGTTTTTCTCGAGAGATTCTGCGAAAAGGTTTTCAAGGCAAGAGCTTCAGAAAAGCTCTGGTTTTCACAAAATTTGCAGGATATAAATATCTAAGAAGAAAAAAAGAGATTGTTTTCTGGTACCTTTTTTTGTTAAATTCAAAATATAAAAGGGTTTCAATATATGAGGAACCACCTTCAAAGAACCACCACGCTTTTATCTGATTATCTGAAAATATTACATCTTACTGCTCGTACTTAACAATATCAAAATCCTCTTTGAAACATTGGCTACATGAGTATCAAAATATTCTTCAACATATAGGCTGGTATTTGTAAGTACAGTGAAAACGAGAGAGAGAGAGAGAAAAGATGGAGGAAGGCATGATATATCCCTGGTTCCCATTTATAGAAAGGATCCTATTCCATGTTTATTTCCTGCATATTATAGACTGTAAGTGAACAACAATATGACCTGTGAGACATTCCTAGGTGCACAAGCCTATGCAAGAAGGTCACTGATGTTCTCAGTTTCTCTCATTAAACATTATGAATCCCTTAGGTATATATAAAGGCTATCTGTCTTTTTTCTAGATAACCATAAGTAAATTTCTTAAACATCAGTTACTTTGATACTCCACTTCTCACCTAAAGTCACAGTGCAACAGTCCATACAAGCATAGGCTGGATAAGCCGAGCCAGACAACTAATAGAAAGGACAAACGAACTAGCACTTCATTGAAATATACTACACATAAGAATAAGAAATGGGTTCAAACACAAACCACTTGAAGATGGTGAAGTTGATCATATTTCCGAGTTGAGGCATCATGAGCAGGCTTCCGAAATTCAGGCTTTGTGTCAGACTTATCCGAAGATTGAGATGCCAAAGTAGCATCCATGATAAAACAAACAAACTGTACACAACAAATTCATTAGGTTCTGCATGTAAGTGATGCACATAAGCTGAAACATAGCCAGTACAAATAGGAATACGAGATATAACACAAACAATAATCAGACCAAAGGATGTAATGCAAAACTAACATTTTCTTCAAAATTTAGAGAGAGGATTCAAGAATAAGAATGGTAAATGAACATAGATGCTTGCAGTTGGGCTCCTCCATGACTTGTTTCAATGTTCGGTTAGTTAAACTATCCTAGCTAAACAGAACATGGTAAATTCAGCTTGTGAAATCTCGTTAAATTTTCATTTTTAATTTTTTACCTAAACAGTAATTGAATCCGGGTACTTAAGGTGAATCAAGGGCCAGTTTTGGTTAACTTTTCTACGTTTCACGAAGGAAGACTTGAAGTAAATAAAGGGTTATTCTGTATCGGAATCAAGGAATTCTGTCACAATCGATTCTACGTTTTCGACCAGAGGTTGTGCAGCTATGATGAACGGGTACGCCTATAAAGGTGTTGGACTCATATATGGTATGTACCGGATATGAGTATGCTTATCAGTACGTTAGGTATGTACTCAAGTCACAAAATGTGTACCGGTACGCGTACTCTCGGTTGGGTATGCCACGTACTCGTATCGGGTACGTATTGGATCAGGTCGACCTACAGGGTATGTGTCGACCCGATCCAAATAAGCGTGTCATACCCTTTATTTACTGGCCCTCTCTCCCGTAAGCGTGAAACCTAGTCCCCAATACTGGCCCTCTCTCCTCTGGCGTCTGCTCTGGCCCACTGGGTGTGACATTCTCAACACCATCGGACGGCGGCGAGATCATCGCCGGCCAGGCAGGCGACGGACGGCGGCGGGAAGTGAGACTGGTTGGTTTTTCCGGTGAGATCATCGTGCATCATAGTCCCGTACTCAGGTCATGGTTTTGCTGCCAATATCTTCTACGCTTCTGTTTATTCGTGTCTCTGTGTGTGTGCATTCACTAGTTGTTTTGGTCGTACGCATACTAAATGTTTGTTAGATTGTCTTTATTTGTGTTGAGTCTGTTGACTGTTGGATATGCGGTTTTCTTTGTCTCTTTACGTTGTTTTGGCTTGTAAAGTTTAACAAGTGGGAGTTATCTGGTGAGTTCACTATATTCATGAATGCCCAACTTCTATGTCCTTCAGGATCTGTTTAAAGGATCCAATCCCTTGCATGTGTTATTTTACCTGGGAAGCACACTAATGGTGAATTCATTGTAGAATCATTTTGACAAGTTTCATGAACATTCCAGCTTGGGTGTGTTCTCTATCATGATTTATTGGCTACATGTGACATAAGCATTTGGAATTTTGGAGCAACTAGTAGATAAGCGTCTGCTTATTTTGAGTATTCTGGTTACTTAGGGTCTTACGGTATATGTAGGTTATAATAACTGTTTTCTTTTAATCTTTTATAATATTTTAGTTCAGTTGGCTATTCAATGTAACGTTATAGTTTGTTTTATTTGTTAATGGTGCTTCGTATGAGTTAGAGTGGACCATGAGTCCTCCCCTCAAAGCTTTGTTGGAGGCCTTTTCTCATGGAGCCTTGAGAATATGATTGATCCTTTTATTTTTGTTAAGCACTTAGGATGCATTCTGTTTAGAATCTAAAATTTGATATCAAAGTTATATGTATAAGTTAAAAATGTTATTGAATGGAACTTTCTTGTTTTCCCATACCTTGGTTTTAAAAAAATGTGCATACTCCATACCCGTACTGGGTATCAGAACCGTACCCATATCCATGCAACGTAGTTGTGCAACTAGCATCTAATTCGGCTTGCATTCATAGGAAACAAGCCGAGGGATTTTCCAGTTAATTTAGGTCGTTTAACAACCCTATCAAAGAATCAATAAGCCCAAGAACTTACCAAAATTATACATTTCTCTTACTTCTATGAGTAGAGGAAAATGAAAGATGAATGACCCATTTCAGCGTAAGCATTCTTGTGAAACCCCCTTTCTCCATAAACCTAACCGGACAATCTCTGCATCATTGAACCAAATTTTCATAAAACTTTCACTCGTCTAGTCTCTTCACAGAGAATGAAAATGGCAATTGGCAATTCACCATAAGTGAATCAATAAGAACCCTAGACATGATTAATCAACCATAGAGAGGATGAAACTCTAAACGAAGAGACGAAAATGTAATAATTGTGAATAAATGAAACCATAGAAAAATGAGCATATCAATTCCCATAAAACCCTAGGAGATGAAAATGCAACAATGGAGAATAAAGAATTAATTCACCTCTTTCTATGAGAACGTAGTCGAACAAAACCTACATTTTCATTCCTTGTCCTTCCCTCCAAGAGAGAGAGAGACATAGAGAGAGATTGTGCCCTTAGTAAAGAGAGAAAACATGTTGGGTAAGTTTCGGCCCATCATAGCATAGAAGTATATGGATCCAAACATTGAATTGTAATGATGGATAACATCACGGTACGGGTGACAATTTCTACCCACCATCTCAGTATCCTCTCCGCCCTAAACTTATAGGCTATGTTAGATTCACAACAATACAACCAAACACACCACTTTTTAAGGACCCTTGAATTTCAAATGCTAATAGAAAAATGAAGATAGTCAATGTATTGGACATTAAAAAACACACTATATTAGGGGATTCACTATTGATCTAGCATTTGGTGGAGACAGAAAGGGATGCGGTAGTTGTCAGCCTGGTTTCATCGCTTGGTGGACCAAGCATAATCGAGAAGACATGCGCAGATTTGAGTGGACCAGTCTAGTCACTACTTATGCCCTATCTACAAGGCAATGGTGGATAGAACCTCTCTTCTTACTATTGTTGTTGCTAGCCAGTGTTGTTCGACGCGTATCGTATCGTGTATCGTTTTGGTCCACAATACGTATCGTATCGTAATTTAATATTAAAAATTGGTAAAAGTCCAAAAAAATAAGAAAAAATAGGAAATTTTTTGATAATTGCAAATAATTCATATAATGCAAACGTTTAGTACATATTGATCATTCACCATTCAATAATTGAAAAATTACATATTTTGAAGGAGAAATAGAATCCTTAGAAAAAAGTATAATTTTCGTAATGAAAAAATACATTTACATATTGTAATCAAGATCATCAACTAAATAATCTTCTTCTCCTTGCTGAAGATCCTCACCACCTTCTGCTTCAAAATCAAAATCTTCATTCCCTTGATGATGTGGTTGCGCTCCTTTCAAATTAATCAATGCAATGTCTTCTTTGGTTAGGAGTGCATTTGCTTCATTATCTTTCATAATCCACTCATCTAATATATCAAAATTATCCAAACTTATTGGATCAAATTGGTTTTCTTCACTATTTAACTTTTCTAATTGCCTGCAAGAAAGAAAGATAAGTAATTAGTAAATAACATTAACAATTGAAGTCAAACAAAATATTAAATTGAATATTTAAGTAGTAACTAATACAAAATTACCTCTTTCGAAGCCGCATGTTACAACGGATGATAACTAAGTCATTGATCTGTTTATGTTCCAACCTGTTGCATTTTTTTGTGTGGATGTATTCAAATACACTCTAATTCCTTTCACAACCCATTGCACTATAGGTTTGGTTCAGAACTCTTAATGCAAAATCTCTAATGTTTGGGCAATCACTTTCAAACCTATTCTACCAAACATCTGATAGAAAAAGACAAAAACTTAATCCATAATAAATATAAGATTTAAGAATGATAAATACGAAGATAAACAATTTACCTAGGTACTTATTAATGCGGTTGAGAATTGCTACAGGCAAACCCATAGTGAAAAGCGTTATCATAGATCTCTACTCTACTCTCATCAGGACTAATCTATCTATACAATCAATGATACCTCAGTTTACTTTATTGTCCCTTTTAAAGCTTGATAAGTACCTGAATGTTGAGTTTAGGTAATAAATTATTGCGTGAATAGGCTAATGTAATTGTTTGTTCCATCTATTATCTATATTGTTCCACATGGGCACATAATCCCTCTTTCTTTTACTTCTAATGGCTTCGTTTGTCCTATTCATGGCTTCATAAAGATAGCCCATAGATGGTTTCTCCTCACTATCAATCAATCTCAAAACCTTTATTAAAAGACATGTAATCCTCAATAGTGTAATACATGCATTCCAAAATGTACTCTTGAAAATTGTCTCTAAAATCTCATTTATCTTTTTATTTCTTGTATTTTGGGGCAACACTGTAAATTGTTGTTACTCATCTGAGGAGAGGCTTTTGTTTCACAATGCTCTGTACATATAAGAAATTAGTAACAAACCAAGTTGCAAATGTATGAAGGAACTCTGCATCATCTGTATATCTCCTTATCATACATAATACAAAAGCATGATTGTAGATAAATTTGGTGATATCTTGGCAACACTGAGTTGTTGCCTTTATCTCATCCATCTCACCAATATCCTCAAGGATGATATCTACACAATGGGTTGTACATGGTGTCCAATAGAAAGTCCCATAAGTATCTGTTAACTCCTTTCTAGCATTATCTGTAATGAATTGGACTACATTCTCTAGCCCAACCTTAGATATCATCTTATCAAACTCTTGCCATAGGACCTCTATAGTGTGCCTCTCCTCTGACATGCCTAGCTATGTTATTAGTAGCAATTAGCGGTCGACTCTGATATAGCGATAGCGGGGATATAGCGGATTTAGCAGTACACTTTTATTTATGATTAAAAAATTATATATCTCACCAATATCCTCAAGGATGATATCTAAACAATGGATTGTATATGGTGTCCAATACAAAGACCCATAAGTATCTGCTAACTCCTTTCTAGCATTATATGTAATGAATTAGACTACATTCTCTAGCCCAACCTCATATATCACCTTATCAAACTCTTGCCTTATGACCTCTACATTATGCCTCTCATATGACATGTCTAGCTATGTTATCAGTAGCGGTTGGCAGTCGACCATGATATAGTGGTAGCGGGGATATAGCGAATTGGGTTATAGGATTATTACACCTTTAGTGGTTTACTAGCTATGTTATCAGTAGCGGTTGGCGGTCGACCCTGATATCAGTAGCCCATCCCACTCGAAAACTCTATTAAACCCCACCACACCCCACTTTAACCTATAAAATATTTATTAAAATAAAATCATTTATATTTTATATGTTATATAAAGTATAAAATCTACTCTTTAGTAGGCAGGCACATATATACATTCTGAATGATATAGAAATACAGAGAGAAACAGAAAAATATTGCATTTGTCTATGCAAGCCCCTGTATGAGAATCTCGTGTCCATCATCCACCCTCGCCAGTTTCCATTGCATTTTTTGCATTTCTGCAAGTCCCTGTATCGGCAACAGAGGGTTCTCGAAATCTGACGGGCATCATCGGAAACCTTCAGCCTTAGAAAGAAGGTACGCACAGTCTACACCCTAACCTGATGATGTTAAGTAACTCTCAAGCACGGAGAAAACAATGACAAGCTAAAGAGTAGTACTCAGGCCATGGAGCTTCTCTGATGCATACTTAGAAAAGTCATCTTCATACTGTCTTCTAGTCTTACTTGGGGTGCGTAAGCACAAACTATATTCAAAACCTCTACTCTTAACACTAATTTCAACATCATGATTCGGTCACCGTATCGTTGTATGTTTACTACACTATCCTTTAAATCTTTATTTATGATAATACCAACTCCGTTTCAAACCTTTTCCTTACCTGAGTACCATAATTTAAAACCTGTATCCTCAATCTCCTTTGCTTTTTCTCCAACCCAATTTGTCTCTTGTAAACATAAAATATGAATCTTTTTTTGAATCATAGTGTCTACCACATCCATTAGCTTACCAAACAATGTTTCGATATTACAAAAACCAATACGAATCTTATTGTCTAGGACTAACTTCCTTATCCCCGCATCTGTCTATATTGAAAAAGCGGAAACCCTCTCTGTAATTTATTCACTATATTCGGACGATAATGTAGTAGGATTAACTTTTTTACCCACACCAGTCTATGATGTGGGAACCCTATGTAATTGATTAATTGCATTCGGACAAAAATATAGAGGTACTTCTTATTTTTCACTGCATTTAGGCTCTGCCGTGAATGAAAACCCACCTTACCTCGCCTCATTCCTCATTGCCATTCCATGGGCGGTCGACTCCTAGACAGTGCATGCGTTGTTCGGCGTCTGGTTGCAGAGAGCAATAGCGAGGTGTGGGTGTGGCTTCTGTGAGTGCAACACCACTTTCTTCTTCCTTCTTGTCATCAGAGTGCATCGAGTGCCTTGCTGTCCCGCAGGGGCGAGTTCCCGGTATTATTCCTCAATCCAGGGTGCAACAAAAATCTAGTTTTCATATCTCCATTGCTGTCACGTTTCCTCTTCCCTTTATCTGTGTTTTCTTGAGCCCCCTCTGTGCGTGCGTGAGTGCTTGTGAAATAGAGAGAGAGAGAGAAGGATAAAGAGAGAAATCAGATGGATTGAAGAAGCGTTGTAACTTCAATTCATCGATTGCCAACTCCTCCCATATGCTTTCGCAACCTTCCCCCAGAGGTACTCAAAGGGCGCTTCTGGAGCATCCGTCGGCGGCATCTGCTTAGCGGAAGGCCACCATTTTCAGCCTTTCGGCACATATATATCTTACACGGTAAGTCTGTGGTGCTCTCTCTCTCTCTTCCCCCTTGTCATTAGTCTGCAAATCCATCGGTTTTGGTAGACATCCCATCTATAATATACACAACGGAAAACTAGGTTTTGGTAGACATCCCATCTATAATATACACAACAGAAAACTAGGTTTTGGTAGACATCCCATCTATAATATACACAACGGAAAACTAGGTCGTACACTTCTCAAGCAAGCACACTGTTGAATCGAACAAGCAAGGATTCATTGCTTCCAACACCCTTATGTGACCCTAGAGTTTTATGTATTTATGGTGGAAACGGCTTTCGATTTAAATGGGTACTTGACCCCAAGTGGTAGACATTTTAGTGTGCACAAGCAGGTAAAGTATTTGTTGAAATGCATTTTAGAATTAAATATATCTAGGATGTGATGATAGAGGTCTACATGAAGATCCTTTTTCTGGGTTAACAGAGAAAGTGTCCTGCAAACTCGTGGGAGTCTGGAAACTTTCAGGAAAAAGGCAAGCAGGTCCATCCGTTGAACATCTTAACTCTTAAAAGCCAGAAAGCAATAAAAAATTTTGCATCATTCTAATCCTGTTTCTATTATTGTTTTTCATGAACACATGTAAGCAAGATCAAATTGTGTAACTTCGGTTTTCCTCTCATTAATTGTAAGGAGTGGAAGAATATGACCATTTTGACTTGGAAGTAAACCATGTTTTTTGGGAGCCTAACAGTATTTCCTCGACATGCCAACTCCATGTGAAAACTAAAATTGCTATCAAAAGTGGTAGAATTAACAGCTCCATATATTCTACTACCATAATTTAGCAATACAGCAGAACCGCATCTACATACTAATTCAAGGATCCCATACAGAGCCTGAGTTGTTTTACGGAGGTGTGAAGTAATATGATGAGAACTAGCGCTTCTTTTCTTCCGAATCTTCACTTTCTTATCCCACACATACAGGTAAAACATCGAGGATATGAGTATTTCACCTTTTACTTTGTGCAATGTAAGTTCCTCTGAATGACATGTCCAAAAGATGCAAAGCGCAGGATAGATGTAGTTTGTAGCTTGTTAGAATTAACTCCTGCTTAGATCCATTTTCTTTTCCAACTTCTTTTCTAGAATTATATACTTTGCTAGGTAGGTGATGGTAAAACTAATCTTTGTCCATGACAGGATAACCAGGAAACAGGAGTCAGCTTAAAGGTTCCTCAACTTCTATTTTGAAGTTCACATACTTATTTGCTTGAGCTCACCCCGGATTACCAAGCTATTAGGTGCTAAAGAATTCAAATCTGGGACAGTGAAGATGGTATGGTCCATAGCCACTGCTTTTATGCCCTTTTGTGTTTATGTCACTATTAACCTTAGCTGCAATTCATGTGAGCATTTTTTTGAGTTGGTTTCTTTGCCTTTCTCTCATTTGTCTGTCTTGCTATCTAAACTTCTTCCTACACACTTTCCTTTTCCACTGAATTGAAGGAGGATGCCAACAATCTGTTGACATATTCTTCCTCTAACGTTTCTTATGCTGATTGGCGTGCACAGGATCCACGGCAGGCCAAACACCACCCACCTAAGTTATTATTGCATGTTTTACTGTTTCACTGAATTACATGTTTTGATGCAATTGAACATTCACATGTTCTTATTATAGTTTGTCTTCCCATGTTCACTCATTGCAGGTTTGCAAAAGTTATTGTTTGTTACCTTGTTGACTCATTTTCGCATTTCTTTTGATCAGGATGAAAAAGGAATAGTTGGCTATAAACAGATTAACTCTCTTGTTGGGAATTCAGGTTTATCTTAAATAAATACATTTGGTTAATTATAGTGTGATGTGTTTGTTTATTTCATCTTGACATGCTTTTTTCTCTGCAGACAAAAGTTCCTCCACACCTATGTTTCAACATGAAGTGGAAGAACACAAGCATCAGCTGGAGCGTCTGAAGGAGAAGGTAGCATAGAACAGTTCCTTCATGTTTTCTTTCACCAAAATATTTTCTTTTAGGCAGACAACAAGTATTTTTTGTTTTTGAAATTGACCTGGCTCTATATTCTTCCATTCAAATAAGAAAAGAATGAAAAAAAGGTTTCTAGAATATGGGAAATGGTCCTCTATCTCCGTTCTTTTCATAATTTGGATTTTACGGTTTAGAGAGAAGCTTGACGTGTACAAAGAACAGCTTGGATACTATGGAGGGATGTTTTCTTTTGACCAAGTTGGATGTGGTCAACCATTTCACCTGAACAAATCAATAACTTGTGCATTGTTCATAATCTAGTTGATTAACTAGAAAGATAGTGGTTTCATGATTCATCTATTAAGTTCTTGTTCTTTGTGCTCAATTTCTGCAACTAGGGACTTAACATTGGCTGATATGTTAAGGTGTATGCATCCCTTTCTTTGCCTTTTGGGTTTTCTTCTTAAAGCCCGAGTCATCAATCCGTATGAAAGATACTATTTCTTGACTAAGAGTCAGGCTTTATTAGTGGAGCTAGAGAATGACTATTGTAAGTTGGAAACCAGATATGCAAATTTGGGAATGGTCCTCTCTTAAGCGGTTCTGGTTGATTGGGTGGCGTAGCCATCTGTTCATTTGGATGATCATTAAGACCATTCTTAGAGGAAAAAACGTGGTTTGTTGTTTTAAAATTAAAATTGCCATGTAGACTTACACATTACTTGATACTTATCCCAATGCATCGCTTTCGTGTGCTTAGGACCCAGAGTTTTACCAATTTTTGCAAGATCATGACAAGGAGCTTCTTGAGTTTGGAGACGATGCACCATATGTGAGTTTTAATATTGCATACCTTCACGACATATATCTCCTGTGATAGAAAATGTTAAACAAGTTAATTATTTTAAATCTTCAGGAAGATGCCGATGATGACACAGCTGAGTTATTAGAGACTCCAGCATCCAAGGAAAGCCAGCCAAGTTCAAGAAAGGTTCTGACAACTGCAATGGTCGACACCTGGTGCAAAGCAATTTCTGAGACTCGTAGTTTAGGTGCTATTCGTTCCCTCATGCGTGCTTTCAGGAGCGCTTGCCACTATGGTGATGATGGGGGAAATGAATCTGTTCCAGAGTTTTCTGTGATGACCAGTGGTGTATTCAACTCTATAATGGTTTTTGTCCTTAGTAAAGCTGATGGAATATTTCGTACTCTGTTAAAACTTCCTGAATCCGGTGGAAAGAAAGAGACAATAATAGAACTTATAGCTACTAAAGCATGGAAGAATTATGGCTCTTTAGTGAAGTCGTACCTTGCAAACTCCCTTCATGTGCTACAACAAATGACTGACACTGAGATGATCTCGTTTACTTTACAGCGTCTGAGATATTCATCTGTATTCTTAGCAGCGTTTCCTAGCCTTTTGAGGAGGTATATCAAGGTGAGCGTGCATGTGTGGCCATATTCATGATCAAATATCATGTGTTACTTGATATGAAGATGACAATAAATGTCCTATAAATATTTCTGATGTTTCTTGTTCTTGATAGGTTTCTCTGCACTTCTGGGGTACTGGAAAAGGTGCCCTTCCGGTTGTTTCCTTCCTACTTTTAAGAGACTGCTGTATTCGACTTAGTTCTGATTGTCTGGATGTGTGTCTCAAAGGCATCTATAAGGCCTATGTTGTGAACTGCCAGTTTGTGACACCAACTAAGCTGCAACACATTGAATTTCTTGGAAGTTGTATTGTTGAACTGTATGGTGTGGACTTACCGAATGCTTATCAACATGCGTTTGTTTTTATCCGGCACTTGGGAATGATATTGCGAGATGCCATCACTGTACAAACAAAGGTGCTTCTTTGTTGTTTTCATGTTTATTATATTATTTTGAGTCTAGACTTTTCTTTTCTTGGATCCAACATAAGGTATCAGTTGTCCATGTCTTTGCCATCTTCTGTAGCCAAGGGAGATACTTGCGTTTGGGCTGTAGCAGATAATTATATATGTTTCTTTTATAGTATATACGTTAAGTTTCTATTATTGTGAATTCTGAAGTTGATGCTGTTGGTGATATTCCATAGTAAATTGGAAAAATTGTCCTTCTGGATGTGAATTTTCTTCTGTAAAATCCAAAACATTACCATTCTTCTCCCAAGAAAACAATTTATTGCCAGTCTGCGGGGCAAGATAACTTGTAACACTTTGGTTTTGCAGGATGCATATAGAAAGGTATACGAGTGGAAGTACTTAAATTGCCTTGAACTGTGGACCAGAGTTATATGTGCATACAAAGACGATCCTGATTTCAGGCTGCTGTCATACCCCTTGACTCAGATAATATCTGGTGCTGCTTACTTGGTCCCAACTGCCAAATATTTCCCTCTCAGACTGAGATGCGCTAGGATGCTGAATCAAATCACTGTATCTACTGGTTCTTTTATTCCCATTTCTTCTTTGCTAGCAGATATGCTGGAGTTTAAGGAACTGAACAAGCCAACCACTGGTGGGGTTGGCAAAGCAGTGAACTTTCGTTCAACATTGAAGGTAGGAAAGCATGGTGGGAGTCATAACGATGCATCTGAGAAGTTTCAACTGATTGTTGCTTTCCTCTGTGACAGATTAGCAAACAAACAATAAAAACCCGCACCTTTCAGGAAGAATGTGTCTTTTCAGTAATTGAACAGCTTGGTGAACATTTAGCTCAGTGGAGCTATTCTATTTTCTTTTACGAGTTGGCGTTCATACCACTAACACGTCTGCGAAGCTTCTGCAAATCCACCAATGTAGAAAGGTTCAGGCGAGAAGCAAGGCAGCTAATACAGCAGGTATGCGTGTTGAATGTAGAAAATTAACAGCCATCTTGTTCCCTTATTGTTTGGTCAATTTGCTTAGTTTAACAGGAACCACTTTTCGGAAGTGGAGTATTTACGCCTTTTTCTTTGTTATCTTTTCTTTTATTTCTCTGATTATATAACAGATAGAGGCAAACATTGAGTTTACGAATAGCAGGCGGGCAAGTATTGCATTTTCTCCGAAGGACCAGGTTGAAGTAGAATCATTTCTTGAGGTATTCCTAAACTTTCTCACTACTGTGACTTCCGCACTTGGGTCATTTAACAAAAAAATTTGGAACCTAGGTTGAGAAGAAATCAAAACTCAGCCCTCTGTCACAATATGTTCACAATTTATCCCTAAGAGCAGATAGGAGAAGGGCTTCAGTCGATGAATCCAGGTTAGCAATTTCATATTACTTTGTATTATCTTGTTTAATGTGCATGACTTTTAATGCGATGTTTCGTTGATTGCCAGTGTTTTGGTTGGAGAAAAGGGGCCAACATTCACTAAAGGCATATCTGAGATTGAAAGTGAGGGAGTGAAAGAAGGCGATGCTGTCTTTAAATCTAATTGGCTACCAGGGAGTGATACGAAGTATCTTAATTTGCAAAGTCTTTCACTTGCTTTTTCATTGCAGTTGTTTGATTTTAGTTCTTGTGCTTGATGAGATGTTTTACTATTTTGTAGGAAAAGTTCAAAATCCAAACGCTCAAAGAAGCGGAAATCTGAAGATGAGGCACCTGACATGGATGAGGATGTGGTGACTGAATTAGAACTGAGCTCTGATGAAGATGAATTGTCGGACACCCCTTTTGTTAAGGGTCATAGTGAGAGAGACGCATCATCTGCTGGTTCTAACAAAACACAGCAGAAAACCTCTAATGACAGAGGCAAGAAGAGAGCAAATATGAAGGGTCATGACGAGACAAAGGCATCCAATGCTGGTAAGCGAAAGCCACAGAAGCAAACATCTAATCAGACAGGGAAGAAAAGAGCCAAGATGCATCCCAAGAATAGGAAGGGCAGGACTACAAGGTGAATCACGTCCCAGCTCAAGCATCGAAAGGAAACAATTCACAGTAAGGCATATGAAGTAGTGAAGCAAGCCATCTAGAGGACTTGAGGGACATAGCAAAAGGGGGAAGCTTATCGTACATAGCGTTCGAGCTTTCTGTTTTCATGGTTGATAGCAGAGCAACAGGTTTCCAGTTTCCTCCATCTATATTTATGCAGCAGCTGAGCTTCCATTTTGTATCCTGCTAATTTATGTCCTCATATGTCTTAAGATCTCTTAAAAACGTGAGCTTGAGTTTAACCAACTAATGGTACTTCCCATTTTATTCTGGTATGCTTGTTTTACATATGTTGAAGTAGCATCTGTTCTGTCCAGGTTGCAATTGCAGCCAGTTTTGCAGGTATTGTAATGTCTTCTCTTTGTTGGAATGAGGCAAGGCAAAGTTTGCCCATGGATTCTAGACTAATATTCACCAGTTTTGATTGTGATTAAAGGGGCTTGTGTGGCTACTAGAAGGGGCAGATAGCGGTTCAACGCCAATTGGTGTAACCCTCTGCATGAAGGAACGCATAACATCTGCCTCAGGTGGTCCTAGCCTTCCGTTTTACAATGTGTTACTTCAATTCTTTAAGGCAGCTTCTTGGAGTTGTATAGGAGGTCCAACCTTTGACAGTGCAACCACGATGAGAAATTAGTATTTATTAATGTGGTGGTTAGAATTTGAACTTGCCCATGTGAAGGCTTCTCTTTATCGTTGACATAAAGGCTGTCTTCTTTTGCGCACAACCACATTATTAGTTGTCAATTCGGTGCTTAATTTTTATTTTGAAGGCAGCTTTTTTAATTATTAGTTGTATGATCTGTAATTTTTATTATTCTGGTTGACGCTATTCCGCTTTGATGGGCTATCAATGATCTTATTTTCTTCATGGTAGCTAACAATTAAATGCTAATTGTTTCTAAACCAAGTTTCCCTTAGTGTGTCGGTACATCATCACAGTTTTCAGTGTGATTCACCAGCCTCTTCGATTTTCTTTTTTGGGATTAGGCAGGCTGGGGCTGGTTTGACAGCCACCAATATAAATAGAACCGATCAGGTTCTTTGCCCTTCTAATTTCAGGTGCTGCTAGAAACACGAAGCTGCCTTCTCATGTAGTATTCTCTATCCAAACACATGGGATTCAACCCAGAATTTGCTATGTTATGAATCTGAAATCGACCATGGAGATGTAAATTCGTGACAGATTCTACTTTTCATTCCGAATATAACCATTAGGCTGTCGCTAGTGTGGGCCTGAGAAGCTTAAAGCAGAAATACCTCTTATATTAATCATGTACATATCCGGACATTCCAATGTAGAGCTCTGAACTGAGTGTCACACCCTAACCGTGAGACGGGCCGATGGGCTAGGAACGTGACTGGCACTCGGCCAAACGAGTTGGATCATCTTTAGCAGATTTTCAAAGTAGTGCAGCGGATGAGTTTTTAGATACTTTTGATAGGAAATGTGAGTTGGGCTCCTCTCTCGGATGCTAAGGCCTAGAGTGGTTGTTTCCATTTTAACTCACACCACACAATACAACAAACACTTTGGGTAAGACAATAAGACATGAAATACAAAGCCACAAGGCAAAAGCTTTATAAAGAATGCATAGTTGGAGGATTTGGGGTACAATCTCTCGAATCACTTGCGATGACTCAAAGGGTTAGATGATACGCATGAGGTCCGTTGTTGTCAAAGAGTCGCATCTGTTAATCTAGCATATGCCAATCGATTCGGGGTGTTGTTGTGGCGTTGCGCATCACTGAAGATGACCACGGGTAACCAAAGACCTGTATGAGACCTACCTCATCAGGTTTCAATCGAGAACATGGGTCTTGAGGAAGTCAACACCAATGTTGGGTGCAAAGGTGGCATGTATAGTGCTCCAAGTTGATTATTGCCTTCTGCAATAGCGTGGGTAGTTCATGAGAGCAACTAGTGCCAGTAATGGGTGCATAATCTTTGAGGCGATTACCGAACCTGCAAGGTGACACTCCGCATCACTAAAGACGACCATGAGAAACCAAGGACATGCATGAGACTTATCTCATGGGGTATCATCTGAATTGATAAAGGGTGCGCAATCCTTGCTGGTGACTGACACCAATGAACTTGTAAGGTGATGCTTCACATCATTGAAGACAACCAAAAGAAACCAAGGACTCACATGAGACCTGCCTGGGGTATCATCTTAACTGATGAGGGTGTGTAGTCCTTCCTGACGATTGACACAAATGGATCCTTATGTGTGACACTCCGCATTACTGAAGTCACCACTAGAGACTGATAATCCATACGAGACCTGCCTCGTGGAAGAAAAACGGGTCTTAATATGCACTAATGTGTGCAATCCTTGTTGACAATTGATACAAACGAACTAAATGAACATTCTACTGATATGCGCAACCCTTACGTGGGAAACGTGGGCCACCGTGTCATCCTTGGCCACTGTGGTGCAATCGAAGGTCCCCATCAATGCACTACACACCTACACTTTGTGGCAATGTCCAAAGTTGTAGTGGGATTCAGTGCGCCCCCGCCCCATGAACGTATCCACCCACATGACCACCCTATCTCTCCATGAGTCGATTATAATCCTGTGGATACCACAAGGAACAACAACTCATGTGTTGAACCCCCAATCCTCGATTCTAATTTTCGTGGTCGAAGTGTATCCCACGATAAACAACACGAAGTTGAATACCCCTTGAGTGTTGTGTGGTAGTAGCACAAAGCTTTTTGATACTATCCTCTCGATATGAGGAGATCTTCCTCGCTACCGATAGTCGATAAAGAGTCGTTCCGTACACTTTGGGGCTTCCAGTCTCCAATTTAGTTGTAGTGTTTCCTTCAGCTAATGCGAAAGCGATACAACCATGATCCCCTCAGTGTTCTGCAAAGTTTGTCCATGAACAACCACATGCTTCCTATGAGTTCTTTAGTCGATTGATATTTAACGGGACCAAATAATCTCCAATACCAAGTTGTCACACTATAACCGTCGGGCAGGTCGATGGGACTAAGAACGTGACTGTCACCCAACAAAATGGACCGAATCAATTTTAGTGGATTTTCAAAGTGACACAATATATGAGTTGTTGAGACGACCTCTGATAGGGAATATGAGTTGGGTCCCTCTCTCGGACTCTAAGACCTAGAGTGATCCTTGCTTCTATTTTAACTCATACCACACAATACAATAAAAGGCAATAAAGACATATCAAGTACAAAGCCGTAAAAGAAAAACTTCATTCATAGCATAAAGTAGTGCACAGCCTTAATGCGCTACATTGGTAAAGTTCATGGCACTTCTGTCAAACAAGGGGCACTTCTGTCAAACAAGGTTTTTAACCCATGGCCAGTTCACAATGGCCGGAAGGTGACACTAGTACGAAGCATGTATCTTTCACTAACAAGTTGGTTCTTCTCTTTAGTTTAAGTTGTCTTCATCCTTCCAGGTCAACTTGATCAAAGCTATGAATTGCCCTCCATTTTGGTGGTCAAATCTTCGGGCATCTTCTGTCTTTCCCTTTGTTTTGCGCCTCCTTGCCGTGCAGGCAACCACGACAGCGTTGTGTGCTGAACCTGATAGCGGAACGTTGGATGCTACCTGATTGCTGGAATTCACGGTAGCACAGAACCATGTCAAGGACATAATCTGCTCAATCTGGATTCCCATAAGAGCAGATCGAGGTCACGTTATACAAGCGATGAGTTGGCTATGTTCAACTTCGAACGTGCATCTCTGCCAGTTTCACCTGATGCGGGCCTTTGTGTAACCAAACATTTTTTGGAAAAACTAATTTCTCTATCTTTTTTCACAGGTGTATATGCAAAAAAAAGAGAGAAGAAATGCGATGAAAAAAAGAGAAAAAGATGAAAAAAAGAGAATTTGAAAAATGAGAAAAATAGGAAAAAGGAAAAAGTGAGAAAATGAGGGAAAAAAGAAGTAGAAAACATAGAATAAGGAAAAAGATATAAAGGGGAGCATAATTGTTCTTTGATTTCTTTTTTGTTATATTTTATCTTTTAAGTTTAGATTAATAATTAAACTCATTTTTCTCATTGCAGATTAAGGTTTAATTGTGAAAAGTTTAGCCTACCATAGTCCCTATTTTGCACAAAAGAGACTTACTCTTTGACTTCCTGGTAATTTTTATGTTCTATATTTTTTATTTTTTGTTTTTAAGGAGACTATAACTAAATTTTAAGATGTTATTATGATCTTTGTTTGTATCACAATTGGCAACATTATTCATCCATCCGTATATTACATTTTGTTTGGTCGTGAGAATTTGTTTTCAAATTATGGATTCCTTTGATATAGTGTGTGATGAGATAACATTTTTTGTAGAAACTAATTTTTGAATATTTTTTTTATACGTGTATATAAAAGGAAAGAAAAGAAATATGATGAAAAAAAGAGAAAAAATGAAAAATGAGAATTTGAAAAATGAGAAAGAAAAAGAAAAAGGAAAAAGTAAGAAAAGGAGGGAAAAAAGAAGTAGAAAACCTAGAATAAAGAGAAGAAACTAATGGTGAGCATAATTGTTCTTTGTTTTCTTTTTTATCTTTAAGTTTAGATTCATAATTAAACTCTTTTTCTTCATTGCCGATTAAGGTTTAGTTGTGAAAAGTTTAGCTTATCATAAGATGAAAGTGTATTCCCTATTTTGTGGAAAAGAGGCATACCCTTTGACTTGCTGGTAATTTTCATTTCTATATTTTCTATATTTTTTTGTTTTTTAAGGAGACTACAACTACATTTTAAGATATGTTTATGATCTTTGTTTGCATCAAAATTGACAACATTACTCATCCATCCGTATAATACATTTTGTTTGGTCGTGAAAATTTGTTTTTAAATTACTCATTCCTTTGATATAGTGTTTGATGAGATAACATTTTTTGGAGAAACTAATTTTTGTATCTTATTTTCATAGGTGTATATGTAAAAGGAAAAAAGAAAAAATATGAAAAAAAAGAGAATTTGAAAAATGAAAAAAGGAAAAAAGAAAAAATAAGAAAAGGAGGAGAAAAAGAAGTAGAAAACATAGAATAAGGAGAAAAAAATAAAGGTGAGCATAATTGTTCTTTATTTTCTTTTTTGTTAAATTTTATCTTTATATTTAGCTTCATGATGAAATCATTTTCGTTTATTGCATATTAAGTTTAATTGTGTGAAGTTTACCTTACTATAGGATGAAAGTGGAGTCCCCATTTTGCAAAAAAGAGGACCGAACATTCACTTGATGGTAATTTTCATTTTTTATGTGTTTTATTTTTTTGTTCTCAAGGAAATTGTAACGAGATTTAAAGATGTTATTATGATATTTGTTTACATCATAATTGGCAACGATACTCATCCATCCATCTAATGCATTTTGTTTGGTCGTGAGAATTTGTTTTCAAATTAGCAATTCTTTCGATATAGTGTGTGATGAGATAACATTTTTTGGAGAATCTAATTTTTGTATCTTTTTTTCACAGGTGTATATCTAAAATAAAAGTGAAGAAATATGATGAGGAAAAAATAGAAAAATCAAATGAAAAAAAAAATTGAAAGCGAAAGTGTAAAAAAGGAAGGAAAAAAGAAGTAGAAAACCTACAATAAAGGGAAGGAAATAAAGGTAAGCATAATTGTTTTCTTTTTTGTTATATTTTATCTTTAATTTTATCTTAATAATGAAACCATTTTTGTTCATTGCAGCTTCTGGTTTAATTTTGCGAAGTTTACCTGTAAGACGAAAGTGGAGTCCCCATTTTGGAGAAAAGAGGCTTAAACATTAGCTTGATGGTAATTTTTATTTTCTGTGTTTTTTTTTTTGTTTCTAATGGAAACTATAACGAGATTTTAAGATATTATTATATTTGTTTGCATCATAATTGGCAACGATACTCATCCATCTATATAATGCATTTTTTTTGTCGTGAGAATTTGTTTTCAAATTACTGATTCTTTGGATATAGTGTGGGATGAGATAACATTGTCAGGAGAATCTAATTTCTGTTTCTTTTTTCAGAGGTGGATGCGTAAAGGAAAAGGGAAGAAATACGATGAGGAAAAAAAGGAAAAATTATAGAAAAAAAGAATTTGAAAGTTGAAAAAGAAAAAAGGAAGCAAGTAAAAGTGTAAAAAAGGATTAAAGGTAAGCATAATTGTTTTTGTTTTTTTTGTTATATTTTATCTTTAATTTAGCTTTATAATGAAATCATTTTTATTTATTGTAGATGAAGGTTTAATTGTGAGAAGTTTACCTTACTATAGGATGAAAGTGGAGTCCTCATTTTGCAAAAAAGAGGACCAAACATTCTCTTGATGGTAATTTTTATTTTCTATGTTTTTTATTTTTTTGTTTCTCAAGGAAACTATAACGAGATTTTAAGATGTTATTATGATATTTGTTTGCATCATAATTGTCAACGATACTCATCCATACATATAATGCATTTTGTTTGGTCGTGAGAATTTGTTTTCAAATTAGTGATTCTTTGAATATAGTGTGTAATGAGATAACATTTTTTTGGATAATCTAATTTTTGTTTCTTTTTTTTGACATGTGTATATTTAAAAGAAAAGAGAAGAAATATAATGAGGAAAAAATGAAAAATCAAATAAAAAAGAAAAAAAGAAGGTAGCGAAGTGTAAAAAAGGAGGGAAAAAAGAAGTAGAAAACCTATAATAGAGAAAAAAAAAGGTAAGCATAATTGTTTTCTTTTTTGTTATATTTAATCTTTAATTTTAGCTTTATAATGAAACCATTTTTCTTCATTGCAATTTAAGGTTTAATTGTGGGAAGTTTACCTTACTATAAGACGAAATTAGATTCCCCATTTTGCAGAAAAGAGGCTTGAACATTAGGTTAATGGTAATTTTCATTTTCTATGTTTTTTATTTTTTTGTTTCTCAAGGAAACTGTAACAAGATTTTAAGATGTTATTATGATATTTGTTTGACAACGATACTCATCCATCCATATAATGCATTTTGCTTGGTCTTGAGAATTTGTTTTCAAATTAGTGATTCTTTGGATATAGTGTGTTATGAGATAACATTTTTTAGAGAATCTAATTTCTGTATCTTTTTTTTCACAGGTGTATATCTAAAAGAAAAGAGAAGAAATATAATGAGGAAAAAAATTAAAAAGTCACATGAAAAATAAAAAGGAAGGAAGCAAAAAGTATAAAAAAGGGAGAGAAAAAAGAAGTAGAAAACCTAGAATAAAGGTAAGCATAATTTTTTTTTTGTTATATACCATTTTTGTTCATTGCAATTTAGGGTTTAATTGTGGGAAATTTACCTTACTATAAGACGAAAGTGGAGTTTCCATTTTGCAGAAAAGAGGCTTGAACATTAGCTTGATGGTAATTTTTATTTTCTATGTTTTTTATTTTTTTGTTTCTCATGGAAACTAACGAGATTTTAAGATGCTTTTACTATATTTGTTTGCATCATAATTGGCAACGTTACTCATCCATCTATATAATGCATTTTCTTGGTCGTGAGAATTAGTTTTCAAATTACTGTTTCTTTGGATCTAGTGTGTGATGAGATAACATTGTCTGGAGAATCTAATTTCTGATTCTATTTTGTTTGGTCGTGAGAATTTGTTTTCAAATTATTGATTCTTTGGATATAGTATGTGATGAGATAACATTGTTTGGAGAATCTAATTTCTATTTCTTTTTTTCACAGGCGTATATCTAAAGGAAAAGGGAAGAAATACAATGATGAAAAAAATGGAAAAATTGAAGAAAAAAGAGAATTTGAAAAATGAAAAAGGAAAAGGGAAGCAAGTAAAAGTATAAAAAAGTAGTAAAGGTAAGCATTGTTGTTTTCTTTTTTGTTATATTTATATTTAATTTTAGCTTCATAATAAATCATTTTTGTTTATTGTAGATCAAGGTTTAATTGTGAGAAGTTTACCTTACAATAGGACGAAAGTGGAGTCCCCATTTTGCAAAAAAGAAAACCGAACATTCTCTTGATGGTAATTTTCATTTTCTATGTTTTTTATTTATTTGTTTCTCAAGTAAACTGTAACGAGATTTTAAGATGTTATTATGATATTTGTTTGCATCATAATTGGCAACGATATGCATCTATTCATATAATGCATTTTGTTTGGTAGTGAGAATTTGTTTTCAAATTAGTGATTCTTTTGATAGTGTGTGATGAGATAACATTTTTTTGGAAAATCTAATTTATGTATATTTTTTTTGATAAGTGTTTATCTAAAAGAAAAGAGAATAAATATGATGAGGAAAAAAATGAAAAAATCAAATGAAAAAGAAAAAGGAAGGTAGCGAAAGCATAAAAAAGAGAGAAAAAAGAAGTAGAAAACCTAGAATAAAGGAAAGAAAATAAAGGTAAGCATGATTTTTTTCTTTTTTGTTATATTTTAACTTTAAAGTGGAGTTTTCCTCACTTGTGTATATATTTATTTCAATTTAAGGTTTAATTGTGGGAAGTTTCCTTACTATAAGGCGAAAGTGGAGTGCCCATTTTGCATAAAAGAGGCTTGAACATTAAATTGATGGTAATTTTCATTTTTTATGTTTTTTATTTTTTTGTTTCTCATGGAAACTATAACAATATTTTAAGATGTTATTAGTATATTTGTTTGCATCATAATTGGCAATGTTACTCATTCATCTATATAATGCATTTTGTTTGGTAAGAGTTTGTTTTCAAATTACTGATTCCTTTGATATGGTATTTAATGAGATAACATTTTTTGGAAAATCTAATTTCTGTTTCTTGTTTTCACATACGTATATCTAATGGAAAAGGGAGTAAATATGATGAAGAAAAAAATGAAAAAATTGAAGAAAAAAGAGAATTTAAAAAATGAAAAAGGAAAAAGGAAGCAAGTGAAAGTGTAAAAAGGGAGTAAATGTAAGCATAATTGTTTTCTTTCTTGTTATATTTTATCTTTAATTTTACTTCATAATGAAATCATTTTTGTTTATTGCAGATTAAAGTTTAATTGTGAGAAGTTTACCTTACTATAGGATGAAAGTGGAGTCTCCATTTTGCAAAAAAGAGGACCGAACATTCGCTTGATGGTAATTTTCATTTTCTATGTTTTTTATTTTTTTGTTTCTCAAGGAAACTATAATGAGATTTTAAGATGTTATTATGATATTTGTTTGCCTCATAATTTGCAATGATACTCATCCATCCATATAATGCATTTTGTTTGGTCGTAAGAATTTGTTTTCAAATTAGTGATTCTTTCGATATAGTGTGTGATGAGATGACATTTTTTGGATAATCTAATTTCTGTATCTTTTTTTCACAGGTGTATATCTAAAAGAAAAGAGAAGAAATATGATGAAGAAAAAATGGAAAAAAAAAAAAAAAGGAAGCTAGCGAAAGTGTAAAAACCTAAAATAAAGGGAAGGAAAGAAAGATAAGCATAATTGTTTTCTTTTTTGTTATATTTTATCTTTAATTTTATCTTAATAATGAAACCATTTTTGTTCATTCCAGTTTATGGTTTAATTGTGGGAAGTTTACCTTACTATAAGACGAAAATGGAGTCCCCATTTTGCAGAAAAGAGGCTTGAACATTAGCTTGATGGTAATTTTTATTTTTATGTTTATTGTTTCTCATTTAAACTATAACGAGATTTTAAGATATTATTATATTTGTTTGCATCATAATTGGCAACATTACTCATCCATCCATATAATGCATTTTTTTTTGTCGTGAGAATTTGTTTTCAAATTACTGATTCTTTGGATATAGTGTGTGATGAGACAACATTGTGTGGAGAATCTAATTTCTAGATTTATATGGACCTTCAATTTAAGGTTACATCATGGAAAGGTTTTTTTTATAACCTTTATCGATAATTACTCGAGATATACGTATTTATATCTCCTAGCACATAAATTTGAGGCACTTAAGATTTTAAAGAATATAAGCAGGAACTTGAAAATCAACTGGGGCATCAATCAAAGTCTTAAGATCAGATAAAAGTGATGATTATACCTTTGTAAAAATTCTGAAATTCTGTAAAGACTTTGGTATTGCAAAGCAAAATACAATACCCACGACACCCCAATAGAATGGTGTAGCTGAAAGATATAACGGGACCTTACTAAATATAACAAAGTCAATGTTAATTGATGCCTCTCTACCAAGAATATTTTAGGGAGAAGCAGTAAGTACAACGGTATACATACTCAATACAATACTATATAAAATTGTATTCACTAAACCATATGAGATGTGGTTTGGAAGAAAATCCAACCTAGGTCATCTCAGGTGGGAATCTATTGCACATATAAAGATCCATGATCAGTCTAGAGATAAACTAGACAATAGGTCCTTGAAATGTATATTCATCGGATATCCTAAAGGTTAAAAGGGATATTCGTTTTATCATAAGGACGATTGACTGATAGAGAGGAGAGATGTTGAATTATTAGAAGATACTAATAATGACATCCTGAAACATAATGATGAATATACTCACGATCTAGTAGACCTAGATCATTAATCTTTTGAACCCTTAGAAGACCTTCAAACAATCGAAACTTTCAGTGGACATAAAAGGCCAAGGGTCATATCATCCTACTTAAAGGATTATCTCACTTATCTTGCAGGAGAACTGTATAATTCAGTGGATTTAGATGAGTTAATTAATAACTTGACTTATCAGAAAGCTATGAACTCATCAAAAGCAATAGACTGAGGAAAAGGTAGTGAAAGTGTAAAAAAGGAGGGAAAAAAGAAATAGAAAACCTAGAATAAGGGGAAGAAAATAAAGGTAAGCGTAATTGTTTTCCTTTTTGTTATATTTTATCTTTACTTTTAGCCTTATAATGAAACCATTTTTGTTCATTGCAATTTAAGGTTTAATTGTGGGAAGTTTACCTTACTTTAAGACGAAAGTGGAGTCCCCATTTTGCAGAAAAGAGGCTTTTAGCTTGATGGTAATTTTCATTTTCTATGTTTTTTATTTTTTTGTTTTTCATTGAAACTATAACGACATTTTAAGATGTTATTATTATATTTGTTTGGATCATAATTGACAATGTTACTCATCCATCCATATAATACATTTTTTTTGGTCGTGATGATTTGTTTTCAAATCACTGATTCTTTGGATATAGTGTGTGATGAGATAACATTGTCTGGAGAATCTAATTTCTGTTTCTTTTTTCACAGGCGTATATCTAAAGGAAAAGAGAAGAAATATGATGAGGAAAAAATGGAGAAATTAAAGAAAAAAAAGAATTTGAAAAAGGAAAAAGGAAAAAGTAAGCAAGTAAAAGTGTAAAAAAGGAGTAAAGGTAAGCCTAATTATTTTCTTTTTTGTTATATTTTATCTTTAATTTTAGCTTAATAATGAAATCATTTTTGTTTATTGCAGATTAAGGTTCAATTGTGAGAAGTTTACCTTACTATAGGACGAAAGTGGAGTCCCCATTTTGCAAAAAAGAGGACCAAACATTCTCTTGATGGTAATTTTCATTTTTGTATGTTTTTTATTTTTTTATTTCTCAAGGAAACCGTAACGAGATTTTAAGATGTTATTATGATATTTGTTTGCATCATAATTGGCAACGATACTAGAAGTAGAAGGAAAGACATGAAAAGGAAAGAAGAAATATTATGAAAATGAAGTGGGAAGAAAGAGAAGCGTATAATAAAGGATGGAGAAAAGAGAAAGCGAATACTAAAGAGAAGATTATAAAAGTGAGCATAATTATTCTTTGTTTTAATAGTCTTTGTTTTAGTCTTTTTTATATTTTATAATTAACTTTGGTTTCATAATTAAAGATATGTTTGTTTATTGCGAATTCTGGTTTAATTGTGGAATACATTACTATAAGAGGAAAGAGTAGTTGCCATTTTGCATAAAATAGACCGGTAATTTTCTTTTGTATTTACTTTTTTTTCTTTTTTGTTTCTTTAGGAAACAATAACATGGTTGTAAGAGGTTATCATGCTCTTTGTATTTGCATCACACTTGCCATCTTACACCTCTCAGATGATTCATTTTCTATGGTGATGGTTACATAATATTCTTTAGTGTTTTATTTCTTTACCTCCTTTTTATGGGTGTAGATGTTGGGAGTAAAGGAAAGAAAAGAGCAAGAAATATAATGAAAAAATAAAACTAGAGTAAACAAAAAAATATTAAAAAATAAAGAAAAGAAGAGAGAAAAAGAAAATAAAACATAGGCTTGAGGAAATGGTATAAAAGTGAACATAATTATTTTTTGTTTTTATTTTTTTATGTTTCTGTTGATTTTAATTAAAGATATTTATGTTGATTGCTGATTGAATTTTAGTTGTGAAAAGTGTTGCCTTCGAAAAATGGAGTTTTCATTTTGTAGAAAAAAGTTCTACTTGTGAGCTTGTTGGTAATTTTCTTCGCATGTTTTATTTATTTCTTTTTTTCTAAGGAAACTATAAAGGTTAACATGCTCTTTATTTTTATTTTCATCACACTTGCCATGTGGCACATCCAAACTTGCCATGCTAAGATGCATTTTTCATGGTGATGAGAATTAGTTCTTTTCACCTCTTGGTGATGGTTAAATAATGAGTTGTATTCTTGTGTCATTT
The DNA here is from genome assembly GCA_036023115.1 of Brasenia schreberi. Lineage (NCBI taxonomy): Eukaryota > Viridiplantae > Streptophyta > Magnoliopsida > Nymphaeales > Cabombaceae > Brasenia > Brasenia schreberi. The sequence continues at coordinate 50,350 of JAYKKT010000063.1, forward strand.
GCATCACCGTGGAAAATGAGTTGGTTGTTTCCTTTTCCGATTCTTGTGAGGCTTCATCGGAGTTGGCTCATTCCATATGGGGTTTTCTGATTTTTCCAGCAGGATGTGAGAAATGAAGGGATCAAGTTATACGGAATGCCATGATATAAGATCCCATTCTAATTTCTGCTCCTCTTTATATGTGTAGACTTCTAGCAGTAGAAGGCAAGACGTATGGATTGGAGCATGATGGTGTTCGTGATTTAGTAACATGCTCTTTTCGGGCAGGTTCATCATCTCGTGGGTATGCCTCACTTGCTGCATCAGAAATACAAGGCATTGTTACAATATCTCTCTTTTATTAGTTAAAGGAAGACTAAGGGGGAATGTAAGTACTCTTAATTGTCTGTTAGTGAGTTTATCACATTTTATTTTGAGCTTTAAGTTTATAAATGAATCTTTTCCTGTTTAGGTGCAGTTGCTTGCTAAGGGATGATGTTGACGAAGAGAAAAAGAGAGAAGAAAGGTGATAAACAGAGATAAGAAATGAAATGGAGAAAAAAAGAGAAACAATGGAAAAAATGGAAAAGCAATGTATAAAAGAAGGAACAAAACGGAAGGGAGACTCAAATGGAAGGGCTGAGTGTAAGTTCTGTCACACTTCTGCTATTTAGTTTGTGACATTCTATTTTTGTTTTCCGTTTGATGAATAGAAATCTATTCTTGTTTACCTGCATCTTACGACCATACAATGTCAAGCAACAAAACAACTGTTGGTATGTCATACACTTTAAATGGTTTTCCAGTGTGAGGATGTACAATGGTGAAAGTATGCATGTGCGTGAGTTCATTTCTAATTACAGGACATTGCTGCACTCGGTTGTTAAAAATAGGTATGCTCAAAGGGTGTACGCCAATCATGTTTGTACTAGTTGAAGTGAAAATTGTATCTAGATACTGAATTTGCTAGTTGTTCTGCAGTGACTTTTCAACTGTTAATAACATGCTCTTTTCTGGTAGGTTCATCAACTCGTGGGTATGCCTTGCTCGCTGCATCAGAAATACAGCAAGGCATTACAAACTCTTTTTTCTTAGTGAAAAGGAAGGAAGACTTAGAGAGAATGTAAGTACAACTAATTGTCTCTTAGTGAGTTTATCACATTTTTTTTGAACTTCAGTTTTATAAATAAATCTTTGCTTGCCAAGGGATGATGCTGATGAAGAAAAAAAGAGAGAAGAAGATAACATAAAAAAGAGTGAAGAAATGAGATGAAAACATAAATAGAAAAAAGGTTGAAAAAGAAGAAAATGAAAAACAGATGGAAGAAATGAAATGGAGAAAAAAGCAAAGTATAAAACAAGGAAAAGCAAAAATGAAATGGAAGGTAGAGTCAAATGGAAAGCACGAATGTGAGTTCTGTCACTCTTCTGTTGTTCAGTTTGTGATATTCTATTTTGGTTGCCGTTTTATGAATAGGAATCCGTTCTTGTTTACTTGCAGTTTGACGACCATACAATGTCAAGCAGCAGAACTGCTTGTATGCAGTACACTTTAAATAGTTTTCCAGTGTGAGGATATACGATGGTGGAAGTATGCATGTGCATGAGTTCATTTCTGATCCTAGGCCATTGGTGCACTAGGTTGTTTAAAATAGGTATGCTCAAAGTGTGTACGCCAATCATATGCTGAAAGGCCATATGAAATTAAAATTGTATCTAGATAATGAATTCACTAGTTGTTTTGAAGTGGCTTTTCAGTGACTCTTTTAGGTGTTAATGACATGCTCAAAGGGTGAACGCCAATCATGTCTATAGGTGCAAGGAAACTGCTTTCCTTTACTACTTCAAGTTATTTCTTAGACATATTTAAATATTACTTTTATGTCTTAATTTGTAGGTTGCAGTTGCACACCTGAATGGAACTTTTGAGGCCAAATGGCCAAGCCAGTGAATCTGTTTTAAAGCTTCTGCGTGATCATGCTGATGTGCAACCATGTTTATCACTGGCAAATGTAAAGTACGAGTGTCTGTATTTTCCCAGCGTGATCAAGTGTAAAGCTTTTAGCATGTAAACTATGCTGGTTTCTGTGGCTTGTAAATCCATTGTTTCCTCTGCAGGCTTTTCCTCTGCTTACCTTCGAGAACCAGCACAGGCTTGACATGTTATAAAGTACACATGGTCTGCAAGAGATAGTACTTGATAAAGTACTCGATGAAAAAGGAAGGCATTGTTTGGGAAGTCCTGAATATGCTTTTCAAAAGTAGAAACAGGTAAAAGGAAAAAAATAAGAAAAGGAGGAAAGAAGAAAAGGAAAACGGAAGAAAAATGGCAAAGTGAAAAAGAACCAAAAGAAAAGAAGGGAGAAAATGAAAAGAGAACAAAACGTACTCCATAAGCTCTTTTGAGTGTCAGGCTTGTGACCATGGGAAATGGGAAAGCAAAAAAGAACCAAAAAAGAAGAAGACAAAAAATGAAGAAAATGGAAAGAGAACAAAACGTACTCCATAAGCTCTTTTGAGTGTCAGGTTTGGTGACCATGGATCCTATCCAGAGAAGGTGGTGTGCCAAGGGATATGTACTTGTTATAGGTACATTCCTAGTGCTTGCTGTTGTTATTGACCAAACATTGCATAATGGTTTTTCGGTGGTAAAAGATTTTGTTTGTAAACTTCATTCGACTTTGTAGTGCAGTTGATGAGTTGCTGGGGCATGTCATTGCTCGTATTTGCCCCTATTGACGAGTCATATAAAATCCTTGCTCAGACAATGACCCTTGCGGTAAGCACCTTCATCCATGGTGTTGTTCTTTTATAACTAGGTGTATGTTCTGCAACGTGAGAAGTCATGTTACCCTAACATTGATGAATAGGCATTGTGTCACATCAGACAGGTGTATGTTCTTCTCAGGACTTCCAGAGATTGAGCAGGGTTGTTCGAAGATGAACCTTATTTTCTGTTTTCTTAGTAAGTTTGGCTTTGTTATGTCTTGTTTTCAATAAATTGTATGCAGGGGCTTCAATAATGCTTTAGGTGGGTTTGATGGTGGTGGATGGTCTCATTGTGTAGCGTTTGCATGGAGGATGTGGCCATCATTATGAATTCTTCTCCAAGCAAACTTCTCGGTGGTTCCCTATAATAAAAGCGATATTCTTTTGAACCTTTTGGATATCCAATAAATGTACACTTCAAGAACCTACTGTCTAGTTTATCTCTAGACTGATCAAGGATCTTAATATATGTAATTGATCCCTACCTCCTCAGATGACTTAGGTTGGGTTTTCTTTCAAACCACATCTCATATGGTGTACTGAATACAGTTTTACATGGTACTCTGTTGAGTACGTAAACGATTGTACTTACTACTTATCCCTAAAATATCCTTGGAAGAGAGGCATCAATCAGCATAGAGCTTGTCATGTTTAGCAAGGTTCTATTGTATCTTTCGGCTACACCATTTTGCTGAGGTGTCCTGGGCATTGAGTTTTGTTTAGTAATACCAAAGTCTTTGCAAAATTCCAAGAATTCTATCGAGGTATACTCACCTCCTCTGTCTGATCTCAAGACTTTAATCGAATGCCCTAATTGATTTTCTACTTCTTACTTATATTCTTTGAAAGTATCAAGTGCCTTTGATTTATATGCCAAAAGATATATATATATATACATATATCTAGAGTAATCATCGATAAAGGTTATAAAATAACCCTTTCCTCGATGTGTCTTTACTCTGAAAGGTCCACATAAATCTATGTGAATAATTTCTAATAAGGTTGTTGCCCTTGTTATTTTCTTGCGAAAAATTTTTCTTGTCATTTTTTCTTGTATGCAAGCTTCACACTTGTTGAAAGTCTTTTCCTCAAATCTGGACAGTAAGTCAAAGTTGGATAATTTCCTCAACTTTTCTAGACTTATATGTCCTAGGCGTTTATGTCACATATTCACATCAACAGAAAAGGCACTCTCAATATAAAGAGAAGATTGATGATTTTCATTATCAGATAACTTGAACAGTCCATGTTCTACATCAAATTCTCCTAAGAACAAGATTCTTCCATGTTTGCCCACAATCACTTTGTTAGGTATAAACCTAACTTCAAAACCTTTCTTGACTAAGGCAGGGACCGAGACCAGATTGCGCCTTATTGATGGCACAATTAATACATCGGTCAATACAATTGGTTTGTCTTTTACAAATATCCTAAAGGATCCAATACTTAGAACATCTGAGAAAGTATTGTTTCTCATTTATACACGATGTTCTCCGGGTTGGTATTCCTTCATGTCAATTGCCCCTTCCTTGATTTTTGAGATATATCTTGTAGCTCCTGAGTCTATCCACCAACCTATAACTGGACGGTCCAAGTATAGACACTCTGAAATTACGCATATTATATCCTACTTCTTCGACTGTCCGCGCTGTGGGTTGTTTCCTCCACCTTTCTTATTGCGGCAGTCCCTCTTGTAGTGTTCTATCTTTCTACAGTTAAAACACTTGATTCGGGAAGCGGTTTCCTGCTATTTCTTAAAACTTTGACAGTTTTTCTTGTTATTCTTGCCAAACCTTTTATTTGGTTTCTTTTTCTGGTTGGATTTGGAGCTAGACGCTAACTCATCCTACACCACTAGCAACTTCTCCTTTTTGTTTTTGAGCATATGTTCTTGCTCAATTGCTAGTTTTAGGGGCAACTCAGAAGGTTGATTTCAGGTCCTAGTCTTAAGGCAATGGTGACCATGTTCCATGATGGAGGTAGACTATTCAGTATGGTTGATATCTGCATCGGTTCGGGGATGACTGATTTTGCTACGGCTAGGTCTCTAGCCATCACTAGCATGTGATTTACATGCTCTACTACATTTTCTCTTTCTTTCATTTTGAAGGACTTATATTTTTGTAGTAGCAATTGTACATGTAATTTTGTAGTTATATCATACTTGGTTGTTAACGAGTCAAACAACTCTTTTACGGTCTCATGTTTTTCAAAGACCCTAATCAGGTCATCCTCCATATAAGTTAACATGATTGTTCTTGCTATGATATTGTCCTTTAGAAATGTTTTATACATTTCTAACTTTTGCTGACTTACGTCTGGTGATGGAAGACACACTATTTCCTTTAAAACATACTCTACACCTTCTAGTATTAGAGCCAGTGAGATTCTTCTCTTTAAGTCTGAAAGTTCAAACCGTTTAGCTTTTCTATTTTTGTCAGTTCGGACACACATATCCTAAAACTCATTTTTAGGTGTTTGGCAAAAATATCAATCAAGCAGTCTAAAAGGAAACAGAAAACACACAAAGTAAGAGACATATTAATGTGATGCAGAATATAAAGCAGAAAAATTTCTGAGGGTTTTTCTGCCTTTAAAACCCCTATAAAGGATACCAAGGGATAAATTTATAATTTTATTTATTTGTCCTCTTTTTGTAATTTTATAAAATCATAAGGACAAACTCTTAAAATTACTATTTGGTGTTCTTGTAAAATTCGCAACTAATAGAGGTTAAAATCATAATTTTAACTCTCAAGATGAATCTGTAATTTTTCCAAAAGAATAGGGGTAAACCCATCTTTTGACTGAGTGACAGAACCAAAATTATCCAAACTAGGTTGGATAATATCGAAAAATAACAGCCCCTGATTTTCTTGTAATTTTCAAAAATTGTCAAGGGGTAAAATTGTCTTTTTATAGTGGTAGACTGCATAATATCCGAAATGGGTCTGGGGCATTTCTGTCTTTTTGACATAGACTCCGAGGTGGTTTCAAAAAACCGCTGGTAGTTTTCGAAAAACCGTGAGCGGTTTTGGAAAATCGTGATCGGTTTTGGAAAACCGCTGGTTTTCCTCACATTTTTTATTTATTTATTTATAGCAAACGTTTAAAAACTTTTACACTCTCTCCGCAGTGTTCCGAGAGAGAGAGAAAGAGAGAGAGGCGGCTGTCGGAGAACTGGTTCCGTTGTCGGTTGTTGGTTGTTTCGGCCTCTGGCATTTTCGGTTGTTTTGGCCGATTTCACCTTTGGCCATTTCGGCTATTTTGGCCGGTTTCGCCTCTGGCAGCTTCGACTGTTTCGACTGTTTTGGCCGATTTCACCTCTAGTCGTTTCAACTGTTTCGACTGGTTTCGCCTCTGGCCGCTTCGGCTGTTTTGGTTGTTTTGGTCGGTTTCGCCTCTGGCCGCTTCGGCTGTTTTGGCCGATTTGGCTGTTTCACCTTCCGCCTTCCATGCCGACTGCCGCCTTCCACCGGATTTTTTTTTCCCCTTTCGTTCCTTCCTTTTCTTTCCTCCCTTCTCCTCTCCCTTTTTTTCTAACTTTCTGTTTTGCAGGGAACCAGGCTCTAATACCAATGATGGCGATGAAGAATAGCTTGTAATGAAGGATGCTGATGCTTAGCGGATTCCTGTAGCTCTCTGTTTCTTTTCTCAGAGATGTAAATCGCACAGCGGTGAAGGTGATGGACACGAGGTATGCATATTATTACAACAACAACAACTAAGCCTTTTTCTATTGTAGATGGGGTCAGCTATATCACATCTACAACTTAAAACCATTTCAAAACCACAAAGTTGTGAACAGCCATACAATGCACATAAATTGTGTTTGAAATATAAGTTTATTTGGAAAACCCAAGAACATGAACAAGCCAAAATTTATAGAAGCTCAATCAATGAATTACGTTTTGAACCTAATTATAGTTCAAGCAAGTTTAGTGTTTAAAGAAAGATATTCTTCTCTAATCCATACCGACAAATAACAATTAGTCACACAACTCACTCTACTTCCTAAATTATCCAACAATTGGATCCCACATCAACAAGTCTCACATCAAAGACAAAAGACAAAAGCCAAAAGGATGTGCAAGGTTTCTCCATTGCCAAATGCCACATAAGAAAGATCAAAAGTATGGTTATAATTTTATAAAAAGTGGCACACCTCTTTAATAACAGAAAATTTGCAGAATTTGACTCACAAAAGAAAAGAATATGGTTGTAGACCAAGAATACACACTTGAATCAAGTATCCCTTTGTCTTATCCTTTGTTTCCTCAAAGAATGAGGAAAGCATACACTTGTTCCTAACTCCATAAATGAACACCTCTTAATCTTCGCTGAAAGCACATTGTTCCCATGGATCGCTGCATTCCCCAAGAGACAAGTGAGGACACTAGGTATATTTCAATTAGTGAGAGCAAGAAAAATACATGACAGCTCAAACATCACATTATTATATTGACAAAGAGATCCAAAAGATCCAACATATAGGAGAAGCCACCAATCTAAGATGTAGAGGATTGCGAACAGCACTGATAGTGACATACAGAAATAGCCATTTAACCCCCTGCCACACATCAAGTCAGTTTAACATGAATAGCAAGAAACATCCGAGCGACATGGCTAGAGGTATCTGACAGGATGAATTCATGTCTGGTCAAGATCAGACCTATGTCACTGTGACAGATCAGAATAACATGGATACATAGCTTCAGAAAAAATTCCGTATAAATTATAACACAAGAGGACATGACACATGGGCAAGTGAAATTCTGTATGACACTGAATAAAAATAAAAAGAAATCATGGTAAATAATCTTTCATCTGAATCAGTCTTCTTTTATTTTCTCCAGTGGAATTAAACCATAACCACTGAAACTGATCCCCGACCTTGACTTGGTTTTTCTCGAGAGATTCTGCGAAAAGGTTTTCAAGGCAAGAGCTTCAGAAAAGCTCTGGTTTTCACAAAATTTGCAGGATATAAATATCTAAGAAGAAAAAAAGAGATTGTTTTCTGGTACCTTTTTTTGTTAAATTCAAAATATAAAAGGGTTTCAATATATGAGGAACCACCTTCAAAGAACCACCACGCTTTTATCTGATTATCTGAAAATATTACATCTTACTGCTCGTACTTAACAATATCAAAATCCTCTTTGAAACATTGGCTACATGAGTATCAAAATATTCTTCAACATATAGGCTGGTATTTGTAAGTACAGTGAAAACGAGAGAGAGAGAGAGAAAAGATGGAGGAAGGCATGATATATCCCTGGTTCCCATTTATAGAAAGGATCCTATTCCATGTTTATTTCCTGCATATTATAGACTGTAAGTGAACAACAATATGACCTGTGAGACATTCCTAGGTGCACAAGCCTATGCAAGAAGGTCACTGATGTTCTCAGTTTCTCTCATTAAACATTATGAATCCCTTAGGTATATATAAAGGCTATCTGTCTTTTTTCTAGATAACCATAAGTAAATTTCTTAAACATCAGTTACTTTGATACTCCACTTCTCACCTAAAGTCACAGTGCAACAGTCCATACAAGCATAGGCTGGATAAGCCGAGCCAGACAACTAATAGAAAGGACAAACGAACTAGCACTTCATTGAAATATACTACACATAAGAATAAGAAATGGGTTCAAACACAAACCACTTGAAGATGGTGAAGTTGATCATATTTCCGAGTTGAGGCATCATGAGCAGGCTTCCGAAATTCAGGCTTTGTGTCAGACTTATCCGAAGATTGAGATGCCAAAGTAGCATCCATGATAAAACAAACAAACTGTACACAACAAATTCATTAGGTTCTGCATGTAAGTGATGCACATAAGCTGAAACATAGCCAGTACAAATAGGAATACGAGATATAACACAAACAATAATCAGACCAAAGGATGTAATGCAAAACTAACATTTTCTTCAAAATTTAGAGAGAGGATTCAAGAATAAGAATGGTAAATGAACATAGATGCTTGCAGTTGGGCTCCTCCATGACTTGTTTCAATGTTCGGTTAGTTAAACTATCCTAGCTAAACAGAACATGGTAAATTCAGCTTGTGAAATCTCGTTAAATTTTCATTTTTAATTTTTTACCTAAACAGTAATTGAATCCGGGTACTTAAGGTGAATCAAGGGCCAGTTTTGGTTAACTTTTCTACGTTTCACGAAGGAAGACTTGAAGTAAATAAAGGGTTATTCTGTATCGGAATCAAGGAATTCTGTCACAATCGATTCTACGTTTTCGACCAGAGGTTGTGCAGCTATGATGAACGGGTACGCCTATAAAGGTGTTGGACTCATATATGGTATGTACCGGATATGAGTATGCTTATCAGTACGTTAGGTATGTACTCAAGTCACAAAATGTGTACCGGTACGCGTACTCTCGGTTGGGTATGCCACGTACTCGTATCGGGTACGTATTGGATCAGGTCGACCTACAGGGTATGTGTCGACCCGATCCAAATAAGCGTGTCATACCCTTTATTTACTGGCCCTCTCTCCCGTAAGCGTGAAACCTAGTCCCCAATACTGGCCCTCTCTCCTCTGGCGTCTGCTCTGGCCCACTGGGTGTGACATTCTCAACACCATCGGACGGCGGCGAGATCATCGCCGGCCAGGCAGGCGACGGACGGCGGCGGGAAGTGAGACTGGTTGGTTTTTCCGGTGAGATCATCGTGCATCATAGTCCCGTACTCAGGTCATGGTTTTGCTGCCAATATCTTCTACGCTTCTGTTTATTCGTGTCTCTGTGTGTGTGCATTCACTAGTTGTTTTGGTCGTACGCATACTAAATGTTTGTTAGATTGTCTTTATTTGTGTTGAGTCTGTTGACTGTTGGATATGCGGTTTTCTTTGTCTCTTTACGTTGTTTTGGCTTGTAAAGTTTAACAAGTGGGAGTTATCTGGTGAGTTCACTATATTCATGAATGCCCAACTTCTATGTCCTTCAGGATCTGTTTAAAGGATCCAATCCCTTGCATGTGTTATTTTACCTGGGAAGCACACTAATGGTGAATTCATTGTAGAATCATTTTGACAAGTTTCATGAACATTCCAGCTTGGGTGTGTTCTCTATCATGATTTATTGGCTACATGTGACATAAGCATTTGGAATTTTGGAGCAACTAGTAGATAAGCGTCTGCTTATTTTGAGTATTCTGGTTACTTAGGGTCTTACGGTATATGTAGGTTATAATAACTGTTTTCTTTTAATCTTTTATAATATTTTAGTTCAGTTGGCTATTCAATGTAACGTTATAGTTTGTTTTATTTGTTAATGGTGCTTCGTATGAGTTAGAGTGGACCATGAGTCCTCCCCTCAAAGCTTTGTTGGAGGCCTTTTCTCATGGAGCCTTGAGAATATGATTGATCCTTTTATTTTTGTTAAGCACTTAGGATGCATTCTGTTTAGAATCTAAAATTTGATATCAAAGTTATATGTATAAGTTAAAAATGTTATTGAATGGAACTTTCTTGTTTTCCCATACCTTGGTTTTAAAAAAATGTGCATACTCCATACCCGTACTGGGTATCAGAACCGTACCCATATCCATGCAACGTAGTTGTGCAACTAGCATCTAATTCGGCTTGCATTCATAGGAAACAAGCCGAGGGATTTTCCAGTTAATTTAGGTCGTTTAACAACCCTATCAAAGAATCAATAAGCCCAAGAACTTACCAAAATTATACATTTCTCTTACTTCTATGAGTAGAGGAAAATGAAAGATGAATGACCCATTTCAGCGTAAGCATTCTTGTGAAACCCCCTTTCTCCATAAACCTAACCGGACAATCTCTGCATCATTGAACCAAATTTTCATAAAACTTTCACTCGTCTAGTCTCTTCACAGAGAATGAAAATGGCAATTGGCAATTCACCATAAGTGAATCAATAAGAACCCTAGACATGATTAATCAACCATAGAGAGGATGAAACTCTAAACGAAGAGACGAAAATGTAATAATTGTGAATAAATGAAACCATAGAAAAATGAGCATATCAATTCCCATAAAACCCTAGGAGATGAAAATGCAACAATGGAGAATAAAGAATTAATTCACCTCTTTCTATGAGAACGTAGTCGAACAAAACCTACATTTTCATTCCTTGTCCTTCCCTCCAAGAGAGAGAGAGACATAGAGAGAGATTGTGCCCTTAGTAAAGAGAGAAAACATGTTGGGTAAGTTTCGGCCCATCATAGCATAGAAGTATATGGATCCAAACATTGAATTGTAATGATGGATAACATCATGGTACGGGTGACAATTTCTACCCACCATCTCAGTATCCTCTTCGCCCTAAACTTATAGGCTATGTTAGATTCACAACAATACAACCAAACACACCACTTTTTAAGGACCCTTGAATTTCAAATGCTAATAGAAAAATGAAGATAGTCAATGTATTGGACATTAAAAAACACACTATATTAGGGGATTCACTATTGATCTAGCATTTGGTGGAGACAGAAAGGGATGCGGTAGTTGTCAGCCTGGTTTCATCGCTTGGTGGACCAAGCATAATCGAGAAGACATGCGCAGATTTGAGTGGACCAGTCTAGTCACTACTTATGCCCTATCTACAAGGCAATGGTGGATAGAACCTCTCTTCTTACTATTGTTGTTGCTAGCCAGTGTTGTTCGACGCGTATCGTATCGTGTATCGTTTTGGTCCACAATACGTATCGTATCGTAATTTAATATTAAAAATTGGTAAAAGTCCAAAAAAATAAGAAAAAATAGGAAATTTTTTGATAATTGCAAATAATTCATATAATGCAAACGTTTAGTACATATTGATCATTCACCATTCAATAATTGAAAAATTACATATTTTGAAGGAGAAATAGAATCCTTAGAAAAAAGTATAATTTTCGTAATGAAAAAATACATTTACATATTGTAATCAAGATCATCAACTAAATAATCTTCTTCTCCTTGCTGAAGATCCTCACCACCTTCTGCTTCAAAATCAAAATCTTCATTCCCTTGATGATGTGGTTGCGCTCCTTTCAAATTAATCAATGCAATGTCTTCTTTGGTTAGGAGTGCATTTGCTTCATTATCTTTCATAATCCACTCATCTAATATATCAAAATTATCCAAACTTATTGGATCAAATTGGTTTTCTTCACTATTTAACTTTTCTAATTGCCTGCAAGAAAGAAAGATAAGTAATTAGTAAATAACATTAACAATTGAAGTCAAACAAAATATTAAATTGAATATTTAAGTAGTAACTAATACAAAATTACCTCTTTCGAAGCCGCATGTTACAACGGATGATAACTAAGTCATTGATCTGTTTATGTTCCAACCTGTTGCATTTTTTTGTGTGGATGTATTCAAATACACTCTAATTCCTTTCACAACCCATTGCACTATAGGTTTGGTTCAGAACTCTTAATGCAAAATCTCTAATGTTTGGGCAATCACTTTCAAACCTATTCTACCAAACATCTGATAGAAAAAGACAAAAACTTAATCCATAATAAATATAAGATTTAAGAATGATAAATACGAAGATAAACAATTTACCTAGGTACTTATTAATGCGGTTGAGAATTGCTACAGGCAAACCCATAGTGAAAAGCGTTATCATAGATCTCTACTCTACTCTCATCAGGACTAATCTATCTATACAATCAATGATACCTCAGTTTACTTTATTGTCCCTTTTAAAGCTTGATAAGTACCTGAATGTTGAGTTTAGGTAATAAATTATTGCGTGAATAGGCTAATGTAATTGTTTGTTCCATCTATTATCTATATTGTTCCACATGGGCACATAATCCCTCTTTCTTTTACTTCTAATGGCTTCGTTTGTCCTATTCATGGCTTCATAAAGATAGCCCATAGATGGTTTCTCCTCACTATCAATCAATCTCAAAACCTTTATTAAAAGACATGTAATCCTCAATAGTGTAATACATGCATTCCAAAATGTACTCTTGAAAATTGTCTCTAAAATCTCATTTATCTTTTTATTTCTTGTATTTTGGGGCAACACTGTAAATTGTTGTTACTCATCTGAGGAGAGGCTTTTGTTTCACAATGCTCTGTACATATAAGAAATTAGTAACAAACCAAGTTGCAAATGTATGAAGGAACTCTGCATCATCTGTATATCTCCTTATCATACATAATACAAAAGCATGATTGTAGATAAATTTGGTGATATCTTGGCAACACTGAGTTGTTGCCTTTATCTCATCCATCTCACCAATATCCTCAAGGATGATATCTACACAATGGGTTGTACATGGTGTCCAATAGAAAGTCCCATAAGTATCTGTTAACTCCTTTCTAGCATTATCTGTAATGAATTGGACTACATTCTCTAGCCCAACCTTAGATATCATCTTATCAAACTCTTGCCATAGGACCTCTATAGTGTGCCTCTCCTCTGACATGCCTAGCTATGTTATTAGTAGCAATTAGCGGTCGACTCTGATATAGCGATAGCGGGGATATAGCGGATTTAGCAGTACACTTTTATTTATGATTAAAAAATTATATATCTCACCAATATCCTCAAGGATGATATCTAAACAATGGATTGTATATGGTGTCCAATACAAAGACCCATAAGTATCTGCTAACTCCTTTCTAGCATTATATGTAATGAATTAGACTACATTCTCTAGCCCAACCTCATATATCACCTTATCAAACTCTTGCCTTATGACCTCTACATTATGCCTCTCATATGACATGTCTAGCTATGTTATCAGTAGCGGTTGGCAGTCGACCATGATATAGTGGTAGCGGGGATATAGCGAATTGGGTTATAGGATTATTACACCTTTAGTGGTTTACTAGCTATGTTATCAGTAGCGGTTGGCGGTCGACCCTGATATCAGTAGCCCATCCCACTCGAAAACTCTATTAAACCCCACCACACCCCACTTTAACCTATAAAATATTTATTAAAATAAAATCATTTATATTTTATATGTTATATAAAGTATAAAATCTACTCTTTAGTAGGCAGGCACATATATACATTCTGAATGATATAGAAATACAGAGAGAAACAGAAAAATATTGCATTTGTCTATGCAAGCCCCTGTATGAGAATCTCGTGTCCATCATCCACCCTCGCCAGTTTCCATTGCATTTTTTGCATTTCTGCAAGTCCCTGTATCGGCAACAGAGGGTTCTCGAAATCTGACGGGCATCATCGGAAACCTTCAGCCTTAGAAAGAAGGTACGCACAGTCTACACCCTAACCTGATGATGTTAAGTAACTCTCAAGCACGGAGAAAACAATGACAAGCTAAAGAGTAGTACTCAGGCCATGGAGCTTCTCTGATGCATACTTAGAAAAGTCATCTTCATACTGTCTTCTAGTCTTACTTGGGGTGCGTAAGCACAAACTATATTCAAAACCTCTACTCTTAACACTAATTTCAACATCATGATTCGGTCACCGTATCGTTGTATGTTTACTACACTATCCTTTAAATCTTTATTTATGATAATACCAACTCCGTTTCAAACCTTTTCCTTACCTGAGTACCATAATTTAAAACCTGTATCCTCAATCTCCTTTGCTTTTTCTCCAACCCAATTTGTCTCTTGTAAACATAAAATATGAATCTTTTTTTGAATCATAGTGTCTACCACATCCATTAGCTTACCAAACAATGTTTCGATATTACAAAAACCAATACGAATCTTATTGTCTAGGACTAACTTCCTTATCCCCGCATCTGTCTATATTGAAAAAGCGGAAACCCTCTCTGTAATTTATTCACTATATTCGGACGATAATGTAGTAGGATTAACTTTTTTACCCACACCAGTCTATGATGTGGGAACCCTATGTAATTGATTAATTGCATTCGGACAAAAATATAGAGGTACTTCTTATTTTTCACTGCATTTAGGCTCTGCCGTGAATGAAAACCCACCTTACCTCGCCTCATTCCTCATTGCCATTCCATGGGCGGTCGACTCCTAGACAGTGCATGCGTTGTTCGGCGTCTGGTTGCAGAGAGCAATAGCGAGGTGTGGGTGTGGCTTCTGTGAGTGCAACACCACTTTCTTCTTCCTTCTTGTCATCAGAGTGCATCGAGTGCCTTGCTGTCCCGCAGGGGCGAGTTCCCGGTATTATTCCTCAATCCAGGGTGCAACAAAAATCTAGTTTTCATATCTCCATTGCTGTCACGTTTCCTCTTCCCTTTATCTGTGTTTTCTTGAGCCCCCTCTGTGCGTGCGTGAGTGCTTGTGAAATAGAGAGAGAGAGAGAAGGATAAAGAGAGAAATCAGATGGATTGAAGAAGCGTTGTAACTTCAATTCATCGATTGCCAACTCCTCCCATATGCTTTCGCAACCTTCCCCCAGAGGTACTCAAAGGGCGCTTCTGGAGCATCCGTCGGCGGCATCTGCTTAGCGGAAGGCCACCATTTTCAGCCTTTCGGCACATATATATCTTACACGGTAAGTCTGTGGTGCTCTCTCTCTCTCTTCCCCCTTGTCATTAGTCTGCAAATCCATCGGTTTTGGTAGACATCCCATCTATAATATACACAACGGAAAACTAGGTTTTGGTAGACATCCCATCTATAATATACACAACAGAAAACTAGGTTTTGGTAGACATCCCATCTATAATATACACAACGGAAAACTAGGTCGTACACTTCTCAAGCAAGCACACTGTTGAATCGAACAAGCAAGGATTCATTGCTTCCAACACCCTTATGTGACCCTAGAGTTTTATGTATTTATGGTGGAAACGGCTTTCGATTTAAATGGGTACTTGACCCCAAGTGGTAGACATTTTAGTGTGCACAAGCAGGTAAAGTATTTGTTGAAATGCATTTTAGAATTAAATATATCTAGGATGTGATGATAGAGGTCTACATGAAGATCCTTTTTCTGGGTTAACAGAGAAAGTGTCCTGCAAACTCGTGGGAGTCTGGAAACTTTCAGGAAAAAGGCAAGCAGGTCCATCCGTTGAACATCTTAACTCTTAAAAGCCAGAAAGCAATAAAAAATTTTGCATCATTCTAATCCTGTTTCTATTATTGTTTTTCATGAACACATGTAAGCAAGATCAAATTGTGTAACTTCGGTTTTCCTCTCATTAATTGTAAGGAGTGGAAGAATATGACCATTTTGACTTGGAAGTAAACCATGTTTTTTGGGAGCCTAACAGTATTTCCTCGACATGCCAACTCCATGTGAAAACTAAAATTGCTATCAAAAGTGGTAGAATTAACAGCTCCATATATTCTACTACCATAATTTAGCAATACAGCAGAACCGCATCTACATACTAATTCAAGGATCCCATACAGAGCCTGAGTTGTTTTACGGAGGTGTGAAGTAATATGATGAGAACTAGCGCTTCTTTTCTTCCGAATCTTCACTTTCTTATCCCACACATACAGGTAAAACATCGAGGATATGAGTATTTCACCTTTTACTTTGTGCAATGTAAGTTCCTCTGAATGACATGTCCAAAAGATGCAAAGCGCAGGATAGATGTAGTTTGTAGCTTGTTAGAATTAACTCCTGCTTAGATCCATTTTCTTTTCCAACTTCTTTTCTAGAATTATATACTTTGCTAGGTAGGTGATGGTAAAACTAATCTTTGTCCATGACAGGATAACCAGGAAACAGGAGTCAGCTTAAAGGTTCCTCAACTTCTATTTTGAAGTTCACATACTTATTTGCTTGAGCTCACCCCGGATTACCAAGCTATTAGGTGCTAAAGAATTCAAATCTGGGACAGTGAAGATGGTATGGTCCATAGCCACTGCTTTTATGCCCTTTTGTGTTTATGTCACTATTAACCTTAGCTGCAATTCATGTGAGCATTTTTTTGAGTTGGTTTCTTTGCCTTTCTCTCATTTGTCTGTCTTGCTATCTAAACTTCTTCCTACACACTTTCCTTTTCCACTGAATTGAAGGAGGATGCCAACAATCTGTTGACATATTCTTCCTCTAACGTTTCTTATGCTGATTGGCGTGCACAGGATCCACGGCAGGCCAAACACCACCCACCTAAGTTATTATTGCATGTTTTACTGTTTCACTGAATTACATGTTTTGATGCAATTGAACATTCACATGTTCTTATTATAGTTTGTCTTCCCATGTTCACTCATTGCAGGTTTGCAAAAGTTATTGTTTGTTACCTTGTTGACTCATTTTCGCATTTCTTTTGATCAGGATGAAAAAGGAATAGTTGGCTATAAACAGATTAACTCTCTTGTTGGGAATTCAGGTTTATCTTAAATAAATACATTTGGTTAATTATAGTGTGATGTGTTTGTTTATTTCATCTTGACATGCTTTTTTCTCTGCAGACAAAAGTTCCTCCACACCTATGTTTCAACATGAAGTGGAAGAACACAAGCATCAGCTGGAGCGTCTGAAGGAGAAGGTAGCATAGAACAGTTCCTTCATGTTTTCTTTCACCAAAATATTTTCTTTTAGGCAGACAACAAGTATTTTTTGTTTTTGAAATTGACCTGGCTCTATATTCTTCCATTCAAATAAGAAAAGAATGAAAAAAAGGTTTCTAGAATATGGGAAATGGTCCTCTATCTCCGTTCTTTTCATAATTTGGATTTTACGGTTTAGAGAGAAGCTTGACGTGTACAAAGAACAGCTTGGATACTATGGAGGGATGTTTTCTTTTGACCAAGTTGGATGTGGTCAACCATTTCACCTGAACAAATCAATAACTTGTGCATTGTTCATAATCTAGTTGATTAACTAGAAAGATAGTGGTTTCATGATTCATCTATTAAGTTCTTGTTCTTTGTGCTCAATTTCTGCAACTAGGGACTTAACATTGGCTGATATGTTAAGGTGTATGCATCCCTTTCTTTGCCTTTTGGGTTTTCTTCTTAAAGCCCGAGTCATCAATCCGTATGAAAGATACTATTTCTTGACTAAGAGTCAGGCTTTATTAGTGGAGCTAGAGAATGACTATTGTAAGTTGGAAACCAGATATGCAAATTTGGGAATGGTCCTCTCTTAAGCGGTTCTGGTTGATTGGGTGGCGTAGCCATCTGTTCATTTGGATGATCATTAAGACCATTCTTAGAGGAAAAAACGTGGTTTGTTGTTTTAAAATTAAAATTGCCATGTAGACTTACACATTACTTGATACTTATCCCAATGCATCGCTTTCGTGTGCTTAGGACCCAGAGTTTTACCAATTTTTGCAAGATCATGACAAGGAGCTTCTTGAGTTTGGAGACGATGCACCATATGTGAGTTTTAATATTGCATACCTTCACGACATATATCTCCTGTGATAGAAAATGTTAAACAAGTTAATTATTTTAAATCTTCAGGAAGATGCCGATGATGACACAGCTGAGTTATTAGAGACTCCAGCATCCAAGGAAAGCCAGCCAAGTTCAAGAAAGGTTCTGACAACTGCAATGGTCGACACCTGGTGCAAAGCAATTTCTGAGACTCGTAGTTTAGGTGCTATTCGTTCCCTCATGCGTGCTTTCAGGAGCGCTTGCCACTATGGTGATGATGGGGGAAATGAATCTGTTCCAGAGTTTTCTGTGATGACCAGTGGTGTATTCAACTCTATAATGGTTTTTGTCCTTAGTAAAGCTGATGGAATATTTCGTACTCTGTTAAAACTTCCTGAATCCGGTGGAAAGAAAGAGACAATAATAGAACTTATAGCTACTAAAGCATGGAAGAATTATGGCTCTTTAGTGAAGTCGTACCTTGCAAACTCCCTTCATGTGCTACAACAAATGACTGACACTGAGATGATCTCGTTTACTTTACAGCGTCTGAGATATTCATCTGTATTCTTAGCAGCGTTTCCTAGCCTTTTGAGGAGGTATATCAAGGTGAGCGTGCATGTGTGGCCATATTCATGATCAAATATCATGTGTTACTTGATATGAAGATGACAATAAATGTCCTATAAATATTTCTGATGTTTCTTGTTCTTGATAGGTTTCTCTGCACTTCTGGGGTACTGGAAAAGGTGCCCTTCCGGTTGTTTCCTTCCTACTTTTAAGAGACTGCTGTATTCGACTTAGTTCTGATTGTCTGGATGTGTGTCTCAAAGGCATCTATAAGGCCTATGTTGTGAACTGCCAGTTTGTGACACCAACTAAGCTGCAACACATTGAATTTCTTGGAAGTTGTATTGTTGAACTGTATGGTGTGGACTTACCGAATGCTTATCAACATGCGTTTGTTTTTATCCGGCACTTGGGAATGATATTGCGAGATGCCATCACTGTACAAACAAAGGTGCTTCTTTGTTGTTTTCATGTTTATTATATTATTTTGAGTCTAGACTTTTCTTTTCTTGGATCCAACATAAGGTATCAGTTGTCCATGTCTTTGCCATCTTCTGTAGCCAAGGGAGATACTTGCGTTTGGGCTGTAGCAGATAATTATATATGTTTCTTTTATAGTATATACGTTAAGTTTCTATTATTGTGAATTCTGAAGTTGATGCTGTTGGTGATATTCCATAGTAAATTGGAAAAATTGTCCTTCTGGATGTGAATTTTCTTCTGTAAAATCCAAAACATTACCATTCTTCTCCCAAGAAAACAATTTATTGCCAGTCTGCGGGGCAAGATAACTTGTAACACTTTGGTTTTGCAGGATGCATATAGAAAGGTATACGAGTGGAAGTACTTAAATTGCCTTGAACTGTGGACCAGAGTTATATGTGCATACAAAGACGATCCTGATTTCAGGCTGCTGTCATACCCCTTGACTCAGATAATATCTGGTGCTGCTTACTTGGTCCCAACTGCCAAATATTTCCCTCTCAGACTGAGATGCGCTAGGATGCTGAATCAAATCACTGTATCTACTGGTTCTTTTATTCCCATTTCTTCTTTGCTAGCAGATATGCTGGAGTTTAAGGAACTGAACAAGCC
Organism: Brasenia schreberi; assembly: GCA_036023115.1. Taxonomy (NCBI): domain Eukaryota; kingdom Viridiplantae; phylum Streptophyta; class Magnoliopsida; order Nymphaeales; family Cabombaceae; genus Brasenia; species Brasenia schreberi. Next base: position 70,015 of record JAYKKT010000063.1, read on the forward strand.
AACCACTGGTGGGGTTGGCAAAGCAGTGAACTTTCGTTCAACATTGAAGGTAGGAAAGCATGGTGGGAGTCATAACGATGCATCTGAGAAGTTTCAACTGATTGTTGCTTTCCTCTGTGACAGATTAGCAAACAAACAATAAAAACCCGCACCTTTCAGGAAGAATGTGTCTTTTCAGTAATTGAACAGCTTGGTGAACATTTAGCTCAGTGGAGCTATTCTATTTTCTTTTACGAGTTGGCGTTCATACCACTAACACGTCTGCGAAGCTTCTGCAAATCCACCAATGTAGAAAGGTTCAGGCGAGAAGCAAGGCAGCTAATACAGCAGGTATGCGTGTTGAATGTAGAAAATTAACAGCCATCTTGTTCCCTTATTGTTTGGTCAATTTGCTTAGTTTAACAGGAACCACTTTTCGGAAGTGGAGTATTTACGCCTTTTTCTTTGTTATCTTTTCTTTTATTTCTCTGATTATATAACAGATAGAGGCAAACATTGAGTTTACGAATAGCAGGCGGGCAAGTATTGCATTTTCTCCGAAGGACCAGGTTGAAGTAGAATCATTTCTTGAGGTATTCCTAAACTTTCTCACTACTGTGACTTCCGCACTTGGGTCATTTAACAAAAAAATTTGGAACCTAGGTTGAGAAGAAATCAAAACTCAGCCCTCTGTCACAATATGTTCACAATTTATCCCTAAGAGCAGATAGGAGAAGGGCTTCAGTCGATGAATCCAGGTTAGCAATTTCATATTACTTTGTATTATCTTGTTTAATGTGCATGACTTTTAATGCGATGTTTCGTTGATTGCCAGTGTTTTGGTTGGAGAAAAGGGGCCAACATTCACTAAAGGCATATCTGAGATTGAAAGTGAGGGAGTGAAAGAAGGCGATGCTGTCTTTAAATCTAATTGGCTACCAGGGAGTGATACGAAGTATCTTAATTTGCAAAGTCTTTCACTTGCTTTTTCATTGCAGTTGTTTGATTTTAGTTCTTGTGCTTGATGAGATGTTTTACTATTTTGTAGGAAAAGTTCAAAATCCAAACGCTCAAAGAAGCGGAAATCTGAAGATGAGGCACCTGACATGGATGAGGATGTGGTGACTGAATTAGAACTGAGCTCTGATGAAGATGAATTGTCGGACACCCCTTTTGTTAAGGGTCATAGTGAGAGAGACGCATCATCTGCTGGTTCTAACAAAACACAGCAGAAAACCTCTAATGACAGAGGCAAGAAGAGAGCAAATATGAAGGGTCATGACGAGACAAAGGCATCCAATGCTGGTAAGCGAAAGCCACAGAAGCAAACATCTAATCAGACAGGGAAGAAAAGAGCCAAGATGCATCCCAAGAATAGGAAGGGCAGGACTACAAGGTGAATCACGTCCCAGCTCAAGCATCGAAAGGAAACAATTCACAGTAAGGCATATGAAGTAGTGAAGCAAGCCATCTAGAGGACTTGAGGGACATAGCAAAAGGGGGAAGCTTATCGTACATAGCGTTCGAGCTTTCTGTTTTCATGGTTGATAGCAGAGCAACAGGTTTCCAGTTTCCTCCATCTATATTTATGCAGCAGCTGAGCTTCCATTTTGTATCCTGCTAATTTATGTCCTCATATGTCTTAAGATCTCTTAAAAACGTGAGCTTGAGTTTAACCAACTAATGGTACTTCCCATTTTATTCTGGTATGCTTGTTTTACATATGTTGAAGTAGCATCTGTTCTGTCCAGGTTGCAATTGCAGCCAGTTTTGCAGGTATTGTAATGTCTTCTCTTTGTTGGAATGAGGCAAGGCAAAGTTTGCCCATGGATTCTAGACTAATATTCACCAGTTTTGATTGTGATTAAAGGGGCTTGTGTGGCTACTAGAAGGGGCAGATAGCGGTTCAACGCCAATTGGTGTAACCCTCTGCATGAAGGAACGCATAACATCTGCCTCAGGTGGTCCTAGCCTTCCGTTTTACAATGTGTTACTTCAATTCTTTAAGGCAGCTTCTTGGAGTTGTATAGGAGGTCCAACCTTTGACAGTGCAACCACGATGAGAAATTAGTATTTATTAATGTGGTGGTTAGAATTTGAACTTGCCCATGTGAAGGCTTCTCTTTATCGTTGACATAAAGGCTGTCTTCTTTTGCGCACAACCACATTATTAGTTGTCAATTCGGTGCTTAATTTTTATTTTGAAGGCAGCTTTTTTAATTATTAGTTGTATGATCTGTAATTTTTATTATTCTGGTTGACGCTATTCCGCTTTGATGGGCTATCAATGATCTTATTTTCTTCATGGTAGCTAACAATTAAATGCTAATTGTTTCTAAACCAAGTTTCCCTTAGTGTGTCGGTACATCATCACAGTTTTCAGTGTGATTCACCAGCCTCTTCGATTTTCTTTTTTGGGATTAGGCAGGCTGGGGCTGGTTTGACAGCCACCAATATAAATAGAACCGATCAGGTTCTTTGCCCTTCTAATTTCAGGTGCTGCTAGAAACACGAAGCTGCCTTCTCATGTAGTATTCTCTATCCAAACACATGGGATTCAACCCAGAATTTGCTATGTTATGAATCTGAAATCGACCATGGAGATGTAAATTCGTGACAGATTCTACTTTTCATTCCGAATATAACCATTAGGCTGTCGCTAGTGTGGGCCTGAGAAGCTTAAAGCAGAAATACCTCTTATATTAATCATGTACATATCCGGACATTCCAATGTAGAGCTCTGAACTGAGTGTCACACCCTAACCGTGAGACGGGCCGATGGGCTAGGAACGTGACTGGCACTCGGCCAAACGAGTTGGATCATCTTTAGCAGATTTTCAAAGTAGTGCAGCGGATGAGTTTTTAGATACTTTTGATAGGAAATGTGAGTTGGGCTCCTCTCTCGGATGCTAAGGCCTAGAGTGGTTGTTTCCATTTTAACTCACACCACACAATACAACAAACACTTTGGGTAAGACAATAAGACATGAAATACAAAGCCACAAGGCAAAAGCTTTATAAAGAATGCATAGTTGGAGGATTTGGGGTACAATCTCTCGAATCACTTGCGATGACTCAAAGGGTTAGATGATACGCATGAGGTCCGTTGTTGTCAAAGAGTCGCATCTGTTAATCTAGCATATGCCAATCGATTCGGGGTGTTGTTGTGGCGTTGCGCATCACTGAAGATGACCACGGGTAACCAAAGACCTGTATGAGACCTACCTCATCAGGTTTCAATCGAGAACATGGGTCTTGAGGAAGTCAACACCAATGTTGGGTGCAAAGGTGGCATGTATAGTGCTCCAAGTTGATTATTGCCTTCTGCAATAGCGTGGGTAGTTCATGAGAGCAACTAGTGCCAGTAATGGGTGCATAATCTTTGAGGCGATTACCGAACCTGCAAGGTGACACTCCGCATCACTAAAGACGACCATGAGAAACCAAGGACATGCATGAGACTTATCTCATGGGGTATCATCTGAATTGATAAAGGGTGCGCAATCCTTGCTGGTGACTGACACCAATGAACTTGTAAGGTGATGCTTCACATCATTGAAGACAACCAAAAGAAACCAAGGACTCACATGAGACCTGCCTGGGGTATCATCTTAACTGATGAGGGTGTGTAGTCCTTCCTGACGATTGACACAAATGGATCCTTATGTGTGACACTCCGCATTACTGAAGTCACCACTAGAGACTGATAATCCATACGAGACCTGCCTCGTGGAAGAAAAACGGGTCTTAATATGCACTAATGTGTGCAATCCTTGTTGACAATTGATACAAACGAACTAAATGAACATTCTACTGATATGCGCAACCCTTACGTGGGAAACGTGGGCCACCGTGTCATCCTTGGCCACTGTGGTGCAATCGAAGGTCCCCATCAATGCACTACACACCTACACTTTGTGGCAATGTCCAAAGTTGTAGTGGGATTCAGTGCGCCCCCGCCCCATGAACGTATCCACCCACATGACCACCCTATCTCTCCATGAGTCGATTATAATCCTGTGGATACCACAAGGAACAACAACTCATGTGTTGAACCCCCAATCCTCGATTCTAATTTTCGTGGTCGAAGTGTATCCCACGATAAACAACACGAAGTTGAATACCCCTTGAGTGTTGTGTGGTAGTAGCACAAAGCTTTTTGATACTATCCTCTCGATATGAGGAGATCTTCCTCGCTACCGATAGTCGATAAAGAGTCGTTCCGTACACTTTGGGGCTTCCAGTCTCCAATTTAGTTGTAGTGTTTCCTTCAGCTAATGCGAAAGCGATACAACCATGATCCCCTCAGTGTTCTGCAAAGTTTGTCCATGAACAACCACATGCTTCCTATGAGTTCTTTAGTCGATTGATATTTAACGGGACCAAATAATCTCCAATACCAAGTTGTCACACTATAACCGTCGGGCAGGTCGATGGGACTAAGAACGTGACTGTCACCCAACAAAATGGACCGAATCAATTTTAGTGGATTTTCAAAGTGACACAATATATGAGTTGTTGAGACGACCTCTGATAGGGAATATGAGTTGGGTCCCTCTCTCGGACTCTAAGACCTAGAGTGATCCTTGCTTCTATTTTAACTCATACCACACAATACAATAAAAGGCAATAAAGACATATCAAGTACAAAGCCGTAAAAGAAAAACTTCATTCATAGCATAAAGTAGTGCACAGCCTTAATGCGCTACATTGGTAAAGTTCATGGCACTTCTGTCAAACAAGGGGCACTTCTGTCAAACAAGGTTTTTAACCCATGGCCAGTTCACAATGGCCGGAAGGTGACACTAGTACGAAGCATGTATCTTTCACTAACAAGTTGGTTCTTCTCTTTAGTTTAAGTTGTCTTCATCCTTCCAGGTCAACTTGATCAAAGCTATGAATTGCCCTCCATTTTGGTGGTCAAATCTTCGGGCATCTTCTGTCTTTCCCTTTGTTTTGCGCCTCCTTGCCGTGCAGGCAACCACGACAGCGTTGTGTGCTGAACCTGATAGCGGAACGTTGGATGCTACCTGATTGCTGGAATTCACGGTAGCACAGAACCATGTCAAGGACATAATCTGCTCAATCTGGATTCCCATAAGAGCAGATCGAGGTCACGTTATACAAGCGATGAGTTGGCTATGTTCAACTTCGAACGTGCATCTCTGCCAGTTTCACCTGATGCGGGCCTTTGTGTAACCAAACATTTTTTGGAAAAACTAATTTCTCTATCTTTTTTCACAGGTGTATATGCAAAAAAAAGAGAGAAGAAATGCGATGAAAAAAAGAGAAAAAGATGAAAAAAAGAGAATTTGAAAAATGAGAAAAATAGGAAAAAGGAAAAAGTGAGAAAATGAGGGAAAAAAGAAGTAGAAAACATAGAATAAGGAAAAAGATATAAAGGGGAGCATAATTGTTCTTTGATTTCTTTTTTGTTATATTTTATCTTTTAAGTTTAGATTAATAATTAAACTCATTTTTCTCATTGCAGATTAAGGTTTAATTGTGAAAAGTTTAGCCTACCATAGTCCCTATTTTGCACAAAAGAGACTTACTCTTTGACTTCCTGGTAATTTTTATGTTCTATATTTTTTATTTTTTGTTTTTAAGGAGACTATAACTAAATTTTAAGATGTTATTATGATCTTTGTTTGTATCACAATTGGCAACATTATTCATCCATCCGTATATTACATTTTGTTTGGTCGTGAGAATTTGTTTTCAAATTATGGATTCCTTTGATATAGTGTGTGATGAGATAACATTTTTTGTAGAAACTAATTTTTGAATATTTTTTTTATACGTGTATATAAAAGGAAAGAAAAGAAATATGATGAAAAAAAGAGAAAAAATGAAAAATGAGAATTTGAAAAATGAGAAAGAAAAAGAAAAAGGAAAAAGTAAGAAAAGGAGGGAAAAAAGAAGTAGAAAACCTAGAATAAAGAGAAGAAACTAATGGTGAGCATAATTGTTCTTTGTTTTCTTTTTTATCTTTAAGTTTAGATTCATAATTAAACTCTTTTTCTTCATTGCCGATTAAGGTTTAGTTGTGAAAAGTTTAGCTTATCATAAGATGAAAGTGTATTCCCTATTTTGTGGAAAAGAGGCATACCCTTTGACTTGCTGGTAATTTTCATTTCTATATTTTCTATATTTTTTTGTTTTTTAAGGAGACTACAACTACATTTTAAGATATGTTTATGATCTTTGTTTGCATCAAAATTGACAACATTACTCATCCATCCGTATAATACATTTTGTTTGGTCGTGAAAATTTGTTTTTAAATTACTCATTCCTTTGATATAGTGTTTGATGAGATAACATTTTTTGGAGAAACTAATTTTTGTATCTTATTTTCATAGGTGTATATGTAAAAGGAAAAAAGAAAAAATATGAAAAAAAAGAGAATTTGAAAAATGAAAAAAGGAAAAAAGAAAAAATAAGAAAAGGAGGAGAAAAAGAAGTAGAAAACATAGAATAAGGAGAAAAAAATAAAGGTGAGCATAATTGTTCTTTATTTTCTTTTTTGTTAAATTTTATCTTTATATTTAGCTTCATGATGAAATCATTTTCGTTTATTGCATATTAAGTTTAATTGTGTGAAGTTTACCTTACTATAGGATGAAAGTGGAGTCCCCATTTTGCAAAAAAGAGGACCGAACATTCACTTGATGGTAATTTTCATTTTTTATGTGTTTTATTTTTTTGTTCTCAAGGAAATTGTAACGAGATTTAAAGATGTTATTATGATATTTGTTTACATCATAATTGGCAACGATACTCATCCATCCATCTAATGCATTTTGTTTGGTCGTGAGAATTTGTTTTCAAATTAGCAATTCTTTCGATATAGTGTGTGATGAGATAACATTTTTTGGAGAATCTAATTTTTGTATCTTTTTTTCACAGGTGTATATCTAAAATAAAAGTGAAGAAATATGATGAGGAAAAAATAGAAAAATCAAATGAAAAAAAAAATTGAAAGCGAAAGTGTAAAAAAGGAAGGAAAAAAGAAGTAGAAAACCTACAATAAAGGGAAGGAAATAAAGGTAAGCATAATTGTTTTCTTTTTTGTTATATTTTATCTTTAATTTTATCTTAATAATGAAACCATTTTTGTTCATTGCAGCTTCTGGTTTAATTTTGCGAAGTTTACCTGTAAGACGAAAGTGGAGTCCCCATTTTGGAGAAAAGAGGCTTAAACATTAGCTTGATGGTAATTTTTATTTTCTGTGTTTTTTTTTTGTTTCTAATGGAAACTATAACGAGATTTTAAGATATTATTATATTTGTTTGCATCATAATTGGCAACGATACTCATCCATCTATATAATGCATTTTTTTTGTCGTGAGAATTTGTTTTCAAATTACTGATTCTTTGGATATAGTGTGGGATGAGATAACATTGTCAGGAGAATCTAATTTCTGTTTCTTTTTTCAGAGGTGGATGCGTAAAGGAAAAGGGAAGAAATACGATGAGGAAAAAAAGGAAAAATTATAGAAAAAAAGAATTTGAAAGTTGAAAAAGAAAAAAGGAAGCAAGTAAAAGTGTAAAAAAGGATTAAAGGTAAGCATAATTGTTTTTTTTTTTTTGTTATATTTTATCTTTAATTTTAGCTTCATAATAAAATCATTTTTATTTATTGTAGATGAAGGTTTAATTGTGAGAAGTTTACCTTACTATAGGATGAAAGTGGAGTCCTCATTTTGCAAAAAAGAGGACCAAACATTCTCTTGATGGTAATTTTTATTTTCTATGTTTTTTATTTTTTTGTTTCTCAAGGAAACTATAACGAGATTTTAAGATGTTATTATGATATTTGTTTGCATCATAATTGTCAACGATACTCATCCATACATATAATGCATTTTGTTTGGTCGTGAGAATTTGTTTTCAAATTAGTGATTCTTTGAATATAGTGTGTAATGAGATAACATTTTTTTGGATAATCTAATTTTTGTTTCTTTTTTTTTTTGACATGTGTATATTTAAAAGAAAAGAGAAGAAATATAATGAGGAAAAAATGAAAAATCAAATAAAAAAGAAAAAAAGAAGGTAGCGAAGTGTAAAAAAGGAGGGAAAAAAGAAGTAGAAAACCTATAATAGAGAAAAAAAAAAGGTAAGCATAATTGTTTTCTTTTTTGTTATATTTAATCTTTAATTTTAGCTTTATAATGAAACCATTTTTCTTCATTGCAATTTAAGGTTTAATTGTGGGAAGTTTACCTTACTATAAGACGAAATTAGATTCCCCATTTTGCAGAAAAGAGGCTTGAACATTAGGTTAATGGTAATTTTCATTTTCTATGTTTTTTATTTTTTTGTTTCTCAAGGAAACTGTAACAAGATTTTAAGATGTTATTATGATATTTGTTTGACAACGATACTCATCCATCCATATAATGCATTTTGCTTGGTCTTGAGAATTTGTTTTCAAATTAGTGATTCTTTGGATATAGTGTGTTATGAGATAACATTTTTTAGAGAATCTAATTTCTGTATCTTTTTTTTCACAGGTGTATATCTAAAAGAAAAGAGAAGAAATATAATGAGGAAAAAAATTAAAAAGTCACATGAAAAATAAAAAGGAAGGAAGCAAAAAGTATAAAAAAGGGAGAGAAAAAAGAAGTAGAAAACCTAGAATAAAGGTAAGCATAATTTTTTTTTTGTTATATACCATTTTTGTTCATTGCAATTTAGGGTTTAATTGTGGGAAATTTACCTTACTATAAGACGAAAGTGGAGTTTCCATTTTGCAGAAAAGAGGCTTGAACATTAGCTTGATGGTAATTTTTATTTTCTATGTTTTTTATTTTTTTGTTTCTCATGGAAACTAACGAGATTTTAAGATGCTTTTACTATATTTGTTTGCATCATAATTGGCAACGTTACTCATCCATCTATATAATGCATTTTCTTGGTCGTGAGAATTAGTTTTCAAATTACTGTTTCTTTGGATCTAGTGTGTGATGAGATAACATTGTCTGGAGAATCTAATTTCTGATTCTATTTTGTTTGGTCGTGAGAATTTGTTTTCAAATTATTGATTCTTTGGATATAGTATGTGATGAGATAACATTGTTTGGAGAATCTAATTTCTATTTCTTTTTTTCACAGGCGTATATCTAAAGGAAAAGGGAAGAAATACAATGATGAAAAAAATGGAAAAATTGAAGAAAAAAGAGAATTTGAAAAATGAAAAAGGAAAAGGGAAGCAAGTAAAAGTATAAAAAAGTAGTAAAGGTAAGCATTGTTGTTTTCTTTTTTGTTATATTTATATTTAATTTTAGCTTCATAATAAATCATTTTTGTTTATTGTAGATCAAGGTTTAATTGTGAGAAGTTTACCTTACAATAGGACGAAAGTGGAGTCCCCATTTTGCAAAAAAGAAAACCGAACATTCTCTTGATGGTAATTTTCATTTTCTATGTTTTTTATTTATTTGTTTCTCAAGTAAACTGTAACGAGATTTTAAGATGTTATTATGATATTTGTTTGCATCATAATTGGCAACGATATGCATCTATTCATATAATGCATTTTGTTTGGTAGTGAGAATTTGTTTTCAAATTAGTGATTCTTTTGATAGTGTGTGATGAGATAACATTTTTTTGGAAAATCTAATTTATGTATATTTTTTTTGATAAGTGTTTATCTAAAAGAAAAGAGAATAAATATGATGAGGAAAAAAATGAAAAAATCAAATGAAAAAGAAAAAGGAAGGTAGCGAAAGCATAAAAAGAGAGAGAAAAGAAGTAGAAAACCTAGAATAAAGGAAAGAAAATAAAGGTAAGCATGATTTTTTTCTTTTTTGTTATATTTTAACTTTAAAGTGGAGTTTTCCTCACTTGTGTATATATTTATTTCAATTTAAGGTTTAATTGTGGGAAGTTTCCTTACTATAAGGCGAAAGTGGAGTGCCCATTTTGCATAAAAGAGGCTTGAACATTAAATTGATGGTAATTTTCATTTTTTATGTTTTTTATTTTTTTGTTTCTCATGGAAACTATAACAATATTTTAAGATGTTATTAGTATATTTGTTTGCATCATAATTGGCAATGTTACTCATTCATCTATATAATGCATTTTGTTTGGTAAGAGTTTGTTTTCAAATTACTGATTCCTTTGATATGGTATTTAATGAGATAACATTTTTTGGAAAATCTAATTTCTGTTTCTTGTTTTCACATACGTATATCTAATGGAAAAGGGAGTAAATATGATGAAGAAAAAAATGAAAAAATTGAAGAAAAAAGAGAATTTAAAAAATGAAAAAGGAAAAAGGAAGCAAGTGAAAGTGTAAAAAGGGAGTAAATGTAAGCATAATTGTTTTCTTTCTTGTTATATTTTATCTTTAATTTTACTTCATAATGAAATCATTTTTGTTTATTGCAGATTAAAGTTTAATTGTGAGAAGTTTACCTTACTATAGGATGAAAGTGGAGTCTCCATTTTGCAAAAAAGAACCGAACATTCGCTTGATGGTAATTATCATTTTTTATGTTTTTTATTTTTTTGTTTCCCAAGAAGCTGTAAACCAAACCTAGCAGATTGTTTTGATGAACTCGATCAAAATGTCATATTTTACTAAGCTCAAGGTTCTTTTTGGTTTTTACATGCTTCTTATTAGATATTTTTTAAAGAAAACCGTTCGTAGTTTTCATTTTATCGTCGTAATATTACGAACTGTGTTTGAAAGACATGTGATTACTCCAATTTTGTCTCAAGCAATGCACAAAAGATAAACTGAAACATTCAAGCAGAAGTATGTAACGCGAGGAATTTTCTCATTGGCCCAAATGCACTGAAGTCTATATAGTGCTGGACGCTCTAAAGTAATATGACAGCACCAAGGATTAATAATGCGTCGAAATGCATGGAGTTGCCGTATGCCGCTCAAAAGTAAAGTATCAAGAACAAAAATTTAATGTTGTGGTAATCGAGCTATTGAGCCGCTCAAAGGAATTAATGCGACTAATGCGTAATATAACACGTTATGCATAAGAGCCGACGTGCTCAAAAGATTATCGAGCGTACACACCGGGAACACATGTAATGGACATCGATGCATCAAAATTCAATCTTAGACAAAGAAGGCTAAAAAGCATTGAGATTTCTTATGCGCTAACGTAAATTAAAATGACAAATGGAGCGATTCGATGTCCCTAAGGCTATTAATATGACAATCACCGGGCAATCAAGGTCTTAGTTTTTGATTTCATCTTTGGACTAATCGAGTCCTTTTTATGAAATTTCTTTCGACAATGGGCAACCGAGTCCCCAAATTTGAGCATGAAGACAATTAGACAACATGAAGTCCCGAAGCCTATTAAAAGACATGATGGATCAATCGAGTCCCTAATTCTAAATGATTTGAGTTTGCATTACCGTGTCCCGAAATTTAAGGTAGACAATGGGCTATTACTTAGTCCCGTCATAATTTGAAATCACTTTTAACACCGTCCCGAAATTAATTCATCAGATAAATGGGCAACCGACGGCCATCCGACATTTAAAAGAGAAGTGGCAAATTCGAGATCCCCAAGTCTAGGATTAGACAAACGGAATGACCAAACATGCAATTCTCCTACAACGAATCGATACAAGACAACATCTCTGAATCGAGTTTCGATGCATTCCTAATTAGCATATTCAAGCATCTTGATCATCAAAAAGGTTTTCTTTTTTCAGTGGATTTAATATCGCTTCATCTAATAATCTTTCGGCATTTACCTTGTTGCGTTCTCGAGAATTTCTTTTTTCTTTTTTATTTTATTTTATTACATAAGTCCTTGAAAGAAACCATACGGCGACTTTATCAGTTGGAAAGCTTTGACCAATCAAAATCCCTCGTTCACATTACTTTTGCTCATTGTTTACCCGATAACTGTTCATCATTCTTACTCATCCTTTCTTTCCTTATTTTCTTCTTTGAATTTCTTCATATACTGTTGATTGCCACTTTCTCAACAAAGAGTTTTACTTAGATCTACGTAATTACGACTGCCTCATGTAGATCGATACCCTTAATTTGAGTCTTATATTCCTCGCTTATTAGAGAATAAGACTTACTCTAAAGGTGATTTCACTTTATCCTCATCTAGTTGATTCACCTAACTCGAAATATGTTTTTCACTCAAAACTTCTTGACCTCTTCATCCATAAGCATTGCTAACGCATTCAACATGATACTCTTCCTCAACTACGGGTTCTCAATAACCTCAAGATTCGCTCTTGGGTGATGTGCCAGATCGAATGCAAACAAAATTGCCCCCGTGTAGTTTGATCAAATACCAACTTCACCACTAGAAGATTACCCCAACCCTCCTAAAGTGCACCCTTCCTAGGTGTTTAAGGCATAACTTTCTCATTCGAGATTTTACCCATTGCTATTTGCCCAAAGGTCTTTTAATATCATGGGACCGACCTTTCGTGTAATCAGAAGTTACTAACATCAAACCTAAAACAAAGTCTTACAATTTTTTCTCTAACTTTCCAATTAGAGTCAAACTAACTTTCAACATACAAAGAACTTCTAACGAGCTTTTCCTCTCTATGATTTCTCTCTCTCTAATTCAGGTACCTCCTCTTCCAAGATAAATGTGGGATTTCTAAGATATCATAATTCAACATCCGAATTGTTCATCGTAGAGATTATCATTGGGATTGTCAAATCATAGTGTTGTACTCATGTTCACATTACATAAAGCATTACGTAACAGACACTCATGAATTCAAAAAGTACAATAGAGAAGAAGCGAATAACTATTCGTATTGTTCTTGGAAGTTTGACTACAAAAAGAAATATTATTTACAAAAGATAAAGACACATAGAAGTAGAATAGCAGAGAAAGCCAAATATCTTTAAATTTTTAAATCTGCCCCACATGACATTATTGATCTGTGACTTCAATAACCTGGATATCATAAAAATAAAAAACTAAAAAATTTATTAGGTATATACAAAACCTACCTTCATGTAAGGTGAAGTCAAATGAATCTTGGCTCGTAGCATGTAAATTTGTGAACAAAAACCCATTCATAAGTGTAGTGCACGGTTACACTAACTGTAGGTCACTCAGAACTGCTTAACGAAAGAAAAAAATTGCCCTGGCCAGAGTCAACCGAGCTTTTCAGTGCTAAACTTGACCTAGCGAAGGCTCAAATGAACTCAATAATCAAATATTACTCCTGTTGACTTCTAAGTTTCATCACGTGAGTGGTGTTTTGAAAACTCGCCTTCGACTGACCAAAAGATCTGAATGGAGAAAATTGAGAGATTTTACACAAAAAGGAACTGGTGTCAGTAAACCAATGAATGCCCTCATTAGCTACAGCACACACATGGATCACTTTCAGTCTGGTAGCATACTTCACTCACCTCTCAGCGTATCACTTGCACACACTTCCATTTCGCACAAATAGCAACTACAACTGCACAAACAAAAAAGATACTAGATTGAGAGCAAAAACAAATGTTGGCTCAGTGAATTAAGGTTGAGGGGCCCAGATGTACAATGATAGACAAGTCCTTCATTGATCAAAAATGTAAAGAAGGAGAAGCCTGTAACATGTCCAAGGCTGTGGTTATGCTAAAGGACAAGATATAAAGCTCAAACAATTGTTTATGGTTTGCACGAGACCAGGCAAAAGTCAAAAGTTCAAAGTTTTGAGAACTAATAAAAAAATCTTGGCTTAAAGTACTTTCAAGCATGGAAGTCTTTTCTCTTGCATCGGCTTCTTTATTTAAAGAGGCGCTTCAGGTTTTTCTTTTAGCAGGGAAAGATTCGGCCTCTAGGGAGAGCCTGGGACTTAAGTCTCTGATCTGACAAAAAAAACAGAGATTGTAAGGAATAGAGAAACTGTAAGAATCAAGGAAAGAAGGTTTTTTTGAAAGTTTTTTTTATTTTTTTTGCTCTAACTTTTTTTTCTTTTTCCATTATGCTTCAAAATAGATGAAACTCGGCTTAATGTAACTCAATCATTTTCTTTGCCAGTATGAAATGGAATTGGTTTTCATCTCTAGATTCTGATTGATTTGAGACTTTCAAAGTCACTCCTTTTGTTTAGTTGAAGAAACACAAGCTCAAGATGAAGGAACATAGAACAAAAAAAGGGATTCGAATGATACGGAGCGAGAATTCTCACAGGAAGGATGTAGAAACATGGCTACAGAAATGCTTCAAATCTCAGATTGCTCATTTTCAAAATTTGGAATTTATAGACAATGAAGGCTAATGCACACTAAGTGATCCAGCCTAACCTGCACCCACCACCAATAGGCTCATTCTTTTTTTTTGTTTTTATGTTCCAAACCTTTCACCATCACTCTCCATTCTTCCAATCTTCACCGTGGGTTTTCCTATTTAATACTCTGTTTAACTTTTTTTTCCCTTTCGGACTTTTCTTTAGCTTTATTTAGTAAAATGTTTTATTTATTTCTTTTTTTCTAAGGAAACTATAAAGGTTAACATGCTCTTTATTTTTATTTTCATCACACTTGCCATGTGGCACATCCAAACTTGCCATGCTAAGATGCATTTTTCATGGTGATGAGAATTAGTTCTTTTCACCTCTTGGTGATGGTTAAATAATGAGTTGTATTCTTGTGTCATTTGCATCACCGTGGAAAATGAGTTGGTTGTTTCCTTTTCCGATTCTTGTGAGGCTTCATCGGAGTTGGCTCATTCCATATGGGGTTTTCTGATTTTTCCAGCAGGATGTGAGAAATGAAGGGATCAAGTTATACGGAATGCCATGATATAAGATCCCATTCTAATTTCTGCTCCTCTTTATATGTGTAGACTTCTAGCAGTAGAAGGCAAGACGTATGGATTGGAGCATGATGGTGTTCGTGATTTAGTAACATGCTCTTTTCGGGCAGGTTCATCATCTCGTGGGTATGCCTCACTTGCTGCATCAGAAATACAAGGCATTGTTACAATATCTCTCTTTTATTAGTTAAAGGAAGACTAAGGGGGAATGTAAGTACTCTTAATTGTCTGTTAGTGAGTTTATCACATTTTATTTTGAGCTTTAAGTTTATAAATGAATCTTTTCCTGTTTAGGTGCAGTTGCTTGCTAAGGGATGATGTTGACGAAGAGAAAAAGAGAGAAGAAAGGTGATAAACAGAGATAAGAAATGAAATGGAGAAAAAAAGAGAAACAATGGAAAAAATGGAAAAGCAATGTATAAAAGAAGGAACAAAACGGAAGGGAGACTCAAATGGAAGGGCTGAGTGTAAGTTCTGTCACACTTCTGCTATTTAGTTTGTGACATTCTATTTTTGTTTTCCGTTTGATGAATAGAAATCTATTCTTGTTTACCTGCATCTTACGACCATACAATGTCAAGCAACAAAACAACTGTTGGTATGTCATACACTTTAAATGGTTTTCCAGTGTGAGGATGTACAATGGTGAAAGTATGCATGTGCGTGAGTTCATTTCTAATTACAGGACATTGCTGCACTCGGTTGTTAAAAATAGGTATGCTCAAAGGGTGTACGCCAATCATGTTTGTACTAGTTGAAGTGAAAATTGTATCTAGATACTGAATTTGCTAGTTGTTCTGCAGTGACTTTTCAACTGTTAATAACATGCTCTTTTCTGGTAGGTTCATCAACTCGTGGGTATGCCTTGCTCGCTGCATCAGAAATACAGCAAGGCATTACAAACTCTTTTTTCTTAGTGAAAAGGAAGGAAGACTTAGAGAGAATGTAAGTACAACTAATTGTCTCTTAGTGAGTTTATCACATTTTTTTTGAACTTCAGTTTTATAAATAAATCTTTGCTTGCCAAGGGATGATGCTGATGAAGAAAAAAAGAGAGAAGAAGATAACATAAAAAAGAGTGAAGAAATGAGATGAAAACATAAATAGAAAAAAGGTTGAAAAAGAAGAAAATGAAAAACAGATGGAAGAAATGAAATGGAGAAAAAAGCAAAGTATAAAACAAGGAAAAGCAAAAATGAAATGGAAGGTAGAGTCAAATGGAAAGCACGAATGTGAGTTCTGTCACTCTTCTGTTGTTCAGTTTGTGATATTCTATTTTGGTTGCCGTTTTATGAATAGGAATCCGTTCTTGTTTACTTGCAGTTTGACGACCATACAATGTCAAGCAGCAGAACTGCTTGTATGCAGTACACTTTAAATAGTTTTCCAGTGTGAGGATATACGATGGTGGAAGTATGCATGTGCATGAGTTCATTTCTGATCCTAGGCCATTGGTGCACTAGGTTGTTTAAAATAGGTATGCTCAAAGTGTGTACGCCAATCATATGCTGAAAGGCCATATGAAATTAAAATTGTATCTAGATAATGAATTCACTAGTTGTTTTGAAGTGGCTTTTCAGTGACTCTTTTAGGTGTTAATGACATGCTCAAAGGGTGAACGCCAATCATGTCTATAGGTGCAAGGAAACTGCTTTCCTTTACTACTTCAAGTTATTTCTTAGACATATTTAAATATTACTTTTATGTCTTAATTTGTAGGTTGCAGTTGCACACCTGAATGGAACTTTTGAGGCCAAATGGCCAAGCCAGTGAATCTGTTTTAAAGCTTCTGCGTGATCATGCTGATGTGCAACCATGTTTATCACTGGCAAATGTAAAGTACGAGTGTCTGTATTTTCCCAGCGTGATCAAGTGTAAAGCTTTTAGCATGTAAACTATGCTGGTTTCTGTGGCTTGTAAATCCATTGTTTCCTCTGCAGGCTTTTCCTCTGCTTACCTTCGAGAACCAGCACAGGCTTGACATGTTATAAAGTACACATGGTCTGCAAGAGATAGTACTTGATAAAGTACTCGATGAAAAAGGAAGGCATTGTTTGGGAAGTCCTGAATATGCTTTTCAAAAGTAGAAACAGGTAAAAGGAAAAAAATAAGAAAAGGAGGAAAGAAGAAAAGGAAAACGGAAGAAAAATGGCAAAGTGAAAAAGAACCAAAAGAAAAGAAGGGAGAAAATGAAAAGAGAACAAAACGTACTCCATAAGCTCTTTTGAGTGTCAGGCTTGTGACCATGGGAAATGGGAAAGCAAAAAAGAACCAAAAAAGAAGAAGACAAAAAATGAAGAAAATGGAAAGAGAACAAAACGTACTCCATAAGCTCTTTTGAGTGTCAGGTTTGGTGACCATGGATCCTATCCAGAGAAGGTGGTGTGCCAAGGGATATGTACTTGTTATAGGTACATTCCTAGTGCTTGCTGTTGTTATTGACCAAACATTGCATAATGGTTTTTCGGTGGTAAAAGATTTTGTTTGTAAACTTCATTCGACTTTGTAGTGCAGTTGATGAGTTGCTGGGGCATGTCATTGCTCGTATTTGCCCCTATTGACGAGTCATATAAAATCCTTGCTCAGACAATGACCCTTGCGGTAAGCACCTTCATCCATGGTGTTGTTCTTTTATAACTAGGTGTATGTTCTGCAACGTGAGAAGTCATGTTACCCTAACATTGATGAATAGGCATTGTGTCACATCAGACAGGTGTATGTTCTTCTCAGGACTTCCAGAGATTGAGCAGGGTTGTTCGAAGATGAACCTTATTTTCTGTTTTCTTAGTAAGTTTGGCTTTGTTATGTCTTGTTTTCAATAAATTGTATGCAGGGGCTTCAATAATGCTTTAGGTGGGTTTGATGGTGGTGGATGGTCTCATTGTGTAGCGTTTGCATGGAGGATGTGGCCATCATTATGAATTCTTCTCCAAGCAAACTTCTCGGTGGTTCCCTATAATAAAAGCGATATTCTTTTGAACCTTTTGGATATCCAATAAATGTACACTTCAAGAACCTACTGTCTAGTTTATCTCTAGACTGATCAAGGATCTTAATATATGTAATTGATCCCTACCTCCTCAGATGACTTAGGTTGGGTTTTCTTTCAAACCACATCTCATATGGTGTACTGAATACAGTTTTACATGGTACTCTGTTGAGTACGTAAACGATTGTACTTACTACTTATCCCTAAAATATCCTTGGAAGAGAGGCATCAATCAGCATAGAGCTTGTCATGTTTAGCAAGGTTCTATTGTATCTTTCGGCTACACCATTTTGCTGAGGTGTCCTGGGCATTGAGTTTTGTTTAGTAATACCAAAGTCTTTGCAAAATTCCAAGAATTCTATCGAGGTATACTCACCTCCTCTGTCTGATCTCAAGACTTTAATCGAATGCCCTAATTGATTTTCTACTTCTTACTTATATTCTTTGAAAGTATCAAGTGCCTTTGATTTATATGCCAAAAGATATATATATATATATACATATATCTAGAGTAATCATCGATAAAGGTTATAAAATAACCCTTTCCTCGATGTGTCTTTACTCTGAAAGGTCCACATAAATCTATGTGAATAATTTCTAATAAGGTTGTTGCCCTTGTTATTTTCTTGCGAAAAATTTTTCTTGTCATTTTTTCTTGTATGCAAGCTTCACACTTGTTGAAAGTCTTTTCCTCAAATCTGGACAGTAAGTCAAAGTTGGATAATTTCCTCAACTTTTCTAGACTTATATGTCCTAGGCGTTTATGTCACATATTCACATCAACAGAAAAGGCACTCTCAATATAAAGAGAAGATTGATGATTTTCATTATCAGATAACTTGAACAGTCCATGTTCTACATCAAATTCTCCTAAGAACAAGATTCTTCCATGTTTGCCCACAATCACTTTGTTAGGTATAAACCTAACTTCAAAACCTTTCTTGACTAAGGCAGGGACCGAGACCAGATTGCGCCTTATTGATGGCACAATTAATACATCGGTCAATACAATTGGTTTGTCTTTTACAAATATCCTAAAGGATCCAATACTTAGAACATCTGAGAAAGTATTGTTTCTCATTTATACACGATGTTCTCCGGGTTGGTATTCCTTCATGTCAATTGCCCCTTCCTTGATTTTTGAGATATATCTTGTAGCTCCTGAGTCTATCCACCAACCTATAACTGGACGGTCCAAGTATAGACACTCTGAAATTACGCATATTATATCCTACTTCTTCGACTGTCCGCGCTGTGGGTTGTTTCCTCCACCTTTCTTATTGCGGCAGTCCCTCTTGTAGTGTTCTATCTTTCTACAGTTAAAACACTTGATTCGGGAAGCGGTTTCCTGCTATTTCTTAAAACTTTGACAGTTTTTCTTGTTATTCTTGCCAAACCTTTTATTTGGTTTCTTTTTCTGGTTGGATTTGGAGCTAGACGCTAACTCATCCTACACCACTAGCAACTTCTCCTTTTTGTTTTTGAGCATATGTTCTTGCTCAATTGCTAGTTTTAGGGGCAACTCAGAAGGTTGATTTCAGGTCCTAGTCTTAAGGCAATGGTGACCATGTTCCATGATGGAGGTAGACTATTCAGTATGGTTGATATCTGCATCGGTTCGGGGATGACTGATTTTGCTACGGCTAGGTCTCTAGCCATCACTAGCATGTGATTTACATGCTCTACTACATTTTCTCTTTCTTTCATTTTGAAGGACTTATATTTTTGTAGTAGCAATTGTACATGTAATTTTGTAGTTATATCATACTTGGTTGTTAACGAGTCAAACAACTCTTTTACGGTCTCATGTTTTTCAAAGACCCTAATCAGGTCATCCTCCATATAAGTTAACATGATTGTTCTTGCTATGATATTGTCCTTTAGAAATGTTTTATACATTTCTAACTTTTGCTGACTTACGTCTGGTGATGGAAGACACACTATTTCCTTTAAAACATACTCTACACCTTCTAGTATTAGAGCCAGTGAGATTCTTCTCTTTAAGTCTGAAAGTTCAAACCGTTTAGCTTTTCTATTTTTGTCAGTTCGGACACACATATCCTAAAACTCATTTTTAGGTGTTTGGCAAAAATATCAATCAAGCAGTCTAAAAGGAAACAGAAAACACACAAAGTAAGAGACATATTAATGTGATGCAGAATATAAAGCAGAAAAATTTCTGAGGGTTTTTCTGCCTTTAAAACCCCTATAAAGGATACCAAGGGATAAATTTATAATTTTATTTATTTGTCCTCTTTTTGTAATTTTATAAAATCATAAGGACAAACTCTTAAAATTACTATTTGGTGTTCTTGTAAAATTCGCAACTAATAGAGGTTAAAATCATAATTTTAACTCTCAAGATGAATCTGTAATTTTTCCAAAAGAATAGGGGTAAACCCATCTTTTGACTGAGTGACAGAACCAAAATTATCCAAACTAGGTTGGATAATATCGAAAAATAACAGCCCCTGATTTTCTTGTAATTTTCAAAAATTGTCAAGGGGTAAAATTGTCTTTTTATAGTGGTAGACTGCATAATATCCGAAATGGGTCTGGGGCATTTCTGTCTTTTTGACATAGACTCCGAGGTGGTTTCAAAAAACCGCTGGTAGTTTTCGAAAAACCGTGAGCGGTTTTGGAAAATCGTGATCGGTTTTGGAAAACCGCTGGTTTTCCTCACATTTTTTATTTATTTATTTATAGCAAACGTTTAAAAACTTTTACACTCTCTCCGCAGTGTTCCGAGAGAGAGAGAAAGAGAGAGAGGCGGCTGTCGGAGAACTGGTTCCGTTGTCGGTTGTTGGTTGTTTCGGCCTCTGGCATTTTCGGTTGTTTTGGCCGATTTCACCTTTGGCCATTTCGGCTATTTTGGCCGGTTTCGCCTCTGGCAGCTTCGACTGTTTCGACTGTTTTGGCCGATTTCACCTCTAGTCGTTTCAACTGTTTCGACTGGTTTCGCCTCTGGCCGCTTCGGCTGTTTTGGTTGTTTTGGTCGGTTTCGCCTCTGGCCGCTTCGGCTGTTTTGGCCGATTTGGCTGTTTCACCTTCCGCCTTCCATGCCGACTGCCGCCTTCCACCGGATTTTTTTTTCCCCTTTCGTTCCTTCCTTTTCTTTCCTCCCTTCTCCTCTCCCTTTTTTTCTAACTTTCTGTTTTGCAGGGAACCAGGCTCTAATACCAATGATGGCGATGAAGAATAGCTTGTAATGAAGGATGCTGATGCTTAGCGGATTCCTGTAGCTCTCTGTTTCTTTTCTCAGAGATGTAAATCGCACAGCGGTGAAGGTGATGGACACGAGGTATGCATATTATTACAACAACAACAACTAAGCCTTTTTCTATTGTAGATGGGGTCAGCTATATCACATCTACAACTTAAAACCATTTCAAAACCACAAAGTTGTGAACAGCCATACAATGCACATAAATTGTGTTTGAAATATAAGTTTATTTGGAAAACCCAAGAACATGAACAAGCCAAAATTTATAGAAGCTCAATCAATGAATTACGTTTTGAACCTAATTATAGTTCAAGCAAGTTTAGTGTTTAAAGAAAGATATTCTTCTCTAATCCATACCGACAAATAACAATTAGTCACACAACTCACTCTACTTCCTAAATTATCCAACAATTGGATCCCACATCAACAAGTCTCACATCAAAGACAAAAGACAAAAGCCAAAAGGATGTGCAAGGTTTCTCCATTGCCAAATGCCACATAAGAAAGATCAAAAGTATGGTTATAATTTTATAAAAAGTGGCACACCTCTTTAATAACAGAAAATTTGCAGAATTTGACTCACAAAAGAAAAGAATATGGTTGTAGACCAAGAATACACACTTGAATCAAGTATCCCTTTGTCTTATCCTTTGTTTCCTCAAAGAATGAGGAAAGCATACACTTGTTCCTAACTCCATAAATGAACACCTCTTAATCTTCGCTGAAAGCACATTGTTCCCATGGATCGCTGCATTCCCCAAGAGACAAGTGAGGACACTAGGTATATTTCAATTAGTGAGAGCAAGAAAAATACATGACAGCTCAAACATCACATTATTATATTGACAAAGAGATCCAAAAGATCCAACATATAGGAGAAGCCACCAATCTAAGATGTAGAGGATTGCGAACAGCACTGATAGTGACATACAGAAATAGCCATTTAACCCCCTGCCACACATCAAGTCAGTTTAACATGAATAGCAAGAAACATCCGAGCGACATGGCTAGAGGTATCTGACAGGATGAATTCATGTCTGGTCAAGATCAGACCTATGTCACTGTGACAGATCAGAATAACATGGATACATAGCTTCAGAAAAAATTCCGTATAAATTATAACACAAGAGGACATGACACATGGGCAAGTGAAATTCTGTATGACACTGAATAAAAATAAAAAGAAATCATGGTAAATAATCTTTCATCTGAATCAGTCTTCTTTTATTTTCTCCAGTGGAATTAAACCATAACCACTGAAACTGATCCCCGACCTTGACTTGGTTTTTCTCGAGAGATTCTGCGAAAAGGTTTTCAAGGCAAGAGCTTCAGAAAAGCTCTGGTTTTCACAAAATTTGCAGGATATAAATATCTAAGAAGAAAAAAAGAGATTGTTTTCTGGTACCTTTTTTTGTTAAATTCAAAATATAAAAGGGTTTCAATATATGAGGAACCACCTTCAAAGAACCACCACGCTTTTATCTGATTATCTGAAAATATTACATCTTACTGCTCGTACTTAACAATATCAAAATCCTCTTTGAAACATTGGCTACATGAGTATCAAAATATTCTTCAACATATAGGCTGGTATTTGTAAGTACAGTGAAAACGAGAGAGAGAGAGAGAAAAGATGGAGGAAGGCATGATATATCCCTGGTTCCCATTTATAGAAAGGATCCTATTCCATGTTTATTTCCTGCATATTATAGACTGTAAGTGAACAACAATATGACCTGTGAGACATTCCTAGGTGCACAAGCCTATGCAAGAAGGTCACTGATGTTCTCAGTTTCTCTCATTAAACATTATGAATCCCTTAGGTATATATAAAGGCTATCTGTCTTTTTTCTAGATAACCATAAGTAAATTTCTTAAACATCAGTTACTTTGATACTCCACTTCTCACCTAAAGTCACAGTGCAACAGTCCATACAAGCATAGGCTGGATAAGCCGAGCCAGACAACTAATAGAAAGGACAAACGAACTAGCACTTCATTGAAATATACTACACATAAGAATAAGAAATGGGTTCAAACACAAACCACTTGAAGATGGTGAAGTTGATCATATTTCCGAGTTGAGGCATCATGAGCAGGCTTCCGAAATTCAGGCTTTGTGTCAGACTTATCCGAAGATTGAGATGCCAAAGTAGCATCCATGATAAAACAAACAAACTGTACACAACAAATTCATTAGGTTCTGCATGTAAGTGATGCACATAAGCTGAAACATAGCCAGTACAAATAGGAATACGAGATATAACACAAACAATAATCAGACCAAAGGATGTAATGCAAAACTAACATTTTCTTCAAAATTTAGAGAGAGGATTCAAGAATAAGAATGGTAAATGAACATAGATGCTTGCAGTTGGGCTCCTCCATGACTTGTTTCAATGTTCGGTTAGTTAAACTATCCTAGCTAAACAGAACATGGTAAATTCAGCTTGTGAAATCTCGTTAAATTTTCATTTTTAATTTTTTACCTAAACAGTAATTGAATCCGGGTACTTAAGGTGAATCAAGGGCCAGTTTTGGTTAACTTTTCTACGTTTCACGAAGGAAGACTTGAAGTAAATAAAGGGTTATTCTGTATCGGAATCAAGGAATTCTGTCACAATCGATTCTACGTTTTCGACCAGAGGTTGTGCAGCTATGATGAACGGGTACGCCTATAAAGGTGTTGGACTCATATATGGTATGTACCGGATATGAGTATGCTTATCAGTACGTTAGGTATGTACTCAAGTCACAAAATGTGTACCGGTACGCGTACTCTCGGTTGGGTATGCCACGTACTCGTATCGGGTACGTATTGGATCAGGTCGACCTACAGGGTATGTGTCGACCCGATCCAAATAAGCGTGTCATACCCTTTATTTACTGGCCCTCTCTCCCGTAAGCGTGAAACCTAGTCCCCAATACTGGCCCTCTCTCCTCTGGCGTCTGCTCTGGCCCACTGGGTGTGACATTCTCAACACCATCGGACGGCGGCGAGATCATCGCCGGCCAGGCAGGCGACGGACGGCGGCGGGAAGTGAGACTGGTTGGTTTTTCCGGTGAGATCATCGTGCATCATAGTCCCGTACTCAGGTCATGGTTTTGCTGCCAATATCTTCTACGCTTCTGTTTATTCGTGTCTCTGTGTGTGTGCATTCACTAGTTGTTTTGGTCGTACGCATACTAAATGTTTGTTAGATTGTCTTTATTTGTGTTGAGTCTGTTGACTGTTGGATATGCGGTTTTCTTTGTCTCTTTACGTTGTTTTGGCTTGTAAAGTTTAACAAGTGGGAGTTATCTGGTGAGTTCACTATATTCATGAATGCCCAACTTCTATGTCCTTCAGGATCTGTTTAAAGGATCCAATCCCTTGCATGTGTTATTTTACCTGGGAAGCACACTAATGGTGAATTCATTGTAGAATCATTTTGACAAGTTTCATGAACATTCCAGCTTGGGTGTGTTCTCTATCATGATTTATTGGCTACATGTGACATAAGCATTTGGAATTTTGGAGCAACTAGTAGATAAGCGTCTGCTTATTTTGAGTATTCTGGTTACTTAGGGTCTTACGGTATATGTAGGTTATAATAACTGTTTTCTTTTAATCTTTTATAATATTTTAGTTCAGTTGGCTATTCAATGTAACGTTATAGTTTGTTTTATTTGTTAATGGTGCTTCGTATGAGTTAGAGTGGACCATGAGTCCTCCCCTCAAAGCTTTGTTGGAGGCCTTTTCTCATGGAGCCTTGAGAATATGATTGATCCTTTTATTTTTGTTAAGCACTTAGGATGCATTCTGTTTAGAATCTAAAATTTGATATCAAAGTTATATGTATAAGTTAAAAATGTTATTGAATGGAACTTTCTTGTTTTCCCATACCTTGGTTTTAAAAAAATGTGCATACTCCATACCCGTACTGGGTATCAGAACCGTACCCATATCCATGCAACGTAGTTGTGCAACTAGCATCTAATTCGGCTTGCATTCATAGGAAACAAGCCGAGGGATTTTCCAGTTAATTTAGGTCGTTTAACAACCCTATCAAAGAATCAATAAGCCCAAGAACTTACCAAAATTATACATTTCTCTTACTTCTATGAGTAGAGGAAAATGAAAGATGAATGACCCATTTCAGCGTAAGCATTCTTGTGAAACCCCCTTTCTCCATAAACCTAACCGGACAATCTCTGCATCATTGAACCAAATTTTCATAAAACTTTCACTCGTCTAGTCTCTTCACAGAGAATGAAAATGGCAATTGGCAATTCACCATAAGTGAATCAATAAGAACCCTAGACATGATTAATCAACCATAGAGAGGATGAAACTCTAAACGAAGAGACGAAAATGTAATAATTGTGAATAAATGAAACCATAGAAAAATGAGCATATCAATTCCCATAAAACCCTAGGAGATGAAAATGCAACAATGGAGAATAAAGAATTAATTCACCTCTTTCTATGAGAACGTAGTCGAACAAAACCTACATTTTCATTCCTTGTCCTTCCCTCCAAGAGAGAGAGAGACATAGAGAGAGATTGTGCCCTTAGTAAAGAGAGAAAACATGTTGGGTAAGTTTCGGCCCATCATAGCATAGAAGTATATGGATCCAAACATTGAATTGTAATGATGGATAACATCACGGTACGGGTGACAATTTCTACCCACCATCTCAGTATCCTCTCCGCCCTAAACTTATAGGCTATGTTAGATTCACAACAATACAACCAAACACACCACTTTTTAAGGACCCTTGAATTTCAAATGCTAATAGAAAAATGAAGATAGTCAATGTATTGGACATTAAAAAACACACTATATTAGGGGATTCACTATTGATCTAGCATTTGGTGGAGACAGAAAGGGATGCGGTAGTTGTCAGCCTGGTTTCATCGCTTGGTGGACCAAGCATAATCGAGAAGACATGCGCAGATTTGAGTGGACCAGTCTAGTCACTACTTATGCCCTATCTACAAGGCAATGGTGGATAGAACCTCTCTTCTTACTATTGTTGTTGCTAGCCAGTGTTGTTCGACGCGTATCGTATCGTGTATCGTTTTGGTCCACAATACGTATCGTATCGTAATTTAATATTAAAAATTGGTAAAAGTCCAAAAAAATAAGAAAAAATAGGAAATTTTTTGATAATTGCAAATAATTCATATAATGCAAACGTTTAGTACATATTGATCATTCACCATTCAATAATTGAAAAATTACATATTTTGAAGGAGAAATAGAATCCTTAGAAAAAAGTATAATTTTCGTAATGAAAAAATACATTTACATATTGTAATCAAGATCATCAACTAAATAATCTTCTTCTCCTTGCTGAAGATCCTCACCACCTTCTGCTTCAAAATCAAAATCTTCATTCCCTTGATGATGTGGTTGCGCTCCTTTCAAATTAATCAATGCAATGTCTTCTTTGGTTAGGAGTGCATTTGCTTCATTATCTTTCATAATCCACTCATCTAATATATCAAAATTATCCAAACTTATTGGATCAAATTGGTTTTCTTCACTATTTAACTTTTCTAATTGCCTGCAAGAAAGAAAGATAAGTAATTAGTAAATAACATTAACAATTGAAGTCAAACAAAATATTAAATTGAATATTTAAGTAGTAACTAATACAAAATTACCTCTTTCGAAGCCGCATGTTACAACGGATGATAACTAAGTCATTGATCTGTTTATGTTCCAACCTGTTGCATTTTTTTGTGTGGATGTATTCAAATACACTCTAATTCCTTTCACAACCCATTGCACTATAGGTTTGGTTCAGAACTCTTAATGCAAAATCTCTAATGTTTGGGCAATCACTTTCAAACCTATTCTACCAAACATCTGATAGAAAAAGACAAAAACTTAATCCATAATAAATATAAGATTTAAGAATGATAAATACGAAGATAAACAATTTACCTAGGTACTTATTAATGCGGTTGAGAATTGCTACAGGCAAACCCATAGTGAAAAGCGTTATCATAGATCTCTACTCTACTCTCATCAGGACTAATCTATCTATACAATCAATGATACCTCAGTTTACTTTATTGTCCCTTTTAAAGCTTGATAAGTACCTGAATGCTGAGTTTAGGTAATAAATTATTGCGTGAATAGGCTAATGTAATTGTTTGTTCCATCTATTATCTATATTGTTCCACATGGGCACATAATCCCTCTTTCTTTTACTTCTAATGGCTTCGTTTGTCCTATTCATGGCTTCATAAAGATAGCCCATAGATGGTTTCTCCTCACTATCAATCAATCTCAAAACCTTTATTAAAAGACATGTAATCCTCAATAGTGTAATACATGCATTCCAAAATGTACTCTTGAAAATTGTCTCTAAAATCTCATTTATCTTTTTATTTCTTGTATTTTGGGGCAACACTGTAAATTGTTGTTACTCATCTGAGGAGAGGCTTTTGTTTCACAATGCTCTGTACATATAAGAAATTAGTAACAAACCAAGTTGCAAATGTATGAAGGAACTCTGCATCATCTGTATATCTCCTTATCATACATAATACAAAAGCATGATTGTAGATAAATTTGGTGATATCTTGGCAACACTGAGTTGTTGCCTTTATCTCATCCATCTCACCAATATCCTCAAGGATGATATCTACACAATGGGTTGTACATGGTGTCCAATAGAAAGTCCCATAAGTATCTGTTAACTCCTTTCTAGCATTATCTGTAATGAATTGGACTACATTCTCTAGCCCAACCTTAGATATCATCTTATCAAACTCTTGCCATAGGACCTCTATAGTGTGCCTCTCCTCTGACATGCCTAGCTATGTTATTAGTAGCAATTAGCGGTCGACTCTGATATAGCGATAGCGGGGATATAGCGGATTTAGCAGTACACTTTTATTTATGATTAAAAAATTATATATCTCACCAATATCCTCAAGGATGATATCTAAACAATGGATTGTATATGGTGTCCAATACAAAGACCCATAAGTATCTGCTAACTCCTTTCTAGCATTATATGTAATGAATTAGACTACATTCTCTAGCCCAACCTCATATATCACCTTATCAAACTCTTGCCTTATGACCTCTACATTATGCCTCTCATATGACATGTCTAGCTATGTTATCAGTAGCGGTTGGCAGTCGACCATGATATAGTGGTAGCGGGGATATAGCGAATTGGGTTATAGGATTATTACACCTTTAGTGGTTTACTAGCTATGTTATCAGTAGCGGTTGGCGGTCGACCCTGATATCAGTAGCCCATCCCACTCGAAAACTCTATTAAACCCCACCACACCCCACTTTAACCTATAAAATATTTATTAAAATAAAATCATTTATATTTTATATGTTATATAAAGTATAAAATCTACTCTTTAGTAGGCAGGCACATATATACATTCTGAATGATATAGAAATACAGAGAGAAACAGAAAAATATTGCATTTGTCTATGCAAGCCCCTGTATGAGAATCTCGTGTCCATCATCCACCCTCGCCAGTTTCCATTGCATTTTTTGCATTTCTGCAAGTCCCTGTATCGGCAACAGAGGGTTCTCGAAATCTGACGGGCATCATCGGAAACCTTCAGCCTTAGAAAGAAGGTACGCACAGTCTACACCCTAACCTGATGATGTTAAGTAACTCTCAAGCACGGAGAAAACAATGACAAGCTAAAGAGTAGTACTCAGGCCATGGAGCTTCTCTGATGCATACTTAGAAAAGTCATCTTCATACTGTCTTCTAGTCTTACTTGGGGTGCGTAAGCACAAACTATATTCAAAACCTCTACTCTTAACACTAATTTCAACATCATGATTCGGTCACCGTATCGTTGTATGTTTACTACACTATCCTTTAAATCTTTATTTATGATAATACCAACTCCGTTTCAAACCTTTTCCTTACCTGAGTACCATAATTTAAAACCTGTATCCTCAATCTCCTTTGCTTTTTCTCCAACCCAATTTGTCTCTTGTAAACATAAAATATGAATCTTTTTTTGAATCATAGTGTCTACCACATCCATTAGCTTACCAAACAATGTTTCGATATTACAAAAACCAATACGAATCTTATTGTCTAGGACTAACTTCCTTATCCCCGCATCTGTCTATATTGAAAAAGCGGAAACCCTCTCTGTAATTTATTCACTATATTCGGACGATAATGTAGTAGGATTAACTTTTTTACCCACACCAGTCTATGATGTGGGAACCCTATGTAATTGATTAATTGCATTCGGACAAAAATATAGAGGTACTTCTTATTTTTCACTGCATTTAGGCTCTGCCGTGAATGAAAACCCACCTTACCTCGCCTCATTCCTCATTGCCATTCCATGGGCGGTCGACTCCTAGACAGTGCATGCGTTGTTCGGCGTCTGGTTGCAGAGAGCAATAGCGAGGTGTGGGTGTGGCTTCTGTGAGTGCAACACCACTTTCTTCTTCCTTCTTGTCATCAGAGTGCATCGAGTGCCTTGCTGTCCCGCAGGGGCGAGTTCCCGGTATTATTCCTCAATCCAGGGTGCAACAAAAATCTAGTTTTCATATCTCCATTGCTGTCACGTTTCCTCTTCCCTTTATCTGTGTTTTCTTGAGCCCCCTCTGTGCGTGCGTGAGTGCTTGTGAAATAGAGAGAGAGAGAGAAGGATAAAGAGAGAAATCAGATGGATTGAAGAAGCGTTGTAACTTCAATTCATCGATTGCCAACTCCTCCCATATGCTTTCGCAACCTTCCCCCAGAGGTACTCAAAGGGCGCTTCTGGAGCATCCGTCGGCGGCATCTGCTTAGCGGAAGGCCACCATTTTCAGCCTTTCGGCACATATATATCTTACACGGTAAGTCTGTGGTGCTCTCTCTCTCTCTTCCCCCTTGTCATTAGTCTGCAAATCCATCGGTTTTGGTAGACATCCCATCTATAATATACACAACGGAAAACTAGGTTTTGGTAGACATCCCATCTATAATATACACAACAGAAAACTAGGTTTTGGTAGACATCCCATCTATAATATACACAACGGAAAACTAGGTCGTACACTTCTCAAGCAAGCACACTGTTGAATCGAACAAGCAAGGATTCATTGCTTCCAACACCCTTATGTGACCCTAGAGTTTTATGTATTTATGGTGGAAACGGCTTTCGATTTAAATGGGTACTTGACCCCAAGTGGTAGACATTTTAGTGTGCACAAGCAGGTAAAGTATTTGTTGAAATGCATTTTAGAATTAAATATATCTAGGATGTGATGATAGAGGTCTACATGAAGATCCTTTTTCTGGGTTAACAGAGAAAGTGTCCTGCAAACTCGTGGGAGTCTGGAAACTTTCAGGAAAAAGGCAAGCAGGTCCATCCGTTGAACATCTTAACTCTTAAAAGCCAGAAAGCAATAAAAAATTTTGCATCATTCTAATCCTGTTTCTATTATTGTTTTTCATGAACACATGTAAGCAAGATCAAATTGTGTAACTTCGGTTTTCCTCTCATTAATTGTAAGGAGTGGAAGAATATGACCATTTTGACTTGGAAGTAAACCATGTTTTTTGGGAGCCTAACAGTATTTCCTCGACATGCCAACTCCATGTGAAAACTAAAATTGCTATCAAAAGTGGTAGAATTAACAGCTCCATATATTCTACTACCATAATTTAGCAATACAGCAGAACCGCATCTACATACTAATTCAAGGATCCCATACAGAGCCTGAGTTGTTTTACGGAGGTGTGAAGTAATATGATGAGAACTAGCGCTTCTTTTCTTCCGAATCTTCACTTTCTTATCCCACACATACAGGTAAAACATCGAGGATATGAGTATTTCACCTTTTACTTTGTGCAATGTAAGTTCCTCTGAATGACATGTCCAAAAGATGCAAAGCGCAGGATAGATGTAGTTTGTAGCTTGTTAGAATTAACTCCTG
Source organism: Brasenia schreberi (assembly GCA_036023115.1). NCBI lineage: Eukaryota > Viridiplantae > Streptophyta > Magnoliopsida > Nymphaeales > Cabombaceae > Brasenia > Brasenia schreberi. Next base: position 100,912 of record JAYKKT010000063.1, read on the forward strand.
CTTAGATCCATTTTCTTTTCCAACTTCTTTTCTAGAATTATATACTTTGCTAGGTAGGTGATGGTAAAACTAATCTTTGTCCATGACAGGATAACCAGGAAACAGGAGTCAGCTTAAAGGTTCCTCAACTTCTATTTTGAAGTTCACATACTTATTTGCTTGAGCTCACCCCGGATTACCAAGCTATTAGGTGCTAAAGAATTCAAATCTGGGACAGTGAAGATGGTATGGTCCATAGCCACTGCTTTTATGCCCTTTTGTGTTTATGTCACTATTAACCTTAGCTGCAATTCATGTGAGCATTTTTTTGAGTTGGTTTCTTTGCCTTTCTCTCATTTGTCTGTCTTGCTATCTAAACTTCTTCCTACACACTTTCCTTTTCCACTGAATTGAAGGAGGATGCCAACAATCTGTTGACATATTCTTCCTCTAACGTTTCTTATGCTGATTGGCGTGCACAGGATCCACGGCAGGCCAAACACCACCCACCTAAGTTATTATTGCATGTTTTACTGTTTCACTGAATTACATGTTTTGATGCAATTGAACATTCACATGTTCTTATTATAGTTTGTCTTCCCATGTTCACTCATTGCAGGTTTGCAAAAGTTATTGTTTGTTACCTTGTTGACTCATTTTCGCATTTCTTTTGATCAGGATGAAAAAGGAATAGTTGGCTATAAACAGATTAACTCTCTTGTTGGGAATTCAGGTTTATCTTAAATAAATACATTTGGTTAATTATAGTGTGATGTGTTTGTTTATTTCATCTTGACATGCTTTTTTCTCTGCAGACAAAAGTTCCTCCACACCTATGTTTCAACATGAAGTGGAAGAACACAAGCATCAGCTGGAGCGTCTGAAGGAGAAGGTAGCATAGAACAGTTCCTTCATGTTTTCTTTCACCAAAATATTTTCTTTTAGGCAGACAACAAGTATTTTTTGTTTTTGAAATTGACCTGGCTCTATATTCTTCCATTCAAATAAGAAAAGAATGAAAAAAAGGTTTCTAGAATATGGGAAATGGTCCTCTATCTCCGTTCTTTTCATAATTTGGATTTTACGGTTTAGAGAGAAGCTTGACGTGTACAAAGAACAGCTTGGATACTATGGAGGGATGTTTTCTTTTGACCAAGTTGGATGTGGTCAACCATTTCACCTGAACAAATCAATAACTTGTGCATTGTTCATAATCTAGTTGATTAACTAGAAAGATAGTGGTTTCATGATTCATCTATTAAGTTCTTGTTCTTTGTGCTCAATTTCTGCAACTAGGGACTTAACATTGGCTGATATGTTAAGGTGTATGCATCCCTTTCTTTGCCTTTTGGGTTTTCTTCTTAAAGCCCGAGTCATCAATCCGTATGAAAGATACTATTTCTTGACTAAGAGTCAGGCTTTATTAGTGGAGCTAGAGAATGACTATTGTAAGTTGGAAACCAGATATGCAAATTTGGGAATGGTCCTCTCTTAAGCGGTTCTGGTTGATTGGGTGGCGTAGCCATCTGTTCATTTGGATGATCATTAAGACCATTCTTAGAGGAAAAAACGTGGTTTGTTGTTTTAAAATTAAAATTGCCATGTAGACTTACACATTACTTGATACTTATCCCAATGCATCGCTTTCGTGTGCTTAGGACCCAGAGTTTTACCAATTTTTGCAAGATCATGACAAGGAGCTTCTTGAGTTTGGAGACGATGCACCATATGTGAGTTTTAATATTGCATACCTTCACGACATATATCTCCTGTGATAGAAAATGTTAAACAAGTTAATTATTTTAAATCTTCAGGAAGATGCCGATGATGACACAGCTGAGTTATTAGAGACTCCAGCATCCAAGGAAAGCCAGCCAAGTTCAAGAAAGGTTCTGACAACTGCAATGGTCGACACCTGGTGCAAAGCAATTTCTGAGACTCGTAGTTTAGGTGCTATTCGTTCCCTCATGCGTGCTTTCAGGAGCGCTTGCCACTATGGTGATGATGGGGGAAATGAATCTGTTCCAGAGTTTTCTGTGATGACCAGTGGTGTATTCAACTCTATAATGGTTTTTGTCCTTAGTAAAGCTGATGGAATATTTCGTACTCTGTTAAAACTTCCTGAATCCGGTGGAAAGAAAGAGACAATAATAGAACTTATAGCTACTAAAGCATGGAAGAATTATGGCTCTTTAGTGAAGTCGTACCTTGCAAACTCCCTTCATGTGCTACAACAAATGACTGACACTGAGATGATCTCGTTTACTTTACAGCGTCTGAGATATTCATCTGTATTCTTAGCAGCGTTTCCTAGCCTTTTGAGGAGGTATATCAAGGTGAGCGTGCATGTGTGGCCATATTCATGATCAAATATCATGTGTTACTTGATATGAAGATGACAATAAATGTCCTATAAATATTTCTGATGTTTCTTGTTCTTGATAGGTTTCTCTGCACTTCTGGGGTACTGGAAAAGGTGCCCTTCCGGTTGTTTCCTTCCTACTTTTAAGAGACTGCTGTATTCGACTTAGTTCTGATTGTCTGGATGTGTGTCTCAAAGGCATCTATAAGGCCTATGTTGTGAACTGCCAGTTTGTGACACCAACTAAGCTGCAACACATTGAATTTCTTGGAAGTTGTATTGTTGAACTGTATGGTGTGGACTTACCGAATGCTTATCAACATGCGTTTGTTTTTATCCGGCACTTGGGAATGATATTGCGAGATGCCATCACTGTACAAACAAAGGTGCTTCTTTGTTGTTTTCATGTTTATTATATTATTTTGAGTCTAGACTTTTCTTTTCTTGGATCCAACATAAGGTATCAGTTGTCCATGTCTTTGCCATCTTCTGTAGCCAAGGGAGATACTTGCGTTTGGGCTGTAGCAGATAATTATATATGTTTCTTTTATAGTATATACGTTAAGTTTCTATTATTGTGAATTCTGAAGTTGATGCTGTTGGTGATATTCCATAGTAAATTGGAAAAATTGTCCTTCTGGATGTGAATTTTCTTCTGTAAAATCCAAAACATTACCATTCTTCTCCCAAGAAAACAATTTATTGCCAGTCTGCGGGGCAAGATAACTTGTAACACTTTGGTTTTGCAGGATGCATATAGAAAGGTATACGAGTGGAAGTACTTAAATTGCCTTGAACTGTGGACCAGAGTTATATGTGCATACAAAGACGATCCTGATTTCAGGCTGCTGTCATACCCCTTGACTCAGATAATATCTGGTGCTGCTTACTTGGTCCCAACTGCCAAATATTTCCCTCTCAGACTGAGATGCGCTAGGATGCTGAATCAAATCACTGTATCTACTGGTTCTTTTATTCCCATTTCTTCTTTGCTAGCAGATATGCTGGAGTTTAAGGAACTGAACAAGCCAACCACTGGTGGGGTTGGCAAAGCAGTGAACTTTCGTTCAACATTGAAGGTAGGAAAGCATGGTGGGAGTCATAACGATGCATCTGAGAAGTTTCAACTGATTGTTGCTTTCCTCTGTGACAGATTAGCAAACAAACAATAAAAACCCGCACCTTTCAGGAAGAATGTGTCTTTTCAGTAATTGAACAGCTTGGTGAACATTTAGCTCAGTGGAGCTATTCTATTTTCTTTTACGAGTTGGCGTTCATACCACTAACACGTCTGCGAAGCTTCTGCAAATCCACCAATGTAGAAAGGTTCAGGCGAGAAGCAAGGCAGCTAATACAGCAGGTATGCGTGTTGAATGTAGAAAATTAACAGCCATCTTGTTCCCTTATTGTTTGGTCAATTTGCTTAGTTTAACAGGAACCACTTTTCGGAAGTGGAGTATTTACGCCTTTTTCTTTGTTATCTTTTCTTTTATTTCTCTGATTATATAACAGATAGAGGCAAACATTGAGTTTACGAATAGCAGGCGGGCAAGTATTGCATTTTCTCCGAAGGACCAGGTTGAAGTAGAATCATTTCTTGAGGTATTCCTAAACTTTCTCACTACTGTGACTTCTGCACTTGGGTCATTTAACAAAAAAATTTGGAACCTAGGTTGAGAAGAAATCAAAACTCAGCCCTCTGTCACAATATGTTCACAATTTATCCCTAAGAGCAGATAGGAGAAGGGCTTCAGTCGATGAATCCAGGTTAGCAATTTCATATTACTTTGTATTATCTTGTTTAATGTGCATGACTTTTAATGCGATGTTTCGTTGATTGCCAGTGTTTTGGTTGGAGAAAAGGGGCCAACATTCACTAAAGGCATATCTGAGATTGAAAGTGAGGGAGTGAAAGAAGGCGATGCTGTCTTTAAATCTAATTGGCTACCAGGGAGTGATACGAAGTATCTTAATTTGCAAAGTCTTTCACTTGCTTTTTCATTGCAGTTGTTTGATTTTAGTTCTTGTGCTTGATGAGATGTTTTACTATTTTGTAGGAAAAGTTCAAAATCCAAACGCTCAAAGAAGCGGAAATCTGAAGATGAGGCACCTGACATGGATGAGGATGTGGTGACTGAATTAGAACTGAGCTCTGATGAAGATGAATTGTCGGACACCCCTTTTGTTAAGGGTCATAGTGAGAGAGACGCATCATCTGCTGGTTCTAACAAAACACAGCAGAAAACCTCTAATGACAGAGGCAAGAAGAGAGCAAATATGAAGGGTCATGACGAGACAAAGGCATCCAATGCTGGTAAGCGAAAGCCACAGAAGCAAACATCTAATCAGACAGGGAAGAAAAGAGCCAAGATGCATCCCAAGAATAGGAAGGGCAGGACTACAAGGTGAATCACGTCCCAGCTCAAGCATCGAAAGGAAACAATTCACAGTAAGGCATATGAAGTAGTGAAGCAAGCCATCTAGAGGACTTGAGGGACATAGCAAAAGGGGGAAGCTTATCGTACATAGCGTTCGAGCTTTCTGTTTTCATGGTTGATAGCAGAGCAACAGGTTTCCAGTTTCCTCCATCTATATTTATGCAGCAGCTGAGCTTCCATTTTGTATCCTGCTAATTTATGTCCTCATATGTCTTAAGATCTCTTAAAAACGTGAGCTTGAGTTTAACCAACTAATGGTACTTCCCATTTTATTCTGGTATGCTTGTTTTACATATGTTGAAGTAGCATCTGTTCTGTCCAGGTTGCAATTGCAGCCAGTTTTGCAGGTATTGTAATGTCTTCTCTTTGTTGGAATGAGGCAAGGCAAAGTTTGCCCATGGATTCTAGACTAATATTCACCAGTTTTGATTGTGATTAAAGGGGCTTGTGTGGCTACTAGAAGGGGCAGATAGCGGTTCAACGCCAATTGGTGTAACCCTCTGCATGAAGGAACGCATAACATCTGCCTCAGGTGGTCCTAGCCTTCCGTTTTACAATGTGTTACTTCAATTCTTTAAGGCAGCTTCTTGGAGTTGTATAGGAGGTCCAACCTTTGACAGTGCAACCACGATGAGAAATTAGTATTTATTAATGTGGTGGTTAGAATTTGAACTTGCCCATGTGAAGGCTTCTCTTTATCGTTGACATAAAGGCTGTCTTCTTTTGCGCACAACCACATTATTAGTTGTCAATTCGGTGCTTAATTTTTATTTTGAAGTCAGCTTTTTTAATTATTAGTTGTATGATCTGTAATTTTTATTATTCTGGTTGACGCTATTCCGCTTTGATGGGCTATCAATGATCTTATTTTCTTCATGGTAGCTAACAATTAAATGCTAATTGTTTCTAAACCAAGTTTCCCTTAGTGTGTCGGTACATCATCACAGTTTTCAGTGTGATTCACCAGCCTCTTCGATTTTCTTTTTTGGGATTAGGCAGGCTGGGGCTGGTTTGACAGCCACCAATATAAATAGAACCGATCAGGTTCTTTGCCCTTCTAATTTCAGGTGCTGCTAGAAACACGAAGCTGCCTTCTCATGTAGTATTCTCTATCCAAACACATGGGATTCAACCCAGAATTTGCTATGTTATGAATCTGAAATCGACCATGGAGATGTAAATTCGTGACAGATTCTACTTTTCATTCCGAATATAACCATTAGGCTGTCGCTAGTGTGGGCCTGAGAAGCTTAAAGCAGAAATACCTCTTATATTAATCATGTACATATCCGGACATTCCAATGTAGAGCTCTGAACTGAGTGTCACACCCTAACCGTGAGACGGGCCGATGGGCTAGGAACGTGACTGGCACTCGGCCAAACGAGTTGGATCATCTTTAGCAGATTTTCAAAGTAGTGCAGCGGATGAGTTTTTAGATACTTTTGATAGGAAATGTGAGTTGGGCTCCTCTCTCGGATGCTAAGGCCTAGAGTGGTTGTTTCCATTTTAACTCACACCACACAATACAACAAACACTTTGGGTAAGACAATAAGACATGAAATACAAAGCCACAAGGCAAAAGCTTTATAAAGAATGCATAGTTGGAGGATTTGGGGTACAATCTCTCGAATCACTTGCGATGACTCAAAGGGTTAGATGATACGCATGAGGTCCGTTGTTGTCAAAGAGTCGCATCTGTTAATCTAGCATATGCCAATCGATTCGGGGTGTTGTTGTGGCGTTGCGCATCACTGAAGATGACCACGGGTAACCAAAGACCTGTATGAGACCTACCTCATCAGGTTTCAATCGAGAACATGGGTCTTGAGGAAGTCAACACCAATGTTGGGTGCAAAGGTGGCATGTATAGTGCTCCAAGTTGATTATTGCCTTCTGCAATAGCGTGGGTAGTTCATGAGAGCAACTAGTGCCAGTAATGGGTGCATAATCTTTGAGGCGATTACCGAACCTGCAAGGTGACACTCCGCATCACTAAAGACGACCATGAGAAACCAAGGACATGCATGAGACTTATCTCATGGGGTATCATCTGAATTGATAAAGGGTGCGCAATCCTTGCTGGTGACTGACACCAATGAACTTGTAAGGTGATGCTTCACATCATTGAAGACAACCAAAAGAAACCAAGGACTCACATGAGACCTGCCTGGGGTATCATCTTAACTGATGAGGGTGTGTAGTCCTTCCTGACGATTGACACAAATGGATCCTTATGTGTGACACTCCGCATTACTGAAGTCACCACTAGAGACTGATAATCCATACGAGACCTGCCTCGTGGAAGAAAAACGGGTCTTAATATGCACTAATGTGTGCAATCCTTGTTGACAATTGATACAAACGAACTAAATGAACATTCTACTGATATGCGCAACCCTTACGTGGGAAACGTGGGCCACCGTGTCATCCTTGGCCACTGTGGTGCAATCGAAGGTCCCCATCAATGCACTACACACCTACACTTTGTGGCAATGTCCAAAGTTGTAGTGGGATTCAGTGCGCCCCCGCCCCATGAACGTATCCACCCACATGACCACCCTATCTCTCCATGAGTCGATTATAATCCTGTGGATACCACAAGGAACAACAACTCATGTGTTGAACCCCCAATCCTCGATTCTAATTTTCGTGGTCGAAGTGTATCCCACGATAAACAACACGAAGTTGAATACCCCTTGAGTGTTGTGTGGTAGTAGCACAAAGCTTTTTGATACTATCCTCTCGATATGAGGAGATCTTCCTCGCTACCGATAGTCGATAAAGAGTCGTTCCGTACACTTTGGGGCTTCCAGTCTCCAATTTAGTTGTAGTGTTTCCTTCAGCTAATGCGAAAGCGATACAACCATGATCCCCTCAGTGTTCTGCAAAGTTTGTCCATGAACAACCACATGCTTCCTATGAGTTCTTTAGTCGATTGATATTTAACGGGACCAAATAATCTCCAATACCAAGTTGTCACACTATAACCGTCGGGCAGGTCGATGGGACTAAGAACGTGACTGTCACCCAACAAAATGGACCGAATCAATTTTAGTGGATTTTCAAAGTGACACAATATATGAGTTGTTGAGACGACCTCTGATAGGGAATATGAGTTGGGTCCCTCTCTCGGACTCTAAGACCTAGAGTGATCCTTGCTTCTATTTTAACTCATACCACACAATACAATAAAAGGCAATAAAGACATATCAAGTACAAAGCCGTAAAAGAAAAACTTCATTCATAGCATAAAGTAGTGCACAGCCTTAATGCGCTACATTGGTAAAGTTCATGGCACTTCTGTCAAACAAGGGGCACTTCTGTCAAACAAGGTTTTTAACCCATGGCCAGTTCACAATGGCCGGAAGGTGACACTAGTACGAAGCATGTATCTTTCACTAACAAGTTGGTTCTTCTCTTTAGTTTAAGTTGTCTTCATCCTTCCAGGTCAACTTGATCAAAGCTATGAATTGCCCTCCATTTTGGTGGTCAAATCTTCGGGCATCTTCTGTCTTTCCCTTTGTTTTGCGCCTCCTTGCCGTGCAGGCAACCACGACAGCGTTGTGTGCTGAACCTGATAGCGGAACGTTGGATGCTACCTGATTGCTGGAATTCACGGTAGCACAGAACCAGGTCAAGGACATAATCTGCTCAATCTGGATTCCCATAAGAGCAGATCGAGGTCACGTTATACAAGCGATGAGTTGGCTATGTTCAACTTCGAACGTGCATCTCTGCCAGTTTCACCTGATGCGGGCCTTTGTGTAACCAAACTCACTGATTCCAAGTTACACGCACCATTTTCAAGTCAGTTGTATGGTGGACATTAAGTATAACCCGTCAGTGATCCAAGCAGTACAAATAATATAACCCAATCTTCACCTGCTACCGACCTGCCTTGCTTATCGGTAGTGTCGGATCAACATTGTGACTCCAAAAATTTGGAAAACTTTGAATTAAGTACTGAAATTTTCAAAAAAAAAATGAATTTTTTTAGAGCCCGCTCCCACCTGGACCTGAAGTTTGCCCAATCCAAAACAAATTTCTGGATCCACCACTGCTTATCGGAGATGGGGAGTGTAGCAATACAATTTCAACGAGCAGACAAGCATTTCACAACAAAGTTCATTGTCATTGTCATAATCATCTCTCAACAAATAACCAATATGTGAGAATCGTGAAGACTAACGAATAAGAGAAGAGATCAGGCCGCATCGTTTACAACCCTTCGTGGGTATATTAAATTTCAAATCATGCAGGTGACTTAGAGATCTTCGACTACATTGGATTTACAAGTGCATCGACTCAAGTTCCCATCAAGTGAGAACCGCGGAGATGAACAATGGAAACTTTGTAGAACCAGTACATGTTATATACAATATGACTTGGTCTACCCTCAATCAGTATAGATACAGATGATATTGCTAAGACACATGTTAGAGAAGACCTTGTAAGTTACTTTAAAGGCATTCACAAAACATGCAGAGGTATTGCAATCCAGCATGACGTTCTGTTCCTCTAGTCAAACACAATAAGATGCTCCTTGGATGCATTTCTACAAATTTGTATTTGGAAAGTATTACTGGCATGAGAGCCATCCGTGCAACTACTTAAATTTTTCATGCTTTCTCAACCATTGAATAGGTAAACCGCCATAAACATATGCTATTACACTGGCAATGGGGTTCTTGAATTAAGCTGCAAGGCCATAACCTCTAACTCCAACACCGTAAAATGCAGCAAAGATAGCAAATAGAACAATTTCGATTGTTTTCTATACTGTGTATATCAGAACAAACAATTTACAACCACGGTTGTTGGTCTGAGAGTCCTTTAGTGAGCTGAACGCATAATGCAGATGAGTACCAGGCACTGACACTCTTTAGCACCATTTGCCGCAAATCTCAGCATCAGTCTGTGGACACATTGATCATAAAATGTTTTTAGCATTGCAATCCACAAAATCTAATAAAGTGAAACAAGCACAAACTCATAAGATTCGATGTTGAATTGTGCAAATACTCAGGTCATGACTGTATGTATTCCGCTTTCTAATACACAGAATAGTGCAGGCATGAGATCCTTCGGTATATAATCAGGTTCAACCATCTAAAGGGATTGAGGTGAATAGTTGACAGTTGACTTGTGGTGCTTTATAGATCCACATGAAGTCCACACATCATTGATCAACCTTTGAAAAGAGAATCACATCAACATTTCTAAATAATAAATTCAAAGTTTGCATCTGGATATGAAGAACGGCCCAGAACTTCAACTGACTCTCAGATGTTCCATTCAGAGTCTTGTGCATCTGTAAGCCAATATTTCACGGCATGGACAGCAACATTTGTTAAGTATGATGAGTGTGCAAATTCCATGTGGTTGTTGAATTTGATGCAGGTGAGCATCGTCTCAAGATTAGAAGACCAAATCCTAAGACAAATTTTCTGCAAGTCAGTGAGGTTTCCAGTGGAAATTTTCTTCAACAGTCATTGGTTACACAGGTACCTTTTCTCTCTTTTGTTTCAGCTGGCCTGAACGGTTAAAAGTATTGCTGCATGAGATAATATTAAAATCTAGAAACGGAGAATAAAAGCTGCACAGTATCATATAACATCAACAGTTTATGCCACAATCTTGGGAATGGATGAACGATTGGACAAAAGTCAAATGAAGAAAGAGGATAAGATAACTCCCGTCACACTGCATGATGCTTGGTGGATTTACAAAAGTTCATATCTATGGCCCACACTGTAGGATGAACTTACGCAACTGATACAGCTTGTTTTTTCACTAATTTAGATTTGATATTAGAAAAATGGAACGCCCTCCAACACTCAGAGCCCTAGATATTTCTGAACTTTGTTGCAGTACGATCATCCAGGAAAATATTCCTGACAGATATGGTTTCAGTTCCTTGTTGGAATAGTGGGCAGTTCATTAACCATTGTGGTATTCTGCAGGGTGGCGGTCCTCAAAGTTAACGAAATTCTTCTGGTGTGCCACAGTGGGCATCAACTGTGCATACGATGTTAAATAGAAACTAATGGCCGGTGAGTTGCTGCCTTCTGGATTTAAGATATGGCTTTTGATGATATCGCACTTTGTCTTGTACATATCATGAACCATCTCTAAAAAAATCTATGTACCATTTCTAAGTCACACACTTCGTATTTTCCTTGATGTAAAGAAGTGCCCATTCAGCAAGTATTATCCTTCAGCAGGCTTTCTAGATCATAAAGTGCCATGCCCGCCCAAGAGCAGGAAACATGTTCAGGGGGACCTGGCCTGGCCAGCAATGTAAGATCGTGTGAGAAGTTGCAGTTTCTAGTGAAACAGTACATATGCATAAACCCGTGGCATCTACATCACCCAGTTGTCTAGTGTTGGATGCTAGCGTCCATTCCATTAAGTATTTCCAAGGTTTAAGCCGTAACACGCTTGTGCTAATTCATTGCTTATTTTCACAAACATTCTAGTATATACAGAGTTTGAAGGCAAGATGAACTGTCATCCACTTGAGGAGAAAACAAATAGATTGTAAACTAGAGATTGAAAATTTAGAGATCAGTCACAACCAATGTACAACGGATCACTACTCTGAAAACCATAACATATAATCTAGAAGCAAAGTCTAATTACAATAGTTAACCTAAGTACAAAATCATGAGAGCTGCCTTTGAGAAAAGAAAACCATCTTATAGCTTTCGTGATGGGAGAATCAACGTTATACAGAAGAAGAATACAGCCAAGATAATTATTCAGTACTCTTCCGGCTGTGATACACCATCTAGAAAACAAACACCGTTGGACCCAATCAGCAATCGCAAGCCTACCCATCAAAAGACTGCCAAAACAATAGATACCCAAATCAAGTTTACCAAAAAAAACAAACCTACTATAAAGAGCCTAATGAACCAAATTTGAAGAATTTCCGGAACAATAAGCAAAGATCCATTCTTATAAATCCATTATGTAGTATACAAGCAAAAACCAATATAGCCAATCGAATTAGACAAGCAACTATGAGGATCAGAAGACCTGCAAAACAGGTCGCTTGCCAAGTCTCTTCATCTCTTTATCCATCCTGCCCGTAAGAATCAACGTGAACATTTTCACATCACACAAAAATGACCAGAGAGGGTGTCCATAGGTAGCTGGTATGTTTCCCTCAATGAAGAAGTGGCTGTACCAAGCCAGGCCGTAACTACAGAGGGGGGCAAAGAAGACGAGCCACCACCTTAGGAAGATCGCCGACAACACGAAGAAGAGAGCGCAAAGGGTGCCCAAAAAGTGCCAATTTCTAGTTGAGTGTTTTGAGTGTTGGTTCATGTAGAAGGGCCAGAACTCTTCAAAGCTCCTGAAATGCATTTCTAATGCAGAAAACGAGAAGATGCTCTTTTCTGTTCTCCTTTAAAACCCCTTATTGGGTTCACATCTTTGGGGAACGCAGTGATATCTTTTGTTGGTGAGTTTCATGGGTTTGCTTCGTCACAGAGCAGAAAAGACAACTCGAGAAACAGGCCACACACACACAGAGAGAGAGAGAGAGAGAGAGAGAGAGAGAGAGGGGGGGACGCCACCTTTACTCCTGTGTGGTAAGTAAATGCCGAGGAAGAAAGAAGTTGAAACGATAAAGGTACGGAATTATTAGATCAATTCAGACAATACAGCATGTTTTCTTTTTTAAAATAACTCCAAAGTTTGCATCTAATCAGAAGATCACCAAAAGTTTTTCGGCCTTTCATTTTTCATATCAGAAGTCAGCACAAAGTTAATGAAATCATAGCATCTGTAATTACCTTTGGTTTATTTTTCTGTACACTATATCAAACTAATATTTGCGTCTCTATCCTTTGGAGCTGCCAAAGGACTTCTCAATTTGTTGTACATCCTTTGTGGTAAGCAGATGGTGAAGCCATCTCCAAAGAGTTTTATGGTAGCAGTTCCGTCCATTCTTCTTTTTCACCAAAAACAAGAAGCTCCATTCTTAGAAGTCAGGACTTCAGAGGATAGAAACATAACTTTCCCCAATTGACCATGAGTCACATTTGAACAAAGTCTTAACTATCGTTGGCTTACAACAACAATAATTAAGATAGTTTTTTCATCTATTTCTTATATCATCATTTGTCGAATTTTTTCATCCTCGTCTTTGATGCATCTAACATAATTAAGATTTTTAGTTTTCTTATCTCTAGTCCTAGCTATCCTAAAAATATCTCTTTCTTATAAATCCTCCCAAATTTTAGCGTTTGCTTCACTCACGGCCTTTTTCGCTTACTTCTTTGCTTTCTTATAAGTCTCTAAAGTTTTACTAGTTTTCTTAGCATAATGTAATTTGTAATATGCCCTCTTTGCCTTTTTATTTTGCACTACTTCACTCCACCACCAAGCTTCTTTTTGTGCTCATTCACCTCCCTTAGATACACTAACACATCTTTCGCCACTTTCCTAATATGTATAGTCATATTGTTCCACATATCACAGGGTATACCAACATAATTTCAAACATCTCCTTGAAGGACTTTATGTTTAAATATATCTTCTTTCTCACTTTTGAGGTTCCACTATTTAGTCCGAATAGCTCCATACTCTCTTTTCTTCTTTGTCCATTTTTTTATTTGTAAATTCATAACTAAAAGTCGATGTTGGGTGGTTAAGCTTTCTCCTGGAATTACCTTATAATCTTTACAACACACTCTATCTTTTTTCTATAAATAAAGTAATCAATTTGTGTTTGTGATAAATCACTCTTATAAGTAATTAAATGTTCATCTCGTTTTTTAAAGATTGTATTGACTATAAAGAGATCAAATGCCATAGCAAAATTTAAAATCTCCCTACTTTCCTCATTTATATCCCCAAAACCAAAGTTTTCATGAAATATCCTAAAGCCTCTTTACCGACATGTCCATTTAAGTCTCCTCCTAAATAAATCATCTCCCTTTGTGGAATCTTTTGAATCACCTTATCTAACTCTTCCCAAAAAGCTGCCTTTATACTATCTTCTAGTCCTACTTGGAGTGCGTAAGCACAAACTATATTCAAAACTTCTGCTCCTAACACTAATTTCAACGTCATGATTCAGTCACCATATCGTTGTATGTCTACTACATTATCCTTTAAATCTTTATTTATGATAATACCAACTCCATTTCAAACCTTTTCTTTACCTGAGTACCATAATTTAAAACTTGTTCTCCTTTGATTTTTCTCCAACCCATTTTGTCTCTTTAAACATAGAATATGAATCGTTCTCTGAATCATAGTACCTACCACCTCCATTAGCTTACCTAATAATGTTCCGATATTCCAAGAACCAATACGAATCTTATTATCTAAGACTAGCTTTCTTACCCCTCGCATCCGTCCATATTCAAAATGCGGAGACCCTCTTTAAAAATTATTCACTATATTCGGACGGTAATTTAGTAGGATTAATTTCTTTACCCACACCCGTCCATGACGTGGGAACCCTCTCTGCAATTGATTTAGCAAAAATGTAGTAGTCATTGCTTACTTATTACTACATTCAGGCTCTACAACACGTTGCTAGGCGGGGACGCCCCAAAGCAATACTCGTAATTTTTGTAATCCATATTATAAAAATCCGACAAAGTTTTACGCTAGTTGTCGGAAGCCAAACACAACCCTCCTCTGGCTTATCTATATTAAAATTGAATGGCTTCAAAGGTTTGAGGGATACGTTATGCCAGAAGAAAAGAAAGTTGAGTGATATTTGAATTAACTCGCAAGTTAAAGAACAATTGAATCCTTTTCCTTTTAAAACTACCAATCTGACCATTCATCGCAGGATTGGATGGTTGAGGTTTTGCAATTCTTTTTCAACGTGATATCATCTGAATTGATCTATGGGAATAAAGCATGGCATCAGAAGAGTAGTGTCGATTGGCTTGGAACTCTGGGGGACAGAGACTGGTATCAGCCAAGTTTCCTGCCAGCCATATTTTGCTGCCGAACTCGCCACCGTTTTTCCCATTCTCATCTTCTAAACCCTATTAAAACACGACAGTAAAGAGTATGGTATGTTTGTACAAAGAGCAACAGCTCACCTGGTTAGAGAGGTCGACTCACAAGTTGAAAGTCATGACTTTGCTACTCTGAGGCATGCATTGGCTTCAACCTCCACATTGTGAAGAAAAGAGAGAGTATGGTATGTTTTCAATTAAGGCAATGAAGGCCATTTTATCTTTCAACAGAAAGGGTGTTCTCTTTGTAACTTCACAAATCTCTACCTCAAAAAGGGTGGCGATCATTTGTAGAGAAAGGTTGTTCGCAAATGGTTAGCTCAACTCATTCATATACAAACTAAGCCAAGCAAGGAACAAAGGTTTCTGGTTCATTTGTTGGCCCTACCAAAGCCAGGCATAGATCAAGTCAAAACTGAGTTTGGCTGAGTCTGCATTGTGTTAATCAAGTTTGAACCACCTATTCTTGATGGCTTCTTTCACATTCTCATTTTCAATATTCATATACATTTTAGTACTTGATACATTTCCACATGCAAGGTTTGATTGTTTAGATTACTTTAGTACCCTTAAGATGATTTAGACATATAAAGAGGTGTCCAGCACAAGCACAAGCTCTTCTGAGAAGGTTTAAGAAATTAGACAATGAACATTGGGAAATGTAAAACCAATTAGGATCTGATTGTGCTATTGCTAAGTAGGATTTTTTATATAATCCCCAAGGGAGAGTTGATTTTTTATATAATCCCCAAGGGAGAGTTCTACCACCAAAGTTCAACATGACTTGGTTTGATCAAGGCACCAACATATACAAATTCAAGAATGTGAATTTGGCCAATGGTTGGTTGCTTCTAGCTGGTTTTGACGTTCTCGAGCATCTTCGGTGATTCTTTGGCCAGCAAATGAAAGTAGTAAAAGGAAACTATAAAACAAGGAACTCTTCTTTTAATAAGTTGAATACAGAATATGAGATTATATAAAGCATAAGAAGGAAGGCTTCACATAAAAGACCTCTGAGAGATGTTCGGGTTTTGTTTTGATTTTGATTTCACAATTTAGCATCGTCTTCTATGCTTAGGACTCATTTGAGTCGTGGAATTTCGTAGAACTCATGAAACTTTCAGGCCTGAGACTCCACTCCAGCTGACATCCCTATGTCTATGACTCTGAGGACAAGCCAATCCCGGTTAATCAGGTTCAATGCTAATCCAACCCATTGACATCCCCATGTCTAGGACCCAGTTAGAGGTATGAAGTGAGTGACTAGATTAAGCTCGACCCATGTTCAAGTTGTTTCTCTAAAGCTTGAACTTGCTCATTGAACAATCCGACCCATGTTCGACAAGAGCATAATCACAATTTATTACAATTAGTAGCGCTCAGCTACAGCCCGAGCTTGTCTCATTTATAAGCAAGTCAATATACATGACTGAAAGATTAACTCAGATTGGCTCGATGGACTCATTTGGCTATATGTAAGATTTCATCACGATGATCATGACCAAGCATTAGTTCAAGCTTGTGATGAAGACAACACTGGAGCTTTGAGATCGTCAGAATCAAGCTCTAGTTTAGCTGCTACGAACGAGTCAGACTTGAACCAACTGCTCTCAAGTTTTTATGTTTTTTGCCAAGTACACCGAAAATTGAGCTGGTTGTGCATAGTTGTGGGCCTTGCGGCAACTTCAGACACAACACGAGGACCTACACAGCCCGTGTTTGTGTGCAGCCAAAGTCACAAAAAAGAGAGAAGAGTTCAGGTTGGTCTGCTTTTGCCATGAAAGATATGACATGTACAAACATGTTCTTGCTGGGAATACTACGTAGGAAAAGAAGCTGGAAATTACGCAGGAAAATAAGCTGGAGCTGAACATGATTCGAAAAGTCTGTGCTTGTATCTACCCATCATGATCTATTCAGAGGAAAGAAACAAAAAGATTGGATCATATTCAAATTGGCCAGTTTTTGACAGGAATGAAATAACACGACATTGAACACGAAATTCTCATCTCTAATCATGGACTCCAAGATTGCAATCGGCTTCTATTGAGTTTGAAGCCTTGGCATTCATGTAAGTAAGGATGTTCATCGAACCGGGATCTCTCACTTTCACGAGGTTCCTGTGAATACAGTCGGGAGTTTGCATCGGGAATGAGGAGAGGAGGGAAAATCCCCGTAGACATCGGAGCAATCACGGGGTCAACTGATCCCCTGGCACGGGAACCCGCCTTATCTCCCACTCTAATGGGTTAAACTAAACAAAGATGGAGCTTTCCATGCTAGTTCGAATCAGGCGTGTGTGCAGGTGAAATTATTCGAAATTGCAGTGGATTCTTGGCTTAAGGGATTTACTAGGAACATTGGTCAGGCGTGTGTGCAGGTGAAATTATTCGAGATTGCAGTGGATTCTTGGCTTAAGGGATTTACTAGGAACATTGGTAGGTGTTCAGTTCTGAAGGCTGAGTTATGGGATGCCCTTGATGGATTAGAAGTGGCCACGGATAACAAGGTCGGTGTGCAGTTGATCAAAGGGGATAATTTTGGCCTCAATGCTGAGCTTAATCTTGTCAATGCTATCAGGGATGTCAATGGAATGTTCAGATTCAAGAGGGTAACAGGGGTGTTGCTTGGATGGGAACCTATAACGCCAAATTGTAGTCATTCTTGGCGGTAAATCTATACACGCACAGAAAATGTAAGCGTTACGTGAAATAAAATAAAAAATAGCTTGTAACATAAGGCCCAAACATAAAATACATAAAAGATAAAGTGGGACTCACTCACTATAAATAATGTTCATGAAAATACACAAAGAATCGATTCAAAGAGAAAGAATTAGAATCTTTCCTCGAAAAACCGTACGTGGGTAATGGTGAAATATGTGCAAACAATAACAAATCAAATACACAAATAATAATGGTGACTTAGCTGAGAAGATGGAGGAGGTGTGGTCTGTGCAGTCGCCGCCCTCTAATAACTTTCTTTTTTTTTGCAAAAGTACAATCGGCTGATAGGGTTTGAACCCTTAAATATAAGCTTTACAAAAATTCTCTAAATTACAAGAATGCCATTAATGAGGCTTATTTAAAGCTAACTTTAAAAACAAAAAAGGAAGAAAGACATAATGCAGAGGATAAATAACAATGATAAGAATGAATATGTCGGCTGCTGATATCTCTCCTATTTTGTAGAATTCTTTAACACTCCTCCTCAAGCTAGATTGAATGGATATCTATCATTCTCATGACTTGCGATCATAGATCTTGAAAGCGGTCTATAGGTAGTTCCTTAGTTAATACATACGCAGTTGATATCTCGAAATTATGTATGTTATGGCTATGAGTCCAACTATCCAACTTCTCCTTGATAAAGTATCGGTCTATCTCAATGTGTTTTGCCCTATTATGTTAAACCGAATTAAGCATAAAGCTATTAGGTACAATTTGTTGTCACTAAAATAGCTTCATAGGCTTAACTTATATGCTTTAATCTGTAGGTAAATCAAATATATGATCTTCAGTTTAATAACAGCTGCCCACAAACACCTTGGGCCATAACTTGACGAAATTCATCTTTTGTACTTGACCATGCCACTACATTCTATTTCTTACTTCTCCAAGATTACAGGTAGATTTCCTACCAGAAACATACAATAACCTAATGTTGACACCTCTTGTTAGTCCAGCTTGTATTTACACGGTCGAGAATGTCAAGTATGCAACTTCCGTGGATAGGTTTCCTTTTCTAAATAGCAATCCTCTTCCAAGCATGGTTTTAAGATATTGTAGAATTTGATCCAAAGCACTGCATGTGTCTCTCTTGTGGATCATGCATGAATTAACTAATACAACCAATACACGTAGGTACGGTATGGTATGTGCCGGTAAGTATAGGAATGAGCTTTCTCTTAGCCTACCGATATTGTGCTTTATCCTCCTTGGGGCTCTCTTTATCATTTCCTTGTCTTTTGTGATTCTACTCAATGGGTACACGGAAAGCCTTACACCTTAAAGCTTTTTGGTTTCTTTGAGAAGATCTAAGATGTATTTCCTTTGAAACTTAAGAAATTCAGATACCTTGCTTAGGGTAAAGGCAACTTGATCTCGAGGAAGTACTTTGAGCTCTTCCCAAGATCTTTCATTTTCAAGCTCATTACTTATTTCTCCTTTAGGAGTTGCTTTCAACTAGGCCATCACACTGATATAATGATCATCAACATACGAGAAGAAGAACTATGAGGTTTACCTTCTTATGAATGTTTTAAAGGAGAGTATGATAACCATAACTTTGTTTGTATCCCGGGGACACTATTATTTTTGTAAGGAATCTTCCAAACCAAGCATGGGAAGCTTGTTTACAAACCATACAAAGCCTTCTTTAACCTACACACCTTGTTCCTTCCACTAGTGGAATTGTATCTAGGGGAATTTCCATATAAACTTCCCTCCTTTCGGTCTCCATGGGGAAAGAAACTTTTTAACATCAAAACTAGCGTAATTCCCGTCTAAAAATTATAGGCGGTATGGGAGAAGTAAGATTCTTATAGTGTTCATCTTGTTGCTGAGAAAATGTTTCTTCATAATCAATTCCATATGACTGACTATAGCCACTAGTCTTACTTTATATCTTTCTAACGATTCATCAGCTTTAAATTTTACAGTATACACCCATTTACAACTTTTGCTTTTCTTCTTGGTGGTAATTTGCTGACTTCTCATGTCTGATTTTTTTCAAGTGCTTGGAGTTCAGATTTCATGGCTTCAATCTAGTGTTTTTGCTGAGAAGCTTCATTAAAATTCTTTGGAATATGATATAATTTAGCCTTTAACAACTATGGAGAAATATAATAATAAAAAAACCTAGGACAATTATCATATCATTACACAAGTGATGTTTGACAATTATATTAGTTTTCTTTAGAACATTATCGCGTCTGTCGACCAAAAAGTCATGCACGCGTGCATCACTTACAAATAAATTTTAATTTCTTTGCCAAGTTTATTGCAAGTTTATAAGATTGGGCATAATCATATTCTTTTTTCCCTTTTGATACACTTAGTCTCCTTTTCTTCCTGTTGTTCATCATCTTTATTAAAAATATATTTTTCATATGTCTCATCGCTAGGAATATTTATCGAAAGCACAGTATCTTCAATAGTAGAGTCTAACTCATCAGTAGGATTACTAAAGAAGGGAGTATTTTCAAAGAATGTTATATCCATGGAAATGTATTTCCTATGTGAATTGGGATAATAACAAACATATCTCTTTTTTTACCGGAATACCCAATAAAGATACATTTGACAACTCTTAGATCAAGTTTGTCTGTAAATTGATATTGAATATTAACATAGCATACACATCCAAACACTCTATGAATAAGATGAAATGTATTAGTATTAGGTTTAACCATGCGAAATGAATATTTTTCACAAAGAACAACAGAGAGAAGTCTGTTCATGAGATACACAGCTGTAAGAATTGCATCTAGCCAAAAATACTTTGAAACTTTGTGTTCAAGCAAGAGATTTCGATCAATGTCCAAAATATGTCTGTTTTTTCTTTCAACAACTCCATTTTGTTGAGGGGTGTACACACAAGAAGTTTGATGAAGAATTTTATGGTTTTGAAGATACATTATCAGATCGAAGGATCTTAATTGCATATCCAAACTGAGTCTTAATTAGATTGTGAACCATAGAGAAAATAGATGGTATTTCTGTCTTCGATTTCATATGGTAAACAAATGTGAGTCTGGAATAGTCATCAATGAAAGTAACAAAGTACTTAAAATTGTCCAAAGAAGATGTCAGACATGAACCCCATACATCAGAACGTATTAACTCAAATGGAATTGACGACTTAGAGTTACTCCTAAGAAATGAGGCTCTATGGTGTTTAGCTCTCTGACACACATCATATTGAATAACCATGTCTTTTAGAATTACAAAAGGAACAAACTCATGAATCTTAGGTAGGTGTCCTAATCTACTATGCCAAAGTCTTATTTCTTCTTCTGCTGGAGTAACTACCAATGCTTTTTTCTGTATTATAGGATGTGGTCCAGGAAGTAAGTATAGCTCATTTTTCAATTCACCACGTCCAAAGGTTCTTCCCGTCCTCAGATCCTGAAACACACAACTAGATGAAGAAAATGTGATTGAACAATTCATGTCTTTAACCAAAGAGCTTACAGAAAGTAAATTGATTGAAAATTTAGGAATATATATCACTAAATTAAGTTTAAAATTCTTTCCTTCAATTTCTCCTGTTCCTTCCATTGGAATTAAGGAGTCATTGGTCATCTTTACATATTGAGGTATAGAAGTAACTTTATATTTTTTAAAACCAGATTTATCTCCTATCATATGATCTGTAGCTCCTGAGTCAATCACTCAATAATTTGAATATACAAAATTTTTCCCAGAAAAATTATCACTCATACTATAGGAAGTAGACTGGTTCGTTTCAGACTTTGAAGATGATGTTAAGGATGATCACGAAAACGACTTTCTATATTTGCAAGTTGTTTTTTCAGTTCAGCCATTTCATCTATAGTACTTGGTTCAGCCTTTTCTTTTTCAGATGTAGCAGCTACATGACTACCATAATTTTTGTACTTTGCAGGTTTTTCAATAATTTCCCAGCAACGTTCTTTAGTATGTCTTCGCTTCCCACAATACATACATTGAAGCTTATTTCTATCTTCACAATTCTGTGATCTTCCTCTTCCACGACCTCTTCTTGAATCTTTACCTCTCTGATAGCTCATATTACCTCTACCCACAAATACAAATTTTTTAGTTTGAAAATATTTTCCCTTTTCAAAATTTTTCTGTCTTCTTCTCTTAGTAAGAGTGAGTATACCATCCCCAGTGATAGCAGGTCTTCTTTACTGAGAATATTCAGCTTGATTGAGTCATATTCTGACGAAACTCCCCAAAGCAAATCAAACACTTTCCGAATTTCACTTTCGGTTGTTCTTTATTTCACGCAATGGATGCATTTATTTTTCACAAAATATCTTTATTCATTCCATAATTCTCTTAATTCTCCCTAATACTTACTGACTGATCTAGTACCTTATCGACACCTCCTTATTTTTTCAATAATCTCATATTCTTTTGCTATATTACTTTGTCTTGAAAATGCTTTTTCAACTGCTCCCCAAATCTCTGCAGCAGATTCTAAATACATGAATGTTTTACTGATAGACTGATTCATTGATTGAAGAAGTCATGAGCTTACTAATGCATCATCTTTGGACCATCTCTCAAAATCTGCATTCTCTGTATCATTGATAGTTTCCCACGAGCACAAATAACTAATTCAATTGATCTTGCCCATTCTCTGTAATTTCTCCTTTCTAAATGTATATATATAATTTGAAAAGACTCTTATTTCTGTTCATTGCTACCAATAACTAATTGTTGTTCTTCTTTCATTCTTTTCTCCATTGTATATATGCTTGAGTATGGAAAATGATTTGTTGTTTCAATTCAATATAGATGAAGTGCAATATGGAGTTGAAGTCTCACGATGTGATGCACAGTTATATTACAAATCAAAGCAAAATTGCATACCTGATGATTCTGATCCTTCAATGGTCGTAGTAAATCCTGCGTATTTGCTTCTTGATGCAATAAGACAAACGTTACCGGATGAAACTGATCCTTCAATGGTCGCAGTAAATTCTGCACGTTTGCTTCTTGATGCAATAAAACTTGGCCTATTATATGCCAGGTTTTGTCTTGCTAGACAATACTGGCCGAATAATTTTCCTGTCCAGTCAACGACAGGCCTGACCAACAATACTGGCTGAATAGTTTCCCTGTCCAGTCAAGGACAGGCCAATCGCAGTATATTTCCAGTCCAGTCAACGACAAGCCAATGTTATCAAATTCCCTGTCCAGTCAATGACAGTCCAATACAATACCGTGATGATTTTATATCAAATTCTGTTATGTCCATCCAACGACACATTGTACCTTTTGGTAGAGGCTTCCTTCAACGTTTTTCTTTACCTATAATGCATGTGCAGGTTCTGATACCATGTGCAAACAATATCAAATCAAATACACAAATAATAACGATGACTTAGTTGAGAAGATAGAGGAGGTGCGGTCTGTGCAGACGCTACCCTCTAATCACTTTCTTTTCTCTACAAAAGTACAATCGGCTGATAGGGTTTGAATCCTTAAATATCAGCTTTACAAATATTTTCTAAATTATAAGAATGTCATTAATGAGGCTTATTTAAAGCTAACTTTAAAAACAAAAAATGAAGAAAGATATAATGCTCAGAATAAATAACAATGATAAGAATGAATATGTCGGCTGCTGATATCTCTTCTATTTTGCAGAATTCTTTAACAAAATACATCCACCTTCTTCTCTTTCTCAATTTCACTTAGGTGAGAAACCTATTTCTAGTCTGATCATTCCATCTCTGACATTGCCAATAACGAATCGGAGTGTAGTTTTTATCCATCTCTAGTATAAGGACTTGCTTTATTTCTAACATGCAAAAACAAGTAAAATAATATATCACAAAAAAAATATAATATAGGATGGAATTGAGAGGTTGGCATACATTTTTTTCCAACAAATTGGATAAAAAAAAGATAGGCCAAGGCAGTTGGGAGGCCCAAAAGGCGGAGAACAAAGATGCCCGAGGCTCAAAAGGTGAAAAACAAAGAGACTCAAAAGACAGAGAACACATAAGTGAGAGGCCCAAAAGGCACAAAACAGAGAGAAACCCAAAGGCGTTGAGAGAAGCTCAAAGGCGGTTAGAGAGGCCCAAAGACAAAATAGTTGAACAACGGAGCAAAGAACCCTCCTCTTCTTCTCCCTCTTTCTCTCGCACACTTCTCCCCTCTTACTCTCTCACTTTATCTCTCTCCCTCCATCTCCCTCCCTCTTTCTATGCCTCTTTTCTTTTCTCTATACTCGGAGGTTCGAAAACCGCCCAACGATTTTTGAAAATCATGGATAGGAAAACCGTAGTTTTCCGAAATCATCTCAGGTTGCAAACTGAAAAATCCATTATGTAGTTCTTTTTATTTTTTATAAAATTACTAGCAAAATTATGAAAAAATCTAGATATTTTAAAGTAAAAAGATAGTTTTGTCCTTTACAAATGAAAAAGCAAAATTGTCTACTAGTAGTTTGTGAAAATTAAAAAGTACCGGCTTGTAAAATTATACTATTACCCCTTAACGAGTGTAATTTCACAAGTCTGTCAACGTATAAAAGACAATATTATCCCTATCTTTAAGAATAAATACAGATTTAGACTAAGGGACAAAATTATTGTCCTACCCTCAACCGGTCGCGAATTTTACATGAAAATAGGTATCATTTTACTATTCTGCCCTGGGTGTTTTTAAAAAATTATAAAAATTGATAGAAGGAAAAGTTACTAGTTTACCCTTTAAATTTTCCAAAAATTATATTGATAGGATATAAGAAAAAAATTATAGTTTTGTCCCTAAGTTGATTATGAAATAACATAATCAAATTAATAATATTTTCAATTGATATCTAAGTATCAATTGAAATTAGTTTAAAATACCTAGAGATATTTCTAGTTCAATACCTCGATATTTTGCAAATTGTGTTAGGTGGTAAGGTATTTGTTATCTAATATTTGTATTGCATGTTGGTGGTTTCTTTTTTTATACTGTCTTATTATTATTTTTGTCAAACAAATAAAAAATAAACTTCAAAATCTGTATCGGAGATAGAAAAAACATATGTCATTGGCACTTACATTTAAAGGTATAAACTATGTTCTAAGAGACACAGTTTCACTACCTACTCCAAATGCACTAAAAGAAGAAATGAAAGTTTACAAAACATTCATTACATATGACACAATAGCGATAACCATTGCTAACATATATGAAAGATGACCTCATCAAGGTATTCGAAGAATACAAGAATGTTAAAGAGTTTTTTGATTATATAACAGCTAAATATGATATTATCGTAAAGTTATATGTTTAATTGTTATTACAAAAGTACAACTCCTATAAAATGAAAGGAGATAATGTAGTAGAACATGTGAAACATCACTTCTCGAATAAAGTGCTTTAACTATAGAAAAATAGAGTAATAAAAGAGAGATTGCCGCAAGAAGAAGATTGATGATAAAAACATCTAACGCGAACAAATAAAAAAGCAACGAGACATATCGCAAAGAGTAAGGAAGAAGCTATGAGCCTAAAAGAATATAAGGAGAATATCAGGTATATATGAGAAATAACACTTTCTCATATATTTTTCGATTTATATCCTTTAAAATATATGTACAAGGCAAATTGGTTGTACTAATTGATGTATTAATTGTGTCATTAATAAGACACAAATTGGTTTTGATCCTTGCCTTGGTTCGAAAGGATTTTGAAATCAGGTTTGTATGTGACAAGGCAACCGTAGGAAAGGATGGAAAAGTAACATTTTCTGAATTGTTTAATGATAAAAAAAGTTTGTTTAAATTGAATATAAATGATGATTCTTGTGCTTATATTGATAATATTTTTTATATTGATGTGAATGTATGACATAAATGCGTAGGACATATAAGTATAAAAAAATAAGGAAGTTATTGGACTTTAACTCATTGTCACAATTTTGAAAAACATTTTTAGTAAATGTGAAGCCTCTATAAAAGAGAAAATGACAAAAAAATATATTATAAAAATAACAAGAGCAACGACTCAATTAGAAATAATTTACATTGATTTAAGTAGACCTTTTAAAGTAACGCCATATTCAGAAAAATTTTATTTTATAACTTTTATCAATGGTTACTTGAGATATATATAAATCTGAGGCACTTACACTCTTCAAAGAATATAAAAAGAAAGTTGAAATTCAACTCGAACACATGGAATCAAAATCTTGAGATTGGATACTTATACAAAAGATTTTGTAATACCAAAACAAAATCCAAACGGAATATGACAATCTCTATAATAATATACGGGCATTTTGAAGAGAAGCGGTTTATATAATACCTTGTAAAATTGTAAGGACGAAGGAGGATCTCCACAACCCCGGCGACGCCCCTCGGATCTCCGGGCGGGAACTTTAGATCTCTCACGTATTTGACTGCCTCCTTTATTTTCTTCTTCCTTCTTCTATCTGTGCTTCTCTACTTTTTACAGAGGGCCGAAAAGAAGGGGATCTGGAAGTCCGCGACGTCATTGGTGAAGCTCTCCGATGGATGTGATAAAGATGCAGCAGATATATTCTCGGCCGGTAGAGAAAGTGGCCGTCCACCCTCTCGTTCTCCTCAGCATCGTCAATCACTACAACAGGGTTGCCAGGGACACCCGGAAGAGGGTCATCGGCGTCCTCTTGGGCAGCTTCTTCCGGGGCGTCGTCAATGTCACCAATAGCTACGCCGGTCAGCATCCTCGTTGTTTGTCGCGATCTTTGTCCGTTGTTGTTCTTCGTGTTTGCTCTTGGAACTTCTGATTGATGGATTCGTTTTTACCCTTTGAGATTCTTGTTGCTGTGGGATCCAAAAAAAACTATTCTTTTTCTGACTGAAATTTCATTGGGGTATATTTTTTCTTCATCTTACTGTAGAATGATATAAGGTTTTTTGGGTGGAGGCA
Source organism: Brasenia schreberi (assembly GCA_036023115.1). Classification (NCBI taxonomy): domain Eukaryota; kingdom Viridiplantae; phylum Streptophyta; class Magnoliopsida; order Nymphaeales; family Cabombaceae; genus Brasenia; species Brasenia schreberi. Next base: position 127,312 of record JAYKKT010000063.1, read on the forward strand.
GCAGGGGAAGGGGGAATCACTGTCACGTTATGATGAAGAAGAGTGAATTGTTTTTGAAGTTGGGCTGTTAAATTTGTCTTGGAAAACTTCGTCATGCTTAGCTCGAATCGTACCCCTTTCCTGTTTAGTGAAAGAATGTGTTTCACTTGTCCCACAATTTTGGTTTTCTCGATTCTTTGTGACCGGCCGATTTCTTTATTGGGCTCGAGTTGAACGGATTTTCGAAATATAGGTGATTATATGCCTTGTACTTTAAACAATTGAGGATATCGCCTTAATCAGATTATTCAGTGCACAAAATTTTTCTTTTTCTTCGTAAGAACCTCTGGTTGACATTTGCAGTGCCCATTGAGGAGGATGAAAAGGATCCTAGCATCTGGTTTCTTGACCACAACTACCACGAGTCCATGTTCGGAATGTTCAAGAGGATAAATGGTACCTTTCTTTCTTCTGTACTTTAAGTTGGTTCAACTTGTTAGCATCTGCTGGAAACGCTGTTATCTTGATTGAGGAGAATCTCCAGGGGAAAAACTGGCGAGTCTGCGCTCTTCTTTCTCTTTCTGACTTCTTGTCGTGCTAATATCTCTTCTTTGTATGCCTTAGCCAAGGAACATGTGGTGGGTTGGTACAGCACCGGACCGAAGCTGAGGGGAAATGATTTGGATGTCCACGGGCTATTTTATGAGTAAGATCATATCTTTCTGTTTGTTATGAACAGTAGAATGTTGACAATTTTCCTAAAAACCATACTTTTCGGAGTTTACTATCACAAATTTACGCTGCTAAGACTTTATCTTTTTTGTCTACTTAGCATAGTGACGAGACTTGAAATTATAGCCAGGGTGTCGCTTGGGTTGATACCACAGTCACAACTATTGGAGGGAAATTCCTTGCAAGACGTGACATACGTACATCAAGCGCAAAATTTACATCTAAATTGGAAGTTTTTGAAAATCTCGTTAAATTTCAATATCTCACGTTTATACTCTGTACTTTCTTTTGGCAACAAGAGATACTATAAGACATAACAGAACCTAGAAGTTCCTTTTTATAACGTATCAATAACAATGGTTTTGTTCTTTGTTTATTGGCTAAGAGTGAAGGCAGAATATCCATCTTGATGTAGGACAATTTGGATTAGTCTCATACGCTATCACCTGGACACAACTGAACCACTTATTGATTCCGCTTTACCCAACAAATCCTAACCCACCGTAAATTACCTTTTATCTTTATATTTAACAAAAACTGTACTTCCAAAAATCATTATAGATTGATTTTCTTGGGTCAAATCATTAAAAGATAATCTTGAATTGATAATAAGATTAAGGGAAATTCGTTTGATTCTGTATTTTGCTTCACTAGAAGTGTGTCTTTCTGGAAAAAGGGAGTTGAGCTTTTAAAGATAATAATTGCAGCTTAACTGGGAAAAGCTATCTATGTGGGGTGATCAATATTCTGTCATTGGTGTTGGTCTTTAAATTTGGAGCATATTACAATAGTGAGTAATTATAAAAATCAATTATTTATTGCAATCTAAGTTGTATAACAGAACTGTTAGGTTGGTAATAATTCACCATTTTTTATCAGCGTCACATTTCTAGATTGGGTTGATCAACTGTAATGGGGCTTATTCAGGGGAAAAGAATGATTGCATCAAAATAAGAGCATTCAAAAGTTGGTTATGTTTCTGTCAGAGACACCAGGAGATTTTGTCGAGCTTTCCATATTTTTGAATGCTCTCTTAAGTGTTAAACTTTTTCCTTACTTGAGGAATGTTCACATGTATATGTTTCTTTTCCTAGTGATAGTGTGGACTCTGTAACTGTACTCTTTTCTGCTTTCTTGTGATTTCCACTAATATCACGGATCCTTTGCATCACCTGCAACAAAAAGAATGAGGTACTAAGTGACACTATGCAGCCATATGAACAACCTTATTTTGATCCAAGAATTCAAGTAAAATAATATATTTAAAGAGAAAAGACTAAGCTTTCGGAAGCTTGTGAAAGGAGAAAAATCCTTTTCGAAAGAAACTCAGCAGTGTCTACGTGAATAAGAAACGATGGCAAGTAAGAACAACAATAAAAGAAGCAACAACAAGCATGATCAAATCTTCCAGTACATGATTCAAGATAAGATGGAGGGGATTTCTTCACCAAAAGTATCCATGATTTTATATCCAATGAACATAAAAGAAGAAAAGACTGATATCCGAAGTCAAAATGTATCACTAGATTCACTATTAAGTGCAGATAGAAGTAAGACATGCATATGAACATCTTCTAATACAGAAACGTTTGGATTAAACTTAAGGACTATGTAACACGGGTGCGGGTGTGGGTGCGGACATGTGTGCGTGTGCGGGATATGGCATATTTCAAAAATTTTGTATGCGGCGACACGTCTAAGGTATATAATACTATATATATAATATAATATTCAAACTATAACAAGTGAGAATAAGTATATGATAATAGTAAGTACACAACTTTATATTAAAGCAAAACACGTAAACAACTACTAATTTTATCATAATACATACAAATAACAACAACAACTAAGCCTTTTCCCATACTAGACGGGGTCGGCTACATGGATTCTTTGTTTCCACATATCCCTATCGTGTGCCATGTTAGCAGTTAACTCACAATAAGCTAGATCATTATTTATTGTTATACTTTTGTGGTCGTCCTCTAGCTCTTTTAATACTTTCCAAATTTAGTTTTTCATACCTTCTTACAGGTTCTTCTTTTGATCTTCTTTCTATATGTCCAAACCATCTTAAACGATATTCTTTCATTTTATCCTCTATTGGTGCCACTCCTAATTTGTTTCTAATAACCTCATTATGCATACAGTCTTTTCTTATATGACCACTCATCCATCTCAACATCCTCATTTCTGTCATAGACATCTTTTGTACATGTTGATGATTAACTGCCCAACACTTTACCTTTTAACTTTAATGGTAAGCATATCTGTTTCTATATATCCAAACCATCTTTTGTAATGTTTCTTGTGGAATCTTTTGAATCACCTTATCTAACTCTTCCCAAAAAGTTGTCTTTATACTATCTTGGAGTCCTACTTGGGGTGCGTAAGCACAAACTATATTCAAAACCTCTGCTCCTAACACTAATTTCAACGTCATGATTCGGTCACCATATCGTTGTATGTCTACTACACTATTCTTTAAATCTTTATTTATGATAATACCAACTCCGTTTCGAGCATTTTCTTTACCTAAGTACCATAATTTAAAACCAGTATCCTCTATCTCCTTTGCTTTTTCTTCAACCCATTTTGTCTCTTGTAAACATAGAATATGAATCTTTTTCTTAATCATAGTATCTACCACCACCATTAGCTTACCGGATAATATTCTGATATTCCAAGAACCAATACGAATCTTATTATCTAGGACTAGCTTCCTTACCTCCCACATCCGTCCATATTCAAAATGCGGAGATCCTCTCTGAAAATTATTCATTACATTCGGGCGGCAATGTAGCGGGACTAACTTCTTTACCCACACCGTCCATGATGTAGGAACCCTCTCTGCAATTGATTCACTACATTCGGGCGAAAATGTAGTGGCCCTTGCTTACTTATTACTGCATTCGGGCGTATTTAAGTTTCTTAAATCTTATATTTATTATGAACTAATTACTTTATGTTTGTCTTTTTTTATAGATGTTTGGTGGAATAGGTTTGGAAGTGATTGCCTAAACCTTAGAGATTTTACATTAAGAGTTCTAAGCCAAACATGTAGGACAATGGGTTGTGAAAGGAATTGGAGTGTCTTTGAACACATCCATACAAAAAGCACAACAGGTTGGAACATAAGTACCTCAATGACTTAGTTTTCATTCGTTGTAACATGGGGCTTCGACAAAGGTAATCTTATATTAGTTACTACCTATGTTATCAATAGTGCGCTATAGCGTTTTAGCGGGCTTTAAAATGCTCTAACGGGTAACCCTTAGCGGGCGACCCGGAAAGACCGCTATAACGCCGTTGACAGCGCTATAGCGGGTCGCTATAGCGGCCCGCTATAGCACTATAACCGGACGTTTTAGTTTATATTGGATCGGGTTGGGTCGATCAGGATCGACCCGATCCAAATGATATAAATACGCTGATGAAGCCCTCGTCCCTGTTTGCCTTCTCTCCCTCTCGGCTAACTCTCTCTCTCCCGCTTCTCCCTCTGTTGCCTCCACTCCCATCCCGCTGTCGTTCCCTCTCAGATCTCTCTCTCTCCTGTCTCTCCCTCTGTCACCTCTCCTTCTGTCGCCTCTCACTCTCCCTCGCATATCTCTCTCTACCACCTCTCACTCTCCCTCTCGGATATCTCTCACTCTCACTCTCTATTTTTCTTTCTGGTTCGATTATTGCCCGTCGGGGAAGAAGAACAGTTGCCCGGTGTGCTAGCAGCATTGTTCCGAGAAGGGCGTCCATCGTCTCTATTTCCAGTCTATGGGTGAACCCACCCAGCCGCCCGAGAGACCCTCAGTTTCTGACGCCTCTTTTAAAGTTTTCGTTGGTTTCCAATCGAAGGCTTTGCGAGCGGAGCTGGAAAAACTTGGCGGACAACTCGCTGCAGTGAATCGGGCGTTCGGGGAGCAACATAACATTTGAAGGAGTTGATGGTAGAGGTATTACTCAAATTTGTCAAAAACTTCACCTACTTTAGAAGAAGAGCGTGCTGCATGTGTGGAAAACAACATGAGGGCTCGACGATGTCGAGAATGGTGAATGGTGTTCCATGACCTCAAATGGTTTAGCCTCTGTTGCTATTGAGTGATGTATGCTTGTATGTGTGTATGCATGCGTTTATGGAATTTGTGTTTCGGTGGAGATCCGGACCCGATCTTGTTGCCATATCCTCACGTGAAATAAACACCAATACTATGCATCGTTTCATTCATCTGCCTGTGTATGATCATTGTTGTTGTTGCTTTCTTCTCAACATTACCATCACTAACTAAACTGGATTTTTCATTGCCAATATCTTCCGTTTGAGTTCCTCCTTGTGATGAACTTTCTTGAATGCAATATGTAGGCAGAAATAGAGAAGGTTAAGAAAAGAAGGGAGGAAAGAGCTATTGAAAAAGCACAACATGAGGAAATGGTAAGTCTTGTTGTTTCTGTGTTTTCCTTTTTTCTTTTTGATAAGGAAATTTTGATATTAAAACGATATAAAGAATTGCTACTTTGTCTCATATGTTTGATCAACTTGTGAGAACTTGTGTCTGTATATAATATATTGAACAAAACTTTCTTTTGTAGGCTTTGTTGAATAGAGAATGTGCTAGGGCAGAGTTCCAAGATTGGGAGAAGAAAGAGGAAGAGGTACGAAGTATAATTGTTAAAGGTTCCGAAGGTTAGGGTATATGAGATCAGAGGATCTCACAACAGACACTAAAGCACATGTTATTTCTTGTTTTGTATCTTCTGTTCTCTGAAGACACTTTTGTCTTCGAGCTCTTTGGTCAAACTTCTGTTCTGATTTATGTGTTTATTGTTGTTAAAAGTTAACATTTCATTTTGCAGTTTCATTTTGATCAAAGTAAATTCTGATCGGTGATTAGATTGCGTGAAGGCCGTACGAGACCTATTGACATTCTCACAAAGTACTTGAACAATTCAAGTGATTTTGATATTGAGATTAATGAGCCATACATGGTGTTCAAGGTAAAACATAGACATTATAGGTTTGAGGTTCTCTCTGCATATATACATATATTAATATATGTATGTGTGTTTGTGCATGCATGCGTGAGTGTGAGCATGCACATGCATGGTTGTCTACATGTGAGTGTGCATGCGTGCATATGTGACATTTGATACTCTCTTCACTGTGAATGCTAAAGTTTTGTCCTATAAATTTTTTTATTTGTTTGTCCTATTACTCAAATTTTTAATGCATATGGCATGTAATTTTGTAGTTTAACATCCGTTGGATTCTTCTACTTGTGCAAGTACCATGTGTTCTTGAGATTGTTGGTAGGTGCTATCGTGCTTGATTAGTTGTTGCTGTTGATGTGTTATTATCTATTCATGGCAATAATCTACTTAAGATCTTGATATTTTTTAGAAATTAGAGAACCCATTATATATATAATTTTTTAATCATAAATAAAAGTGTACCGCTAAATCCGCTATATCTCCGCTATATCCTCGCTACCGCTATATCAGGTTCGACCGCTAACAACCTGCTAACCGCTATTGATAACATAGGTTACTACTTAAAGATTCAATTCAATATTTTGTTTGATTTCAATTGTTAATGTTATTTACTAATTACTTATTCTTTCTTTCTTGTAGGCAATTAAAAAAGTTAAATATAAAAGAAAGCCAATTTGGTCCAATAAGTTTGGATAATTTTAATATATTAGAGGAGTGAATTATAGAAAATAGCAAAGAAAATACAAAGAAGACATTGCATGAATTAATTTGGAAGGAGTGCAACAACATATAAAGGAGATGAAGATTTTGATTTTGAAGAATAAGGTGGTGAGGATTAGTTGATGATCCTTATTACAATATGTAAATGTAAATGTATTTCATTTTTTGTTTCATAATATGTAATTCTTTTTTAATTGTTGAATGGTGAATGATGAATTGAACTAATATGTACTAAACTTTGTATTATATGAATTCTTTGCAATTATCAATTTTTTTCTATTTTTTGAATTTTTAGTATTAAATTACGATACACTACGATACGATTCATATCATGGACCAAAACGATACATGATACACGATACGATACGCGAACAACACTGGTAAATACCTTGAGTAAGAATGTTAGCAAGTAGCTCGGTTTCATTTTTGTAAGAAGAACCTTCTATTGAATTATAGTGCTTCCTATCACACAGACACCTCTAGGAGGTGGAGTGTTGGCCCCGACATTGGTGTGACACCTACATCGACACCGGCATGATCAACATGTGGAAGCAGATTCTGGCTGCAGTTGATGTGTCAGAGTCCATATGTGTCCAAACTCTTTAGGTCAACTAGTATAAAAGGATCTTGTCCTAGACTTCGCGTCCCAGCCTTCCTCTTCGCCTCCCACACTTTGCGGTTGCAACCCTCTCTCTCTCCTGTATTTCTACTGCCTCGTTACCGGTTGCAGCCATCTCTACCACCCAATAGTCAATCGGCTCAATCCAAGGAAGTGTCTTCTTTCCCTTTCTTCGTCTCCTTATTTTTCTTTCTTCCGGTTTCTTCTTTCCTTCTCATTGTTGATGCATTTTTCTTATAGGCTTTTTATAGGTTTCTTGCTTATTGTTTAGCAATTGGCTACTTTTTGCGTCATCATTATTCGGCCTCTCACGCCACCTCTTCGGCTGCAACCCTCTCTCCCACATTTCTAATACCTCGCTACCAGTTGCAACCATCTCTACCACCCAACAACCGGTCGGCTCGATCCAGGTAAGCATCTTCTTTCTCTTTTTTCGTCTCCTTATTTTTCTTTCTTCCTCCTTTTTCTGGTTTCTTTTTTCCTTCTCATTGCTTATGTGTTTTCTCATTGTTAATGTGTTTTCTTATGTGGCTTTTGTCAGTTTATAAGGTTCCATTGCTAAAGTTGTTGATGGATTCATAACACCTGCATGTTAAGTTTGTATGTGAATGTGTTAGCACTTCTGTGTAACACGATAGTCTTGCTTATTGTCTTTGCAATTATATCAATGTTATCATCAAAGTTGTTGATAGTGAAGACCTATGATTTATCAGGTACCGGTTCATTTCATTAATCAAACATTAAGATTTCCTTTTTATTGATTTATGTATTATGATGAAATTAAACTGAGCCCATGTAAGGGATCACCCTTGCATTGCCGGTTCCAAGCCCGGATAAAAGAGGAGGGTTGTTTTAGGCTTTCGACAACCAACGAAAAACTTTGTCGGATTTTTATAACATGGATTACAAAAATTATGAGCATTGCTTTGGGGCGTCCTTGCCTAACGACGTGCTGCAGAGCCCGAATGCAGTAATAAGTAAGCAAGAGCCACTACATTTTCGCCCGAATGTAGTGAATCAATTATAGAGAGGGTTCCCATATCATGGACGGATGTGGGTAAAGAAGTTAGTCCCGCTACATTGCCACCCAAATGTAGTGAATAATTTTCAGAGAGGGTCTTCACATTTTGAATACGGACGGATGCGGGGGGTAAGGAAGCTAATCCTAGATAATAAGATTCGTATTGGTTATTCGAATATCGGAATATTACTCGGTAAGCTAATGGAGGTGGTAGATAATATGATTCAGAGAAAGATTTATATTCTATGTTTATAAGAGACAAAATGGGTTGGAGAAGAAGCAAAGGACACAGAGGATACAGGTTTTAAATTATGGTAGAAAAGGCTTAAAACAGAGTTGGTATTATCATAAATAAAGATTTAAAGGATAGTGTAGTAGACATACAACGATATGGTGATCGAATCATGATGCTGAAATTAGTGTTAGGAGCAGAGGTTTTGAATATAGTTTGTGCTTACGCACCCCAAGTAGGACTAGATGATAGTATAAAGACAACTTTTTGGAAAGAGTTAGATAAGGTGATTCAAAAGATTCCACAAAGGGAGATGATTTGTTTAGGAAGAGACTTAAATGGACATGTCGGTAAAGAGGCATGAAAACTTTGGTTTTGGGGATATAAATGAGGAAGGTAGGGAGATTTTAAATTTTTCTATGGCATTTGATCTCTTTATAGTCAATACAATCTTGAAAAAACGAGATGAACATTTAATTACTTATAAGAGTGGCTTATCACAAATACAAATTGATTACTTTATTTGTAGAAAAAAAGATTGTGTTGTAAAGATTACAAGGTAATTCCAGGAGAAAGCTTAACCACCCAACATCGACTTTTAGTTAAGGATTTACAAATAAAAAAATGGACAAAGAAGAAAAGATTGTATCGAGCTATTCGGACTAAATGGTGGAACCTCAAAAGCGAGAAAGAAGATATATTTAAATGGAAAGTCCTTGAAGGAGATGTTTGGAATTATGTTGGTACACCCTGTGATATGTGGAAAACTAAAGAGGGTGAAAGAGAAATTTTTAGGATAGCTAGGGCTAGAGATAAGAAAACTAAAGATCTTAATTAGTTAGATGCATAAAAGACGATGATGAAAAAAATCTAGTGGCAAATGATGATATAAGAAATAGATGGAAAAACTATTTTTATAAGTTTTTTAATGAAAATAAAGATGTTAATATTAGCTTAGGAGAGTTAGCCAAATCAGAAAAGTATATAAACCACAATTTCTATTGACGTATTCAAAAGAATGAAGTCAAAGAGACTCTTAAACATATGAAGGGTGGTAAATATGTAGGATCAGATAATATTCCTAAAGAAGTTTGGAAAATACTAGGAGAAATAGGAATCACTTGGCTCACAAGACTATTTAATGGAATATGGAAAAACCAAAAGATGTTCGAGGAATGGCGAAATGGAGAGCAAGTACACTTATACCCATATATAAGAACAAGGGAGACATTCAAAATTGTGCGAATTATCGAGGTATCAAGTTAATGAGCCATACTATGAAATTGTGTGCGGTTGCGGATTACTACAGGCAAACCCATCAAGTGAAGAGCATTATCATAGATCTCTATCTCTTGATGTATAGCATCTGCTATACTCTCATTAGGGACTAATCTGTCTATACAATCAATGATGGGGAGATCCACCGAAGGATTCCTTGGGGAGAAGTGAGGAGAGACGAACAAAGGCTAGAAACTTGCAAAAAAATTACAAAAATATATATTTTTTTTTGCCGTATCGCACGATACAGCACGATAAGTTGGTATATGCGATACATAACCATGTATCATTATTGCACCGTATCACACTGATATAGATATAGATAACTCCGCCCATGTAAGGGATCACCCTTGCATTGTCGGTCCCAAGCCCGGATAAAGGAGGAGGGTTGTGTTAGGCTTCCGACAGCCAGCGTAAAACTTCGTCGGATTTCTACAACATGGATTACAAAAATTATGAGCATTGCTTTGGGGCGTTCCCGCCTAGCGACGTGCTGCAGAGCCCGAATGCAGTAAGAAGTAAGCAAGGGCCACTACATTTTCGCCCGAATGTAGTGAATCAATTGCAGAGAGGGTTCCCACATCATGGACGGGTGTGGGTAAAGAAGTTAGTCCCGCTACATTGCCGCCTGAATGTAGTGAAAAATTTTCAGAGAGGGTCTCCGCATTTTGATTATGGACGGATGCGGGGGGTAAGGAAGCTAGTCCTAGATAATAAGATTCGTATTGGTTCTTGGAATATCGGAACATTATCAGGTAAGCTAATGGAGGTGGTAGATACTATGATTCGGAGAAAGATTCATATTCTATGTTTACAAGAGACAAAATGGGTTGGAGAAAAAGCAAAGGAGATAGAGGATACAGGTTTTAAATTATGGTACTCGGGTAAAGAAAAGGCCCGAAACGGAGTTGGTATTATCATAAATAAAGATTTAAAGGAGAGTGTAGTAGACATACAACGATATGGTGACCGAATCATGACCTTGAAATTAGTGTTAGGAGTAGAGGTTTTGAATATAGTTTGTGCTTACGCACCCCAAGTAGGACTAGAAGATAGTATAAAGACAGTTTTTTGGGAAGAGTTAGATAAGGTGTTTCAAAAGATTCCACAAAGGGAGATGATTTGTTTAGGAGGAGATTTAAATGGACATGTCGATAAAGAGGCATTAGGATATCAAGGGATTCATGGAAACTTTGGTTATGGGGATATAAACGAGGAAGGTAGGGAGATTTTAAATTTTGCTATGTCATTTGATCTCTTTATAGTCAATACAATCTTCAAAAAACGAGATAACATTTAATTACTTATAAGAGTGGCTTATCACAAACACAAATTGATTACTTTATTTGTAGAAAAAAAGATAGAGCGTGTTGTAAAGATTGTAAGGTAATTCCAGGAGAAAGCTTAACCACCCAACATCGACTTTTAGTTATGGATTTACAAATAAAAAAATGGACAAAGAAGAAAAGAGTGCATCGAGCTATTCGGACTAAATGGTGGAACCTCAAAAGTTTGAAAGAAGATATATTTAAACAGAGAGTCCTTCAAGGAGATGTTTGGAATTATGTTGGCACACCCTCTGATATGTGGAACAATATGGCTATACATATTAGGAAAGTGGCGAAAGATGTGTTAGGGGTATCTAAGGGAGGTGTACCGGCACAAAAAGAAGCTTGGTGGTGGAGTGAAGTAGTACAAAATAAAATCAAGGCAAAGAGGGCATGTTACAAATTACATTATGCTAAGAAAACTAGTGAAACTTTAGAAGCTTATAAGAAAGCAAAGAAGGAAGCAAAAAAGGCCGTTAGTGAAACAAAAGCTAAGATTTGGGAGGACTTATATAAAAAACTAACTCAAAAGAGGGTGAAAGAGATATTTTTAGGATAGCTAGGGCTAGAGATAAGAAAACTAAAGATCTTAATTATGTTAGATGCATAAAAGACGATGATGAAAAAATTCTAGTGGCAAATGATGATATAAGAAATAGATGGAAAAACTATTTTTATAATCTTTTTAATGAAAATAAAGATGTTGGTATTAGTTTAGGAGATTTAGTCAGAAAAGTATATAAACCACAATTTCTACCGACGTATTCAAAAGAATGAAGTCAAAGAGGCTCTTAAACACATGAAGAGTGGTAAATCGGTAGGACCAGATAATATTCCTATAGAAGTTTGGAAAATACTAGGAGAAATAGGAATCACTTGGCTCACAAGACTATTTAATGAAATATGGAAAAACCAAAAGATGCCCGAGGAATGGAGAGCAAGTACACTTATACCCGTATATAAGAACAAGGGAGACATTCAAAATTGTGCGAATTATCGAGGTATCAAGTTAATGAGTCATACTATGAAATTATGGGAAAGAATTATTGAACGTAGGTTAAGACAAGTATCAAGTACAACAGAGAACCAATTTGGATTTATGCCTGGTAGATCTACTATTGAAGCGATTCACCTTTTGAGACGTCTTATGGAACATTTTAGAGCAAAAAAGAAAGACCTTCACATGATATTTATTGATCTAGAAAAAGCTTATGATAGGGTACCGAGGGAGGTTCTTTGGAGAACTTTGGAAAAAAGAGGTATCCCATTGACATATATTAACCTTATAAGAGACATGTATGATGGTGCAAAAACATGTGTGAGGACTCAAGAAGGAACGACAGACTTCTTTGAAGTTAATATTGGGTTACATCAAGGATCAACTTTAAGTCCATATTTATAATGGTGATGGATGAGTTAACAAAACATATTCAAGATGAAGTACCTTGGTGTATGTTATTTGCAGATGACATTGTATTAGTGGAGGAGTCTAAGGAAAAAGTTAATAGAAAATTGGAACTATGGAGAGAAACATTAGAAAACAAAGGCCTCCGACTTAGTAGAACAAAGACAGAATATATGGAATGTAAGTTTGATCATTTGGCTACTTCAGAGGACATAGAAATTAAAATTGGCACACATTGCATTCCCCAAAAGGAAAGTTTTAAATACCTTTGGTCAATTTTTCAAAGTGATGGAAGAATTGATGGAGATGTTACACATAGAATTAATGCTGGTTGGTTAAAATGGAGAGGAGCATCAGGTATTCTTTGTGACAAGAAGATACCATTAAAATTAACAGGTAAATATTATAGAGCAGCAGTTAGGCCTGCCATGTTTTATGGTTCTGAGTGTTGGGCAGTTAATCATCAACATGTACAAAAGATGTCTGTGACAGAAATGAAGATGTTGAGATGGATGAGTGGTCATACAAGAAAAGACCGTATACATAATGAGGTTATTAGAAACAAATTAGGAGTGGCACCAATAGAGGATAAAATGAGAGAACATCGTTTAAGATGGTTTGGACATATAGAAAGAAGATCAAAAGAAGAACCTATAAGAAGGTTAGAAAACCTAAATTTGGAAAGTATTAAAAGAGGTAGAGGACGACCACAAAAGTGTTGGAAAGAAACAGTAAAGAATGATCTAGCTTATTGGGAGTTAACTGCTAACATGGCACACGATAGAGATCTGTGGAAACAAAGAATCCATGTAGCCGACCCCGTCTAGTATGGGAAAAGGCTTAGTTGTTGTTGTTGTTGTTTGTTGTATCACACTGATATAGATAACACTGGTATTTATATATTAGCCCATTAAATATCAGCAGATCATTGAACACATCCATGCCTTTTCAGTCTTGGGGAAATTGTCAACAATCTCCTTTTCAATACCATGACATACTAATACATATCAATTGACTTGCTCTTGTTCTTATTTGAGGTATATTTACTGGAGTGCATCATGTACCAAGTAATCACTACAAATCATCCCTTTTGGGTTCTAATAAAATGGTCAATCTCTTTTCTTACTATCAAGAAAAGCAACGATAACCACCTCCTAAGTGAAACCACTAAAATGATGCAACATACAACATTTTCCCTCAATCTTAACCATTTCCAAAAGTAAACGTTGTAAATGTATACATATATGATTTATAGGAAAATTTATCACGTATACTCGGGCATGACAAACTCGAGCTAGAAATGGCTTCCCAAGCACCAAGTAAATCATACCAACAATGTGGAACCTCACTTTTGAGTCAGATAAGCTTTCTTGGACTCTTTTCTTTAGGTACTTATAACATTCATTTTTTTTTCAGATTTTCTTTGAAGTGTCTGACAAACTGTCAATTGCCTGAGTTCCCACCTTTAAAGTACTTTAACGATATTTCCACCTTTAAATCCATGGCATACATAAACATGTATTTCAAAATGATATGTTCTTTGAAGAGGCTTAAACCCTGCTTCGCTGCTCTCTTTCAGTTTATTGTGGATGGAGGACTTCCATACGGAATGATGGTTGCAAATGGCTGAATATGTATTATACTTACAAGTGTTGTTTTAGTAGATTTATCTTTCAGATTAGAAATTTCACAAGCTTGGAATCAACATAAGTTCTTAAATATAAGTAAACACTTAAAAACGTAGCTTCAACACTGCAGCATGGCCTATGATTTCTGATAACAGGCTGGATGGGTTTTCTTCAAAGCATGCAGCCTGCCAGAACTTCCTTGGATAAAGCAAATGAACTAAATACAGGAGAACGTGAACTTCAATATACAACAACAACTAAGCCTTTTCCCATACTAGACGGGGTCGGCTAAGAATATGAACTTCAATATAGTTAAGACAAATCCTACTGCACATTTGAACTCAACGTTCATTTCTTGAATGCTCATCTTAAAACTTGAAAAATAATGAATCTTGTTTAGGATCAATATGCAGGGCCTTCTTTTCAAACTAAATGTTTTCATCCAGAAACTTGGAAAAGGAACATATTTTAGTTTCCTGGAAAGATGACCACAACATACGACGATCTTAAAAATTTTCCTCGAGGATTAAAAGTTCAATACCATAGGGCCGCAGTGAACACCAACTCTTAGTGTAGTACTACTCTATCCACCCGAAAAGATAGTCAGCGTGGTTCTATTGGAAATAATTGAAAAGTCAAAACTGTAGAAATCCAGAGACAGATAGCAGAAGATTAAAACAAGAATATCTCTAATATTACGGAGGAAAAGACGAGGGATTGAAGGAAGTGGCGGACCTCCAATGGAGGCCCCCCCCCCTCTTCTCCACCATTTCTTACAACACAACCTCACTCTCTAAAACAACCTACCAACCCTTATATAAGGAGCTGTAATACGGAAATTGACCAAATTGACCAAAATACCCCTAGTACAGAAAATTACCAAAATGCCCCTAGTATTTCGGACAAGTACAATAATACCTAAAAACATCAGAAATTAACACAAAGAACACTAGATAAGCCTATTCTTCAACACCCCCTCAAGTTGGGAGTGAGATACTTCGAACTCCAATGCCAAAAATCTTCATATCTGTTTGCAACATTCTTCATTTGTCTTCATCACTGATCTGATCTTCAACAGCTTCTTTGGCTGAAAATATCTTCAACTTAGCCTTCCTGGCTTATTATCACAAGCAGCATCTCTGGCTGCAACATCAACTCAGCCTTCTTGGCTGTAACAACACAAACCTAGCCTTCATGGATGTAACAACACCAAATCAGACATACTGGCTGTCACAACATCAAAGCAGCCATCCTGACCGTCACAACATCAAAACAGCCATCCTGACTGTCACAACACAAACTCAGCCTTCCTGGCTGTAACAATAACAACTCAGCCATCCTGGCTGTAACAACATCAAAGCAGCCATCCCGACTGTCACAACATCAAAGCAGCTATCCTGGCTGTCACAATATCAAAGCAGCCATCCTGACTGTCACAACATCAAATCAGCCATCCTGGCTGTAACATCACATAAGCAGCTACTTTGGCTGCAAGACACATTTTAGCAGTCCTCATGACTTCAAACTTACAGAAGAATTTTCAGTTCTCTTAAACATTTCCTCAAACACTTCATGTTCATGTTAATCATCTCTTCCTTGAGCATTTCATCGAACATCTTCATATGCATCATCCATCTGCTCACACGCTTTTCGACACAAGCTACTCTTCTTCATGCTTTCCATCACGATCAGCAGATATCTGGCAAAAGTCATATTTTGTATCTTTATCTGATTTTATTACTGCCACTTGCCTTCCACAGTCAAATCAAGATTGATATCCGACATGTACGCCTCCAAAGCAACAGAATGATTCTTGAAATATTCTTCTTCAGAATGTTTGAGCTTTCCAAGTCTGTATATCTGTCATTCTATCTCTAAACCTTTCCGTCTTTGAACCTTTCACAATCAGTGCAGTCATGTTACCGATTAAATAAGCACCCAGTATCATGTCAAAAGAAACAAATATCATGACAAATATCATTTCTCTCATGTTGACTGCATGTATATCTCCATATGTGATGCTAGACCATTCACTCTCACTTCCTCTGAAATTGGTGACTCCGAATGAGTACTATCATTCAATTTTGGAGGGCATCCAACATACTTGTCTTTCTGCTCTCATCCTCCACATCTGAATCAGTAAGAGAGGAATTCGTCTCCACTGTCATAATATCAACCTCTTCATCTTGATTAACATCTGACATTTTGACTTTTTCTGTTTCAGGCATCAAATAAAATTCATCTTCTCTTTCCACATACTCCTCATTTTCTTCAAGTTCCTTAAAAATCAGGTGCAAAGGCACTCCAGTTCTCAGTGTGATCTTTAGCCCAGATATATCAGTGTGATCTTTAGCCCAAACATGGAGATGGAGACCACCATTGGCTGCAGGGGATGCCAAGCCAGATCAGTCAATGCTTCCTTTGGACCCTCTAGAAGTTGTTGCAATTCTTGATCCTCATCAAAAAACGATTCATATTCATAAGGTACTTCAGATTCTGTTAACATAGAGACAGGTACAAAGGTTGCCTTGCAAGCATGCACCGAGTTCACCATCACAAATTTCTGACTTCAGATTCTGTACTCTTTGTGGTTCATGGCCAGTGGTGCAATTGTGATATTCAGTTTTACTACATGATGTGTAGGATGCTAATAATGTACAAAAGCTTTCAAAAAATTCGTCACATTGCAACTTAAGCTCTACCACAAATACGTCAGTCAGAAACATTATCACCCTTTTCTCATACATCCTTCCATGAAGTAACACCACATTATCTCACCAACGTAACCATTAATTAGTCCCATAAATACATACTCTGTAAAAGTAACACCTGATCTCTTCATTTCTTCATTGTACTTCTTAATATCTGGTTTAAGCAGTTAATGCAGCCACCAAAAAATCATGTCCAATGTTGCAGCCACGTTTATATCAAATACAGCCACCTTATTCAAAGCAGCCGTCTTTCAATAACTGCAGTTCCCAACAGGCTAACTTTTAAGTTTCACGAGACAAGCCTCTTAACCACCGCATTGAATGTTTTGAGCAGCTTAAAAAAAAACAGTAACCTTATTAAACACATCAGCAACCATATGCAATAAGTGTGCTGCCAAATTCAATAAAGGCAGCCACCATAATCTTCACACCATTAACTTTTCTGCGCAACATAATAAATGCAGCCACCTTATGCACTCGTTAAACACATTAGCAGGCAATTAATGTATTGGAAATATATTCTGCTCCTTTGAAATAATGATCACTGCAGAGTTATGAACTTTTTCTAACAAACCAACAATTCCTGCGAGGTCTTGAACAATATCCAGAGCTGCATGCAATACAAACTGGTGCAGTAATTACCTGTTGAACTTCAGAAGTTACGTAGGATAATAACATGAACTAAAATTGATTGCCCGGGAACTCCAATGAGAGAACTAATTGTCCCAAAGATCAAGTTTTTCAAATAAGAGAATAATGTCTAAGGCCTTAAGAATGAAAGTGTACGTAAATGCCCTGAACCGAGTTCACATTTAAAGAGAAGAAGATTATTGCCACAAACTTTGCAGGCTCAGAGAACAGCACTCGAGGGTCATTCAAACCACCAGTCACCAAAAATACTTGGATAGTTCTGTGATCTAATATTATCCATAGGAGAATACGACTTCAGTTTCATAAATGGGGATGATAAAACATTTCTTCATTATCATTAGAATCATCTTTATTCTCAATTTCTTTCTCATCAGCATCTTGATCTTCGATTTGTTTCCCTGGTCTACTAGACCTAGCTTTTTTTTTCTCACTTCTGTGACTGGATCCCTCGTCATTTGTTAGCCTTTCACGTAGAGCAGAGCCCTGTGTTTTCTTAGTCACAACATCACTAAGAGCTAATGCCTCGTTCTCATCTTGGGCTTTGTTAAGCAGCGCACAACCATACTTGTAGTATGTCTGAAGACACTCTACACCAAGTTCACCAAAAACATCCAGCAGATTAAATGCAAGATCCAAATCAGATTCTTCTTCTTCTTCTTTGATTTCAACATCTTCACCATTGTCATCTCCATTCTCACAGTCCTTCATCCTCGCAGTCCTCATTTCACCATCATCATCAATAGAACCCTTTTTGTATGTACTTTCATTGAACTCCAATAGGACCTTTTTTTTTGCTCAACATCTATGTTTCCATTCCAACCTGATTTGATGATTGCTTCTTACACACAGATCAGCAGTTGTGTGGGCAGCAGGGTCTTCCAACTATATTCTTCAATCGGCAGCAACAAAAAAAATCCAATATCAGAAATACAAATCTGATTTGATGATAATACTTCCACACGTCGATTTTTGATCTTCTAATCACGAAATCCCAGATTTTCGGGCCTTATAGGCTCTGATACCATGTAGAAATCCAGAGATAGATTGCAGAAGATTAAAACAAGAATATCTCTAATATTACGGAGGAAAAGACGAGGGATTGAAGGAAGTGGCGAACCTCTAATGGAGGCCGCCCCTCCTCTTTTCCACCCTTTCTTACAACACAACCTCACTCTCTAAAACAACCTACCAGCCCTTATATAAGGAGTTGTAAAAAGGAAATTGACCAAAATACTTCCTAGTACAGAAAATTACCAAAATGCCTCTTGTATTTCGGGCAAGTACAATAATACCTAAAAACATAAGAAATTAACACAAAGAACACTAGATAAGTCTATTCTTCAACAAAAACAACTTCAACCATGTTCAGTACCAAAGAAAGCCACAATCAGAGTGACTTCTAATCCTACCATTTAAAGTCTCAGTAGAATGCTAGTTAGACAAGACATTAGAGCGTTAGCAAATTCAATTTAAATCTCAAATGCTTAAACTTAAAACGGCACTAACTCATGAGAGCTATCAAAAGGATGGTCTTCATAAAAGGATTGACCCTTGGTCGTTCAAAACAAACATAAGGACATGGTCTTACTCGTGAAACCACCTATGCACATGCAAGTCATTCTGTCGCAGCTCTGCATACGTACCGTACCAACCCACCACATGTTCCTTGGCCACAGGACATAGATAAGAACCTAGTAACAGAAAGCATCAGTACATATGCCACCTTTGCCACTTAGAGTGTGGCTCCCCTAGATCAAGAACACTGTATTCAGGAGATGCTAACAAATGCAACCAGCATATAATAAAGAAGTATACCATATATCTTCTGAACATTTCGAACATAGACTTGAGATAGTTGTCATCAAGAAACCAGATATCAGATCCTTTTTATCCTCTTCAAAAGGTACTGAAAGTGACAAAGAAAGGGTTGCTATCAACAACATAAAATTTTATGCACACCAAATGATCGGAGTATTTTTTTTGAAGTGCACCGTAAGTTTGAGGGAGGGCGTTAAAGAATAAATGTAATAGGAGACAGACCACTAGGGCTCTCGTTGGTCTTGGGATAACTGGGGCTGGGCCAGTCAGAAGTGTTGGCCCCAACTAATTGTTGCTGGCCCAAGTAGTTCAAGTAGCCATTGGGGAAGCCTCCAACGGCTATCTCTTCCTTCTCTCTTCTTGCTTTACATTATGTATTATGCTCTATAAATAGATCAGTTCTACCAATAATGTTTTGCAGTACCTTAACACTTGTTTTGACTCATTGATTGTTTCGGTATTTGACTTGTATTAAGTCTTGAAACACAAAGCATTTAGTGAATTGATTTCTTGGCGACTCTTGGTTTGTGCAATTGACAATTGATTGGGATTCCTCAAGTTGATTGTAGGCTATACACAACAAAAGGCTGATAAAGTGCCAATATGCACCATGTGAAATGTATTTTGTAGGAACGAATGCGGAAACCAAAAGGCCCGAACCTAATATATCCCCAATAACAAGGCACTTAAAAAAAGGTGGATTATGATCACCTATATCTTAGAACCCCATCACATCGATCCCACACAAAAATGAAGTGAGGAAACCAGAGTTGTAGTAGAACCAAACTCATTTTTTCACTAAAAGATGGACTGAACAAAATTATAGAAAGGGTAAAATCTAGTTAAGCATTGCAAAATTCTTTTAGAGAAAATCTAGTATCCGAAATTCAAAAACATCACCAGATATTGTTGCCAAGAACCAAGAGAAGAAAATGTGGCTATTCGATTTGAGTCAACTTTGTATTAGATTAGATTTGAGTTCGTCAAGGTATGTTTCTTCTAACTTGGTTATATACAATATTGGTTTGTTGGCATGTTTAGAGGAAAAATGTGTTGCAACATTTGAATGATTTCAAACTTGACTATTGATTAGATCGAAAATATATTTGTTAGAAAACAATAAATTGTTTCTTCCTCTATAATTGAGATCAATATTGTTGGCCTTTTGTTAAAGACCTTTGTCATTAAGGTGCTTCATGTTGTTGGCCTTTTGTTGGAAATCAATTAGTATTTGAAGATATGCTTATTGTTATTTTAAGATTTTGTTGAATGAATTGAAAAAATGTTTGTTGATAATAAGTTGCATTTACTTCTATGACTAAGATCCATGTTGTTGGCATCTTGTTAAAGACCTTTGTGATTAAGGTGCTTCATATTGGTGGCCTTTTGTTAGAAATTAATTGATATTTTAAGATGCACTTATTGTTATTTGAGGATTTGTGATCTTGATAACTTTAAGATTGCTTTTTCATGAGATTATGATCTCCGTTTGTTGGAGATCTTTGTGATTAATCTCTATGTTGGTTTTTTGGTTGGTGAGTAATCAATATTAAAAAATCACTTATAATTATCTTGATTAGTTTGTATTTGATAAAATTGTTTTAAAAGAATTATGAGACTTTTTGAAAACATGATGTTGATTGATTTGACTTATTGGATTGCCTTAATTGTGGAATCATAAAATCACTTTTGAGTTTAAGTATATTTAAGGGCTTTGGGAATTATATGTATGAAGGTTTTGAGCTTTGCCTTAAAAAAACTTGTTTCGGTTCGAGTTTGTTCTTCAAACTTGGGTTTGAGCTTAACCTTAAAGCTTGGTTGACTTGACGGGTTTTAAGTTTAACCTTAAAAAGCTTGTTTGACATAAGGTTTTGAGCTTTGTCTTAAAAAACTTATTTGATATACCAATGTCCCTTATAATATCATAAGTTTGTAGTGATTTACGAACTTATTTGTTATAATAGACAATCTTATTTGGATGATGTCAATGATTTATATCAAATGACTTTCTTGAATTAGAGCAAATTAACTTCATGGACTTATTTGACTCATTTTTGGCTTGCCTTCTAGATTAAATATCATAAATATCATAAATTGACTTGTTGGTTTTAGAAATTGAGCGAACGTATGTATTGATACTTCATTGATCTTTATATATGACGAAAAACAAATTGATATTTTGGTTGTGGAAAGTTGTTTCGAAGGAAGCTGTGGCAACTTAGATATTATTATTGTGAAATTTTTTGTCACAAGCAAACACAATAATTAGACAAACTTTCGGTAATCCACCGTAAGTTTGAGGGGGCTTTTAAAATATATAGGGCAAGCCACTAAGGCCTACTATTTTATCTTTTTTGTTATGTATGTAATAAGTGTTAGAATGATGGTTGCCCACCACCACTATTGCCACTCACTGCAATCACCTGCCAGTTGAGCCAGCCGTTACAACCAGCTAGCCAGTCAGCCAACCAACGTCCACCAGTCCAATGTCAGGCCAACACCGAGCGACCAACACACTAGCCGTTGAGTGCTGACCTTCCTTCATGTCTGCATCTTACTTTCTTCTTCTCCCTCTGAAATGTTATAAATCCTTCCTCCTCTTGTAAATCAATAAAATGGTCGTTCTTGGACAACACTTTGACTTGTGATTTGGGCTTGTTCTTGACTCGAAACATCCATTCTCAGGTGTGCTTTTATTTGACTTGTAGGTTTGACACTGATGATACATGATCGGGCTGTTTCCAAATACGAATATCAATAATTGTTTACAAATATATAAATACCTCAAATAAGAACATTATCAAGTAGCTTGGTTTAATTTTTGTAAAAGGAACCAGCTATTGAATTATAGTGCTTCCTTAAGTTTAGCCCAAATGTTTCTGTATTAGAAGATGTTTAGATGCATGTCTTAGTTCTATTTGCGCTTAATAGTGAATCTAGTGATGCATGTTGACTTGGAGATCCGTCTTTCTTTTTTATGTTCATTGGATATAAAATGATGGATATTTTTGGTGAAGAAATCCCCTCCATCGTCTTCTTATGTTGAATCATGTACTGGAAGATTTGATCATGGTTGTTGCTGCTTCTTTTTTTTGGGTGGAAGCAATAACTTGTTCTTACTTGCCTTCGTTCTGCTTCTTTTTTTTGGGTGGAAGCAATAACTTGTTCTTACTTGCCTTCGTTTCTTATTCACATCGGCGCTGCTGAGTTTCTTTCGAAAGGGATTTTTCTCCTTTCGTAAGCTTCGGAAAGCTTAGTCTTTTCTCTTTAAATATATTATTTTACTTGAATTCTTGGATCAAAATAAGGTTGTTCATATGGCTGCATAGTGTCACTTAGTACCTCATTCTTTTTGTTACAGGTTAGCAATACTACAACTGAGTAACTTTTTTTACCCTCTCCAGTTACGTTCCAAACCCTGTGTTGCTCATCATTGATGTGCAACCAAAAGAATTAGGGATACCCACTAAAGCTTATTGTGCCGCTGAAGAGGTGAGAGAGGTCAAAAATAACCATCTACTCTTTTCTTCGTTCCTTCAGTTCCTGTGTATTAGTTTTAGTTTTTTATGATGTTTTGATTTGGTGACAGAATACCACGGGAAAAAGCCAGGTCTTTGTGCATTTGCCCTCAGAAATTGCGTCAGATGAGGTTGAGGACATAGGTGAGTTGCTGGTCTTAAGTTCGGCATATAACATGGCCGCAGACACGATCTCTGTTATAGCTTTCTCCTTTGCATGTATTCACGGCTGAATTGCATAATTCCTTTTGCTAGCAAATGTGTTGGAAGAGGATGTGTTGTCAAAATGATTCATTAACTTGTTTGCATTCCAAGATGTAGGAAGCCACAAAAATGAAGGACTGAAAATCTTCAAATTCAACGTGGGTGGCCGATTGTTTGAGACTTCCCACCTCACCATTGATGCCAGCGGCACAGATTCCCTTCTCTCTTCTCTTTCCTCTGTTGCTGGTCGCCCAATCTTCATTGACCGTGATCCAGAAATCTTCTCCAGCCTTCTCTCCCTTCTCCGCTCTGGCCGCCTCCCTACATCCTCTTCTAACCGATTTACTACCAGAGAGCTTCTAGAGGATGCCTCCTTCTACGGCATCGACCACGTAGTCCGCTCCGTACTCTCTCCCAAGCCCCTCAATGCCATTGATGCCACCATTGCTACTGTCATTTACCCCAAAGCACGATCCCCTCCATCCACCTTTGCTGTCTCCGCCAATGAAGATTGTTCCGTCCTTATTGCCAGTGCTGGCCAAATCTCTGTCTACGATGGGTTGCTCTCTCCCGTCGAAACATTTCGAACCCACGTTGACTGGATCACTGCCCTTTGCTGGGTTCAACCAAAACTGGTAGCGATTGGATCCACGGACGCCCCTGGACTCCACTTCTATGACGTAGCTGCTGCAAGTCATGTTGGTTCAGTCTACTGGATCGATCCCACGGATCTTCGAGTTGAAAAGGCACGTGTGACAGCAGTGGCATCTTCACCAACCGGTGAAATCTTTGCTGGACTCCACTCGCCCCACAATGAGAATAGTGTGCTCGTAATCGATCGGGTGACTCTCCAACCCATGATGGAGTTGGGAAGGCAAACCGGCAGCTCTGCTCGGACCATGGCAGTCAACAAATTGAGGTTCTTGCCGGGGACCAACTTGTTGATGGGTAGCTCTGTCAACTCTGGCACTTTTGGTTATTGTGGGTATATTAGAATTTGGGATATCAGAGTCCGGTCGGTTGTGTGGGAGACTACTGAGCCTGGGTCAGGTAGGAGCAGTCGGGTTGGAGATCCACTTGCTGATGTGGATGCAGACGATGAGGTACCAGCCATATGTAAGGTCTGTTCGAGGTCCGGTGATGTGGCATTTGCTGATTTGAGGAAGTTGGGCCTGGGGGATCCATGGGTCTACTTGGAGGAAAAGAACCCCAGCTTGAAGAATTGCGGCACGGGCGAGAATAGCTCCATTTGCTGCTACAAGAAGCAGATCTTCGTGGGTCGAGATGGTGGTCGACTGGAGGTGTGGTCTCGCCCAGCTGAACGGATCGGGTCATTCAGAAGGAATTTTGTTGATAACGCCTCGTGTCCTCGAGGCTCGATCAAGAAGATGGAGGCTGGTAGGAACCGTCTGTTTGTTTGCCGAGAAGGCCTTGAAGGTGTGGAAGTATGGGAGAGCAGGGATAGGTCCGGTTGCACCAAGTTGTTGTCTTAGTGTAGTGATGACAATGGTTGGAACGATCCAATCCCTTTCCGATCGCTATACATTTCTTTCCTTTTCCTTTTACTTCAAATGTTGATCTGTGGATGCCATAGTTCGTTTGGGGCCACAGATTGTGTCGTAGATGTGGCTGCAGCTGTATATAATAAGCCTTGTATTGTCTAGAGTAGCTGTTCTTTTTGTTTCTTTTCTGTTATATTGTTGACCGGGAGCAATATTGTCAAACAATCTGATCTGAAGCTCCTATTTGTTTATTGTTCGGTTCACTAGTTCTCCTGATTTTTTTGTCGATAATGGAAGAAATCTATGCTTTAGAGTGATTCTTGCTTCCAAAAACGTAAACATCAATTAAAATAAAGTTTGATTTGAAACAACATTGAAATTATGAGCTTTATATTTGGAAAAAAAGTCATATCATTAACCGGATTAGTGATTATGTTACCTGGTTCTACCGGATACGTACATATACTAAACATATAGGCGTAGCACACACGCCATAAGCAAAGCACCTTACTGATGCAAGTATTGTGGCATGTATTCACGAAGGTAGAGTGCATGTATACGTCAACCAGTATAACAGAAGAATGTTTAGCAGTCAGTGTCCTGTAAATGTAGCTCCTCCCTTATATGCCATCATTATTTTACGTCGTTTGGCTACCAATAGGACATCTTTCCAACCTCCCCTTTTCGAGTCAGAAACATGATATTGTCTTCTCTGGAACAGTATGTTAGATAACAAGAAGATGATGAGAGCCATAGCAACCGCAAAAGACAGTGGATGACCCGGATGAAGTAACAGCTGTGAAAGCGGGGAGTTGAAAACTAGTTAGCAGCATCTCGAGACTCACGGCAGTATAGGTCACGAGGAGTTCGATACCCAGGTCTGGCTTCGGCATGCATCCCTTGCATTCAGTATGAAATCGTCATGCACATGATCTTGCTTTCTATGGTATTGAGCACTATCCTATATGCTCGATATTGGTTCTGATTTGGAATCAATATCTTGAATCTCTGGTTCGTGGCAAACCTTGTTGAGTATTGACTAGGTAGGGTTGCACCAACCTTAGCACGGAAAGTGACTCGAGCATATTCACAGATTCGGGTTGCGGCATGCCCATAAGGTGTCGCGTCGTGTCGTGACCAACTTTGGTTTCTTCAATCAGAAATAAGCGAGAAGGGTCACCCGCTATTCTTGGTTTAGCGTAGCGTTCTTGGTTTAGCGGGTGACCCTTCTTCCTGCTATTAGTCGTGCAAACAATGCTATAGCGGTGCACTATAGGTGTTTTTAACGTACAACAATTGTTTTAACATACCACCGCGAGCGGCCACCTCCTCCGTTCCTCAGCTTTCCGTTGTCTTCCTCCGCCGCAGGTAAGCTCTCTTTCTCCCTTTCTCTCTTTCCCCGCCTCCGCCTTCCGCCACCTTCTCTCTCATGGATTCTCTCTCTTCTCTCTCTACGCATCACCACCCAATACTTTAGTATTAGAATCGAACACTCTTAAACTGTTCTCCATCTTTCAGTCCCTTACTGGAAAGCTTCGCAAGAGAAGTATTAGAATCGAACACTCTTAAACTGTTCTCCATATTTCAGTCCCTTACCGAAAAGCTTCGCAAGAGAACTTCACTCCCAGACATCCATCTTCTAGTTGTAGAATGAAGCTCTATTGGTTTTTTCTCCTTTTGTGGTATTACGCTATTATCTTTTTTAAGAATTCAATTTCCCTCGAGTCAGTAGATAGTTCACATAAGTCATCCCTGTCCTGCAATTCGTTTATGCAATTTTCCGTTTTCAAATAGTGGCATGTTCCATTTCCTCGTGTGCCGTGAGGAATCAAAAGAGCTGATGTCGGTTGATCGCAGTGAATGGTTTCCACCCTATTTATCATTGTTAACAAATCAGGGGCTGAGTCAGGCTGAATTTCAGAACCCACCATTATTAATATGATATTTTGGAATTGTTTACATAACTGTCTCTCCATTAAGTTTCAGGATCAATAAATTTACTGTGGTGGGTTCATCTCAGTTCTGATTGCTTACATGAAAATTTGGTATGGTTGTGAGAGTTACATATACTTTGTATTAGTTTTGCTTCCGTAGCCAATGTCCTGCATGTGGGTAGCACTTTGCGTCGGGCACCTTGTCTCAGGCACAAATTCCACTTATTAGTTTCTGTCTGTGCTGCAAAAATAGAGAAGTTTCACTTTGTTTCTTGTTGAGGTTATTCAACTCATAGGAATCAGTCTGTTCAATGTTGTAAGTTTCACATTTAATTGAATTAGTTTGGTGTCAAAGTGTCCTGTTGAGAATTCAGCTTGTAGAATTCACATTATTTTGTCCATAGTCCGGGCTCAGCAGAAATGCTCCACAATTTTGTTTAGGAAAACTTGCTACCTGGGGGTGCTCTCTTGCATTTAAAGTATCTACTGTCAAGTGCTTCCTGCATATACATCTTTGTTTGGAGACTTCATATAGTTGTTTGGTGTAAGAGCCTAAAATTCTATATTGTGACTCCTCTCCTTCCTTGTGCAATATTTATAATGCTAAAGGATCTTTCTGAAACGATCTTCTTTTTGTATTGTGTTGTATCATTTGAATTTGCTCTGCTAATAAGAGTGGATGATAGACTGACCTTCCCATTTGAATTCACTAGAAGACAAGCATAAAGTTATCTCATCATCATTCCCCCTCTCATCATTGATAGAACCGTTACTCATGCAAACCATTTTTCGAGATATAACATTGTTCTTGTATTTGCATGTTTATTTAGTTTGATTCATATTTATGAAAGAAGTGGTTTTGTTTCTTGATATTTTTTAGAAATTAGAAAATTCATTATATAAAAGCATACCGCTAAATCCGCTATATCCCCGCTATCGCTATATCATGGCTGACGGCTAACAACCCGCTAACCACTATTGATAACATAGGTGAAAAATATAATTTATGGTTAGTTTCATTCACTTGTTCATGTGGTATAAACCCTTGTCATCTATTTCTTTGTGTTTGTCAATGCTTAAGTCGTGTGACTACATCATCATTTTTGTGTCATAATTTTTGTCGTGATCTTTGTCAAGCTTAACTCGTGATTATGGCACTTCTGGTTTCAAATTTTTGTCATTTCATTGAAAGTCCGTTTCCTGTTGGAGAATTTAAATGGTTTCCCAATGTTTCTTCGTAAAAGTCCCTGTCCTACCCTCCAGGCTCCACTCTCTCTCTCTCTCTCTCTCTCTCTCTCTCTCTATATATATATATATATATATATATATATATATATATATATATATATATATATATATATATATATATATCCAACAACGGTGCTTGCAAGTTGCAATCCCTTTGATACCTGATTGGCTGGTGTTATGAATGTTACAATGAAATGGTCATTCTCGGCTCGGGTAATGACTGGACTGGCCATCCAGCCGTTACCTGAGGAGATGCCGGATAAGTAACGGACAACCGTTATCGGAAAATTCGGTAACGGCCATCCGTTACCACTCCCAGATGAGGGAAGCCACGAGAGGAGAAAGTCAGACGACGAGGGAGCGTGTGCCTATAAAAAGACAACCATTTACAAGAGACACATATACACAGATACACAGATTCACAGTGATATAGAAAAACACAGTCGTCTGAGAAAACCCTCGTGTGGAAACCTCGCAACATCTTCAACATCGAGTGAAAACCCAGAAGACCGAAAGGTAAGCGCCGAAATTCCCTTCAGTGGTATCAGGGCCTGGTTCCCTGCAAAAAAAAAACCAGAGAGAAGAGGGTTAGAAAATTTTTTTAGAAAGCGAGAGAAGTCGGCGGTCGGCAGTCGGACAGGGAAGCCAGAGGCTAGCCGGAGGAAAGCCCAAAGGCAAAGCCAGAGGCAAGCCGGCGGATAGCCCCAAAGACAAAACCAGAGGCAAGCCGGCGGAAAGCCCAAAGGCAAAGCCAGAGGCAAGCCGCCAGACAACCCCAAAGACAAAACCAGAGGCAAGTCGGCGGAAAGCCCCAAAGGCAAAGCCAGAGGCAAGCCGACAGAAAGCCTCAAAGGCAAAACCAGAGGCAGGCCGACGGAAAGCCCCAAAAAGGCAAAACCAGAGGCAGGCCGGCGAAAAGCCCCAAAAAGCAAAACCAGAGGCAAGTCGGAGAAAAGCCCCAAAAGGCAAAACAACGGCAAGCTGGAAAAAGCCCGAAGGCGAGACAGAAACAGCATGCGACGAACAGCAACCGACTGGAGTGCTTAGAAGAAGAAGAACCCGGCAGCCGACAACCGACGCCGACGGTCGGCCATCGGCCGAATCTCTCTCTCTCTCTTTGGAAAAATCCTCTAAAAGTTTTTTATTTTTTTCGCTTTTATAGCGATATAAAAAAAAACCGCGACGGGAAAAACAACGATTTTCAAAACCGGCATCGGTTTCCCGAAAACCACCAGCAGTTTTCTAAAACCGCCCGTGGTTTCAAAAAACCACCAGCAGTTTTCTGAAACCGCCAGTGGTTTCAGAAAACCGCCTCAGGTTTTGAGAGAGAAAGACAGAACTGCCCCCGTCGTTTTCTTATTATTATGAAATTGCCACGGTAAAAGGATAGGTTTACCCCTTGGCCGTTTTTGAAAATTACAAAAATACTGGGGCTGTTAATTTACGGTATTACCCAACCCTGTTTGGAAAATATCGTTTTTGCCATTCAGTCAAAAGATAGGTTTACCCCTGTTCCTTTTGAAAATTACAGATTTGCCCTGAGAGTTAAAATTACGATTTTAACCCCGATCAGTTGTGAATTTTACAGGAATACCAAATAGTGATTTTACGAGTTTATCCTTGTGATTTTACAAAAATACAAAAAGGGATAAATAAGTAAAATTACAGATTTCTCTTTTGGTATTCGTTTAAGGGTTTAGAGGCAGAAAAAACTCTTAGGAAAATTATTAGTTTTTCAATTCTGCATCAAGTTAACGTGTTTCTTGCTTTATGTTTTTCCTTTGTTTCCTTTAAAAAGAAAAAGACTGCTTGCTTAGTATTTTTGCCAAACAAAAATGAGTTCTAGGATATGTGTATCCAAACTGGCAAAAACAGAAAAACTAAACGGTCTGAACTTTCAGACATGGAAGAGAAGAATCCCGTTAGCTCTAACACTAGAAGGTGTAGAGTACCATGTAAAGTTGTGTTCACTACACCATATGAGATGTGGTTTGGGAGAAAACCCAACCTAGGTCATCTCAGGAGATGGGGATCAATTGCACATGTCAAGATCCTTGAACAGTCTAGAGATAAACTAGACAGTAGGTCCTTGAGGTTTATATTTATTGGATATCCAAAAGGTTCAAAAGGATATCGGTTCTATCATAAGGACCAAGGACTCATTTAAAGCAGAGATGTTGAATTCTTAGAAGATTCTAAGAATGACATCCTGGAAAACAATGAAGAGTATGTTGATGATTTGGTAGATTTTGACCAATCATCTTTTGAGCCCATAGAAGAACTTCCTGAAACTACCGATACCTTAATTGGACATAAGAAGCCAAGAGCCACTCCATCCTATTTAAAGGATTATCACACTTATCTTTCAGAAGAAGTGTGTAATTCGGTAGATTTAGATGAATTGACAGATAACTTGACTTATCAGCAAACAATCAATTCATCAGAAGCAACAGACTGGGAGAAAGCCATGGATGAGAAAATTGAATCCATTGAGAAAAACCAAGTCTGAGAATTGACTGATTTGCCAAAAGGAAGAAAAGCTATAGGCTGTAAATAGGTTCTGAAAAAGAAATATAAGGTCGATGGTACAATTGACAAGTTTAAAGCGAGGTTGGTTGTAAAGGGTTTTTCGTAAAAGGAAGGGATATACTATGTTGAGACATATTCCCCAGTTGCGAAATTTGCATCCATACGTATAATCCTGGCAATATCTGCATACTATGATTTGAATTTACATCAGTTAGATGTAAAGACCGCCTTTCTAAATGGCGATTTAGAAGAAATCATATACATGCAGCAGCCCGAAGGATTTGTGATTGAAGGCAAAGAAGATAAAGTGTATAGGTTGAAAAAATCCCCATATGGCCTAAAATAGTCACCTCGCCAATGGTATTTGACTTTTCAAAATACCATTATAGAACTTGGGTTTGTGGCTAACAAACTTGATCACTGTGTTTATGTTTGGAACAGTGGGAGCCACTTTGTCATCTTATCTTTGTATGTCGATGACATATTGTTGACTGAAAATGACAATGAAATGATTGTCAAAACCAAGTCATGGTTGAACTCGAAGTTCGAAATGAAAGATATGGGAGAAGCATCCTATATCCTAGGTATAAAGATCTCTCGAGATAGAGGATCTAAACTCTTATGCCTGAGTCAAGAGAGATATATAGACTATATCCTCAAGAAGTTCAAAATGGGTGAATGCAAGTCTGCAGATATACCTGTTATAAAAGGGATGAAACTAAGTAAGGCTGATTGTCCCGGTGAAAGAGACGATAAGCCTAATGTTCCTTATGCTCAAGCTGTTGGCAGCTTAATGCATGATATGTTGTGTACAAGACCTGATATCAGCTTTGTTGTTGGTCTTGTCAGTAGATATCAAGGTAATCCAGGTTGGCAGCATTGGATAGCTGTAAAAAGGATTCTAAGATATCTGAAAGGAACAAAGGACTTGAAACTATGTTTTCAAGCAAATGAACTAGAAGTGGTTGGATACTCAGACGCTGACTTTGCTGGGAGCAAAGATGACAGCAAATCAACCTCAGGACAAATATTCTTATTTGGAGGTGGTGCTGTTTCTTGGGCATGTAAGAAACAGGACTGTGTAGCGTTGCATACACAGGAAGCTGAGCATATTGCTTGTTGTATGGCTGCAACAAGTGTTGTCTGGATAAGCCGCTTCATACGTGATTTGAAGCTGGAAATAACAGATGAGCCGGTGGTTATCTATTGCAATAACAATACAGCAATTCCTCTTATTAAGAGTGGAGCAGATTGCTCAAAAGCAAGCATATAATGGTAAAATACCACTATGTTCATGATATGGTTATGAGAAAGGAAATATCCATCTCATACATGCCAACAGAAGACATGTTGGGAGACCCCTTAACCAAAGGCATAACGAAAGAACTCTTCTCAAAACATGTTAGAAACATGGGTTTGAGATATGTTGTTGTATAGGTAAATAACCATACAACGGGTGATTTGTTGTGTAGGGAAATAACCACACAATAGGTTCTGATTGCAATAGTAATCAGGGATCGACATAACTAGTGAAAACCCCGAGAAAATGGGAGGAAAACCAGTATGTCGATACACTTGGCTCGAATGGTCAAGTGGGAGATGTTACAATGAAATGACCATTCTCGGCTCGGGAAACTGCTGGACTGGCCATCCAGTCGTTACCTGAGGAGAGGCCGGATAAGTAACGAACAACCGTTACCGGAAAATCCGGTAACGGCCATCCGTTACCACTCCCAGACGAGGGAAGCCAAGAGAGGAGAAAGCCAGACGACGGGGGAGCAGGTGCCTATAAAAAGGCAGCCATTTACAAGAGACACATATACACAGATACACAGATTCATAGTGATATAGAAAAACACAGTCGTCTGAGAAAACCCTCGTGTGGAAACCTCACGACATCTTCAACATCCGCTGCGCTCAGTGAATCTCCGGCTACCTAGAAGACTGAAAGGTAAGCGCCGAAATTCCCTTCAATGTATTGATTACAGGTGTTGAACACTTGCTTTGGTACGTCAAGGATACCTGATTGGCTGCAAATCAGGCTTTGGTCCATACAATTCCTTGATGCTCGGCTTCGTGAAATACGTGGTTACTTGGATCTAGTAATTGATGGGAAGCTTCCTCTGAATCATGAGATTCTGTACCATTTGCAGGTGTTTTCATTTCTTATTTTCTCACATACCGTGTAAGCTTGTTCTTATTTAAATTAGAGAAAGCTTGTGAAACATAATGCACAGGCTATACTCATCCCCTAGAGGCAATCCATGATTCACCATGGTGGAAGATCTGTAGTTTGGATGCCATAGATGTCCGGTCCAACTCTAAAGTTGAGGCTGGACGTGGTTTGGGGTTTGCGTGAATGGTTTTTGAGGTCAGGTGGCTTTCTCTCAGTTATCCAACAAGTGCACGGCCAATCCAACTCTGGAATTGGTTAATCTTGAGTTACTTATTCTTTCCTTCAACGTTTTCCTTTTGCATTTGCTTACACTATTAGCAATTAAATGCCATTTATGTTTTGCTTCTTATGTCTTTTTTCCTTCGCTTTAGTTGGAGTTCATTTCAGAACCATAAATGTGCCAATCCCAAAGTTTTCTTTATTTTCATTTCTTGCTATTTGAGCAAAGCCTGATTTGCAGGCCATTGTTTTTCTGCAGTTTTCACAAGGAATTCTATGGACCAAAGAATCCTTGTGGGGTTGTCGTGGAGATAGTCAGGATTATTTATTTGTGAGATTGAATCGATTTATTTACATAGTTGGCATGATTTCACTTCTTATATTTCTCCCAAGTTCTTTGTATTAGGGCTGCTTTTATTTTGGACGAACAGGGCCACATGGTTTTACCTTATAAATTGTCTTGTGAAGTTCATTGTTTTTGTAGAAATTTGGTTTTCAGTTTTATTGTGAACATTATTCTTTGGCTTTTGTATCTTTGAGCATGCTACACAGATTATCCATTTTTTGCTGGATTTTGGGCTAGGGAAGGTGGCTCCTTATGTCCTCAATTTAGTCTTATCGACTCACCATATGTTTGGCGACTGCATACTCAGCTCCCCGTGTGCTAAAAGTGTCAATTGGAAGTTTGACTACTCCCGAATTCCTAGTCAAATGAACGGTTCAATCCTCGGGTGTTAACATGAATCTTTTGCAGGGTGTGTTCAATCTGCTTCCAAATCTGAATGTTAATGAGTTAATCAAATCACTTTCTGTGAAAACGAATGACATGATGCTAGTCATTTATCTCTCTTCCCTGATCCGGAGCGTCATCGCTTTGCACAACTTTGATAAACAACAAGGTACGTCCATCTCCTCCTAGAGGTCGTCAATGATTTATACTATGTAATTTGTGAATCTTCTCGGCTCACCTTTTCAAATGGATTTGTTCTTGGTGGCAGATTCTCAACAAAGAACATGAGAAAGCTGAAGATGCCAAGCCTATGCCAATCCCTGCTGCGGCAGGGAGCTAGGGTTGTTCGTCCTGGGTCCTACTGTTTTATGATTATATTCAGCAGCAGAGCACTATCAGTCAACTCGATTTACCTGTATTCAATTGGTGTTTGGTGTTGGTTCTAGTGAGGATTTTGTATGTTCCGTTTTTTCAGGGCATTTGATTGTCTCTCATAGTGGCTAGAACTCCAAAGATAGTAGAAAGACAGTTTTTTGGGAAGAGTTAGATAATGTGATTTAAAGGATTCCACAAAGGGAGATATTTGTTTAGGAGGAGACTTAAATGGACATGTCGGTAAAGAGGTATTAGGATATCAAAGTATTCATGAAAACTTTGGTTTTGAGAATATAAATAAGGAAGGTAGGGAGGTTTTAAATTTTGTTGTGACATTGATCTCTTTATAGTTAATACAATCTTCAAAAAACGAGATACATTTAATTACTTATAAGAGTGGCTTATCACAAACACAAATTTTGTAGAAAAAAAGATAGAGATTGCAAGGTAATTCTAGGAGAAAGTTTAACCACCCAACATCAACTTTTAGTTATACATTTACAAATAAAAAAATGAACAAACAAAAAAAGAGTGCATCGAGCTATTCAAACTAAATGGTGGAACTTCAAAAGTGAGAAAGAAGATATATTTAAATAGAGTCCTTCAAGGAGATGCTTGGAATTATGTTGGTACACTTTGTGATATGTGGAACAATATGGCTATATATATTATGAAAGTGACAAAAGATGTGTTAGGTGAATCTAATGGAGGTGTACCGGCACAAAAAGAAGCTTGGTGGTGGAGTGAAGTGCAAAATAAAATAAGGCAAAGAGGGCATGTTACTAAGAAAACTAGTAAAACTTTAGAGGCTTAGAAGAAAGCAAAGAAAGAAGCAAAAAAGGCCGTGAGTGAAGCAAAAGCTAAATTTTGGGAGGATTTATATAAAAAACTCAACTCAAAAGGGGGTGAAAGAGATATTTTTAAGATAACTAAGGCTAGAGATAAGAAAACTAAAGATCTTAATTATGTTAGATGCATCAAGGACTAGGATGAAAAATTCTAGTGACAAATGATGATATAAGAAATAGATGGAAAAACTATTTTTATAAGCTTTTTAATGAAAATAAAGATGTTAGTATTAGCTTAGGAGAGTTAGCCAAATCAGAAAAGTACATAAACCATAATTTCTACCGACATATTCAAAAGAATGAAGTTAAAGAGGCTCTTAAACATATGAAGGGTGATAAATCGATAGGATCAGATAATATTCCTATAAAAGTTTGGAAAATACTAGGAGAAAAAGGAATCACTTGGCTCACAAGACTATTTAATGAAATATGGAAAAACCAAAAGATGCCCGAGAAACGGAGAGCAAGTACACTTATATCCATATATAAGAGCAAGGGAGACATTCAAAATTGTGCGAGTTATCGATGTATCAAGTTAATGAGCCATACTATGAAATTGTTAGAAAGAATTATCAAACGTAGGTTAAGACAAGTATCAAGTACAATAGAGAAGCAATTTGGATTCATATCTATTGTTGAAGCGATTCAATTTTTGAGACGTCTTATGAAACATTTTAGAGCAAAAAAAAAAGACCTTCACATGATATTTATTTATTTAGAAAAAGCTTATGATAGGGTACCGAGGGAGGTTATTTGGAGAAATTTGATAAAAAGAGGTATCCCATTGACATACATTAACATTATTAGAGACATGTATGACTGTGCAAAAACATGTGTGAGGACTTATGAAGGAATGACAAACTTCTTTGAAGTTAATATTGGGTTACATCAAGAATCAACTTTAAGTCCATATTTATTTATAATGGTGATTGATGAGTTAACAAAACATATTCAAGATGAAGTGCCTTGGTGTATGTTATTTGAAGATGACATTGTGTTAGTGGAATAGTCTAAGAAAAAAGTTAATAGAAAATTGGAACTATAGAGAGAAGCATTAGAAAACAAAGGCCTCCGACTTCGTAGAACAAAGACAGAATATATGGAATATAAGTTTGATTATTTGGTTACTTCAAAAGACAGAAATTAAAATTGGTACACATTGCATCCCACAAAAAGAAAGTTTTAAATACCTAGGGTCAATTTTTTAGAGTGATGGAAGAATTGATTGAGATGTTACGCATAGAATTAATGTTAGCTGGTTAAAATGGAGAGGAGCATTAGGTATTCTTTGTGATAAGAAGATACCATTAAAGTTAAAAGGTAAATATTATAGAGCAATAATTATACATGTCATGTTTTATGGTTTTAAGTGTTGAGCAGTTAATCATCAACAT
Organism: Brasenia schreberi; assembly: GCA_036023115.1. Lineage (NCBI taxonomy): Eukaryota > Viridiplantae > Streptophyta > Magnoliopsida > Nymphaeales > Cabombaceae > Brasenia > Brasenia schreberi. The sequence goes on from JAYKKT010000063.1 coordinate 163,091, forward strand.
GTACAAAAGATGGTTGCAACAGAAATGAAGATGTTGAGATGGATGAGTGGTCATACAAGAAAAGACCGTATACATAATGAGGTTATTAGAAACAAATTAGGAGTGACACCAATAGAGGATAAAATGAGAGAACATCGTTTAAGATGGTTTGGACAAATAGAAAGAAGATCATAATAAGAACCTTTAAGAAGGTATGAAAAACTAAATTTGGAAACTATTAAGAGGTAGAGAACGACCACAAAAGTATTGGAAAGAAATAATAAAGAATGATCTAGCTTATTATGAGTTAACTACTAACATAGCACATGTTAAAGCTCTCTGGAAACAAAGAATCCATGTAGCCGATCCAGTTTATTATGGGAAAAGGCTTAGTTGTTGTTGTTGTTGTAAAAAAAAAAAAACTATTATACTTGTGCTCTACGAGAATCAATAAGACCGGTTTGCGCAGACTCGATGCTTTATCTGGTGGCACATCCATCGTATATATCCTGAAGTTATTACTATCATGGCCCAAAAGATATCGTTGAAATTCCATTCCTTTTGTCAACACGATGACCCTCTTGTCCTACAAGCCAGTAGCCACGAGCTTCGCATGAACCGCCGAATCGCAACCTGCTTCCAAGCGGCATGAGTGAAAAATCACCAAGCGATACCCTTGACTTGGAAGCCTCGCGCAATAAGAAAAGATGCGGAGCCAATGCGAATTTCATGATCTTCTCATCTCCCTACGATGTCCTACATTATAGTTGAGTTATATGACTGACGTCGCAAAGAGTTAAAACTGTCTTGTAAATTTGTTAATATTAAAGAACACCGTATGATACTTATTCTCCATTTAATAAAGATATTTAAAATAACAAAAAGGAAAACAAAATATGCAAGAAATCATTCGATGACCATATAAGTACATGACTGTAAATGCTTAAACCCAAATCTGTTTTATGGTTTCAACCATTTGATTTTTGACGTGAACAGTTTGCAGTAATAGAGCAAAAAGCATTTAATGCAATGTAAACAAGTATGATTGTACTTTTAATTCAAATTTTTATCACGAAAATGTTTGAATAGATGTGAGCACAGATGAGATTTAAGCATTCTGGTTGTTTGTGTATTTCCTCAAGGCTCTATTCCCATGTTGTAGGTCTCAAATATTTCCCTCGACATGTGACGAGGTCTTGGTGCATAAATGCTTCCTTTCATGTCACGCGCCCACTCATTTCTTAGTTGAACCCACAGCCGGTTGCATTTTCTTATCCTAACTGTGAGATGAACAACTGCACCTCGATTTCAGTGAACCTTCCGCTGATAAATAAGCTGAACAAACTGAACTGGGCCTGTTTTGCAGCTACAACTCAAAAGCCTACTGAGCTGACCGGAGCTTGAACTGAAGACGAGCAAGTTGATCAAGATACACGTGAGTTGCATGTTAAAGCTAGAACTTAAGATTTTATTTCATGACTTCCTATTGAAAATGGTTTAAGTCAAAAAAATTGCTTTCCCCTTTTGCATTTGTTTTTTTCAAAATTAAGAACTTCAACCATTTGACCCAATTAGTTGGGACAACATAATCTTATAACATAGATGTTATAGGTAAATTAGTCAAATGAGCTTAGACAACCAAAGCAAAAACATCCATTTTTGAGTTCAGCCATAGCTCATGACTGCAGAGATCAAACTCAGGAGAAGCTGAACTTAGTCAAACTCTGAGCAGCTTGGTTTGCTACCCAGCCCCTAATCAGCACGGATAAAACCACATAACCATCTATCTGCTACTGCTAGTTTTAGTAATTTGAATGGCGCACTTGTATAATAGATCTTATAGTTATAAACGCCTAATCTAACCAATTGGGAGGTTGACAACTTCAACGCATCTCAACAACAACAACAACAACAACTAAGCCTTTTCCCATACTAGACGGGGTCGACTACATGGATTCTTTGTTTCCACATATCCCTATCGTGTGTCATGTTAGCAGTTAACTCCCAATAAGCTAGATCATTCTTTATTGTTTCTTTCCAACACTTTTGTGGTCGTCCTCTACCTCTTTTAATACTTTTCAAATTTAGTTTTTCTAACCTTCTTACAGGTTATTCTTTTGATCTTCTTTCTATATGTCCAAACCATCTTAAACGATGTTCTCTCATTTTATCCTCTATTGGTGTCACTCCTAATTTGTTTCTAATAACCTCATTATGTATACGGTCTTTTCTTGTATGACCATTCATCCATCTCAACATCTTCATTTTTGTCACAAACATCTTTTGTACATGTTGATGATTAACTGCCCAACTCGGAACTATAAAACATGGCACTCCTAATTGTTGCTCTATAATATTTACCTTTTAATTTTAATGGTATCTTCTTATCACAAAGAATACCTATGCTCCTCTCCATTTTAACCAACCAGCATTAATTCTATGTGTAACATCTCCATCAATTCTTCCATCACTTTGAAAAATTGACTCTAGATATTTAAAACTTTCCTTTTGGGGAATGCAATGTGTGCCAATTTTAATTTCTATGTCCTCTGAAGTAGCCAAATGATCAAACTTACATTCCATATATTCTGTCTTTGTTCTACTAAGTCGGAGGCCTTTGCTTTCTAATGTTTCTCTCCATAGTTCCAATTTTCTATTAACTTTTTCCTTAGACTCCTCCTCCACTAATACAATGTCATCTGCAAATAACATACACCAAGGTACTTCATCTTGAATATGTTTTGTTAACTCATCCATCACCATTATAAATAAGTATGGACTTAAAGTTGATTCTTGATGTAACCCAATATTAACTTCAAAGAAGTCTATCGTTCCTTCATGAGTCCTCACACATATTTTTGCACCATCATATATGTCTCTTATAAGGTTAATATATGTCAATGGGATACCTCTTTTTTCCAAAATTCTCCAAAGAACCTCCCTCGGTACCCTATCATAAGCTTTTTCTAGATCAATAAATATCATGTGAAGGTCTTTCTTTTTTGCTCTAAAATGTTTCATAAGACGTCTCAAAAGGTGAATCGCTTCAATAGTAGATCTACTTGGCATAAATCCAAATTGGTTCTCTGTTGTACTTGATACTTGTCTTAACCTACGCTCGATAATTCTTTCCCATAATTTCATAGTATGACTCATTAACTTGATACTTTGATAATTCGCACAATTTTGAATGTCTCCCTTGTTCTTATATATGGGTATAAGTGTACTTGCTCTCTATTCCTCGGGCATCTTTTGGTTTTTCCATATTTCATTAAATAGTCTTGTGAGCCAAGTGATTCCTATTTCTCCTAGTATTTTCCAAACTTCTATAGGAATATTATCTGGTCCTACCGATTTACCACTCTTCATATGTTTAAGAGCCTCTTTGACTTCATTCTTTTGAATACGTCGGTAGAAATTATAGTTTATATACTTTTCTGACTTAGCTAAATCTCCTAAACTAATACTAACATCTTTATTTTCATTAAAAAGATTATAAAAATAGTTTTTCCATCTATTTCTTATATCATCATTTACCACTAGAATTTTTTCATCCTCGTCTTTTATACATCTAACATAATTAAGATCTTTAGTTTTCTTATCTTTAGCCCTAGCTATCCTAAAATATCTCTTTCACCCTCTTTTGAGTTGAGTTTTTTATATAAGTCAACCCAAATCTTAGCTTTTGCTTCACTAACGGCCTTTTTTGCTTCCTTCTTTGCTTTCTTATAAGCTTCTAAAGTTTCACTAGTTTTCTTAGCATAATGTAATTTGTAACATGCTCTCTTTGCCTTGATTTTATTTTGTACTACTTCACTCCATCACCAAGCTTCTTTTTGTGCCGGTACACCTCCCTTAGATACCCCTAACACATCTTTCGCCACTTTCCTAATATGTATAGCCATATTGTTCCACATAACACAGAGTGTGTCAACATAATTCCAAACATCTTCTTGAAGGACTTTCTATTTAAATATATTTTCTTTCTCGCTTTTGAGGTTCCACCATTTAGTCCAAATAGTTCGATGCACTCTTTTCTTTTTTGTCCATTTTTTTATTTATAAATTCATAACTAAAAGTCAATGTTGGGTGGTTAAGCTTTCTCCTAGAATTACCTTACAATCTTTACAACACGCTCTATCTTTTTTTCTACAAATAAAGTAATCAATTTGTGTTTGTGATAAGCCACTCTTATAAGTAATTAAATGTTCATCTCGTTTTTTGAAGATTGTATTGACTATAAAGAAATCAGATGACATAACAAAATTTAAAATCTCCCTACCTTCCTCGTTTATATCTCCAAAACCAAAGTTTGCATGAATCCCTTGATATCCTAATGCCTCTTTACCGACATGTCCATTTAAAATCTCCTCCTAAACAAATCATCTCCCTTTGTGGAATCTTTTGAAACACCTTATCTAACTCTTTCCAAAAAACTGTCTTTATACTATCTTTTAGTCCTACTTGGGGTGCGTAAGCACAAACTATATTCAAAACCTCTGCTCCTAACACTAATTTCAATGTCACGATTCGGTCACCATATCGTTGTATGTCTACTACACTCTCCTTTAAATCTTTATTTATGATAATACCAACTCCGTTTCGAGCCTTTTCTTTACTTGAGTACCATAATTTAAAACCTATATCCTCTATCTCTTTTGCTTTTTCTCTAACCCATTTTGTCTCTTGTAAACATAGAATATGAATCTTTCTCCGAATCATAGTATCTACCACCTCCATTAGCTTACCCGATAATGTTCCGATATTCTAAGAACCAATACGAATCTTATTATCTAGGACTAGCTTCCTTACCCCCCGCATCCGTCTATAATCAAAATGTGGAGACCCTCTCTGAAAATTTTCCACTACATTCGGGCGGCAATGTAGCGGGACTAACTTCTTTACCCCCACCCGTCCATGATGTAGGAACCCTCTCTGTAATTGATTCACTACATTTGGGCGAAAATGTAGTGACCCTTGCTTACTTCTTATTGCATTCGGGTTCTGCAGCATGTCGCTAGGCTGGGACACCCCAAAGCAATGCTCATAATTTTTGTAATCCATGTTAGTAAAAATCCGACGAAGTTTTACGCTGGCTATCAAAGCCTAACACAATCCTCCTCCTTTATCCAGGCTTGGAACCGGCAATGCAAGGGTGATCCCTTACATGGACGGAGTTAACTTCAACGCATCTCATGCGATAATATTTTCTTGCCATCAACAGTTCAAGAAACTTTGACGTACTCGATGTACATCACAACTATACGGCTTTCAGCAACGTATAAACAGTAAATTTTGCTTTGAGTGGCACGTGCGAAAGCGCCTGCATGGTCACGGCCCGGTGTCTGCAGCAGAGAACCCTTTTGCAGAGACACCCTTTTCATAGTGACCAAAGAATCCAAGACACTTCTGTACCCAATTCTCCTTTTCTTTCTGTCTAATTTAACTTGGTGGAAACTTTTTCTTACAGAAATCCAGACGATCCAGCACATAAAACTCTGAGGCTAGACCCTCGGTGGTCATGGAAATTCTCCATGAGTTAGGGACAATCATTACTCAATAAACTCGAAGGAATTAAATGGATAAGATGTTCAAGGCCTTTCTTCGACCACTCTTTTTAGGATTCCTTCAGATGGAAAACCTGTTTCAATCCCACCATGCATACGATATCTTTCCTTCTGTCATGGAGATGACTTATTTTATCATGTAGTTGTCTTCTTCCTCTTTTGGATTATTCAAATGATGCTTTATGCGAATGTTTTTTGTCTCCTTCCCTCCTTAAGGGGAAACATCGCTTCGCTTGTGCTTCCTCTTCTTTTCATTTGTCCCATTTGTATCTGAATGGCTGATTCTATTCCATTTTGTCTCTATCCAACATGTTCTGCAGTATCTGGTCATACTATTCTACAGTCACTAAAAGAAAGTTTCAAATTTTAAAGGAATTGCTGGATGGAAGGATTCCTTGTTATCTTCTGTAGAACATGCAATAGTTTCGTCCCCCCTTTTTTTCTAAGGAAGTTGCATCCTTAATATAATGGCTTAGGATTGTAACTGTCAAATTAACTAAGTGAAGTGCAGGAAAGCGAGAAACGGGCTTCTTTTGTGCCCGAACACCATCGCTTTCTCATTACTTGTGCCGCTTTTGAGCCTTATACAAATATAAAAGCACGCAAAAGTGAGACCCTCCCAGACTTTGGAATTTGAGCATACCTGAAATAACACGAACTTCTGATCCTTGAGATTAGACGGAATGATGACTCCCAAGCTACCTACGTTTTAACTTTATTCTACAAATATAATACTTTAGATCCCCGCTTGAAAATTCCAATACTTCTCTCAAATAATTAACCCCAAACGGACGTATAAAAATCTAACCCTTAAAATATTTAAAGAATATAGCGAATCAACAAGAAGGTATGGCTGGATATGGTTCCGCATTCCCGCCATTCCTTTTGTCTCAGTATAGCATCAGGTCATACGTCGGATCCCACCCTCCCTATGTCTCTCTCTGTGTACGCGTGTTCATTGCAACAGTTCTCTCTTTCCCTCTCTCTGTACGACACACACACACACACACACACACAGAGAACTATTGCTATGCGGAGGTTGATGACAAAGAAAGTCGGAGGAAATGGGAGAGGAGTAGAAGGACCACATGGGCATGGATAACATAATGATTATAGCTCGTCACTTTTATGATCATGGGGCTTCTTCCTCTTTTGCTTTTTCTTCTTACGTGATATCTAATTGAAAACATTTCATATTTATGTCTAGTGCATTTTCCTCCGACACTTAAAACATTAGATGGGAAGATCGGTTGGTAAGAAAGTATATGAAAGGATGCGCCAAGGAATGCAGAAACGAAATTGATGATGGTGTGGTTCTCTTTAAGATTCATATTTCATTTTATCTTGGAACATGAAAAGTATTCACAACTTGCTTTTTTTCTGGCCAATGTCAGGAATACTAGGAAAAGATGCCATGGATCAGTCAAAGAATTTTTGGGTTCAACCACTTGACTCAAAAGCCTGGGAAATGATTTCTGCAACATTGTAGATTGCCATGGTGGGTGCAAATGGGCTACCATGGAGGATGAAGACCATCTTCTTCCTCTTTTCGAATATGCATTTCCTTTAAAGATGCAGAACAAAATCTAATTCTCTTCTCTTTTTGAAGAGAAATTAGCTTGAGGAGACCAACTCTTGCAAGCACAATCAAGACATGTGAATTGTGGTCCAATGGTGACAAATGAATACTTGAGAGTTTATATATTGTGTCAGCAGGTTCAGCACATGTTGAAGTGTGTCAGGCAGAGACTAAAGCTAATAACTTAGTTATGAATGAAGTTCTTTTTAGGTGAGGGGTTGTTTTGTTTCCTTCGTGTGGGTGGGCTTCAAAAAGAACACAAAGAGAGATGAGTCTAATTATTATTATTAAAAGGAAGAATGTAGGCCAGCAGCATAAAGCTTCAAAGGAGACCAGACACTGAGCAAAGGAATCTTGCTCCCAAGCATATAAAATTCATTAAAATTACCTCGTATTCTGCATGTCCCATCAGCCCGTGATCTCCCTTGTATCCTCATCTGTAATAAAAAACAATAAAAAGTTGCAAAAACTAATAAAGCCCCTTATATAAATAGAAATTAAAATAATGATACTTTTGGTATAAGGACTGGAAATTTTGGGATCCACGTGCTTTTGAAAACGATAGCCAAGTCCAATGACCCGGCCTACAAATCAGACCCCTCTTGAGTGTAGTGGAACCATGATATGGATCGAACGAACCATGTTCCTCAAGTTTGATGGATAATAACTAAACACCAGATCTTATGATTGCTTTGTGCAGAAGTAGAACAAGTTGATTGGGCTTGAACGATCTGTGCAACTGGCTCATGAAGAGAGCCATCTCTTGTTGCATTGGGTAAGCATGATCTTCCTGTCTTTGTGGGTGATTTTGGGTTAGGCTCCTGGGTTTTTGCATCTTGATCCTGTGCTTGGTCATGTTGTGCTCAAGGGTGTGTATGATTCGTGGTGTTAGGCCCTGGTACTAGAATTGTAGGCCTATACTCATATGAGCGTGTAATTCATGGTCTCGAAGAACTATGGTTTTGTGTTTACCCTTACAAAATATGAGAGAGAGAGAAGTCCCATTCTATCCATCACTCACATGAGATGAGGTGGTGCTACCCCAGCCCACCAATTGCTGTGATCCCCTCATGACCGACCTCTGCCACCCACCTCGCTCGTTCTCTCTCTTCCTCCCATTTAATGCCACAAGTTGTCCTTTTTCTCTTTTTTCTTATAAAGGGAGACCGAAGAAGCCTAAGATACATAAATGCACCCCCATGGAAGTCCAACTCCCCACCAGTAGAAGAGCGTCACAGCGGCCTACACAGCTCATTTAATTCTATATGTGCAACAAGTCGACCTTTAACATCAAAGCAATCAACTAAAGATCCTTAATTAGTAATTAATGTCTTATCATTTAAATCTTCATTGTTCACTTTAGACCATGCTTTCTATTCAACATATTCTAATTCAGATCTCTCTCTATATTAATATATATCTGTGAAATGCATCATCTCACGCAGAATATCATTGAGAAGCAATTGAATGTCTTGCGTATTATTGAGAATAATTGGGTTCTACTAGCCGAGGTATGAGCTGGTTCGCACCAGCTTCATTCATATGTCTAATGATTTCTATTAGATTGAAGTTGAACAGCTGAAATAAAACCTTTTATAAACGGATTTCATGACATGAAAAAAAAGGCTGAACGCGCTTTCACCACGGGATTTGATTAACAACATGTCCGCCATACTGGTTCCGGTGCGTAACAGTGTGAATAGTGGCCTGCCGGCGGCAACGCAGCCAGTAATGTTTGAAAATGCGGAGGCACAGTTCTGTCTTTTATGCGTAGAAAGTGACGAATGTTGATATGTCATAATAAGCATGCAAAGAGAGATGGCATTTTGTCCCCTTTCTCTTTCTCCAAACATATTGGCATGCATGCAAGGGTGAGATGAGGTCGCTTTTGGTGGTTTCCTCTCTTATTACAATCTCCCCATTGTTAATTTATCGTAATTACAACACGCTATGTGTGCCTGAATGTATCATAACGTATGCGTGCCTGAATGATCGATCGCTCCTCTCACTTCTTTTATCGGCCTACTGGGTTGAGATTCAATGTCTTGGCTTACAACAGAAGGGTTTTTATTCATGATAAAGAAATGGGATTTCTTGTTGTATATTCAATACGCTATGTTTTTTTTTCTTCATTTTGGGGGCGAAACGTTCTTCACTTTTTTTTTGTATATTCAAATGTTTATATTTATTGAGATTTGAGCAAAATCAGATACATGTATACCACATGAGGTAAACTGTCCCTAGATACAAATTCGCTAAAGCATAATAATAACAGAGCCACCAGGCCGAGAGGCGAGAATCTTAAGACCCAAGTGGACCCTACTCTCACAAATCTCTAGATGTTGCAGGGCGCTCAAGTGAAATGTACGGTTGAGATTTGATATGGCACTGCTTCGTGGGCGTCACTGAGACAGTGCTGTAATTGTATAGTACGGGCTCACTCGCCATCTTATTTGCAAGCTGGTTTAGCCTTGGGAGGTTGAGTTGAGACCCACGCAAACGAAGGCCTTCTAGGCCCCTTTCTGTACTAACTAATCCTTTTAAGAAAAAAAAAACGAAAGAAAAGGTGTACTAAATTAATTAATTGATGAAAGGGAGGGGGAATTTAAAAGGAAAACCTCTCATTTTCCCCCTTGTTTCTACTTATCTCGTTTCGACAGCAAACTAAAGAAGAAAAAGAAAGATTTTAAAACGATAAAAGAATAAAGTAAGAGAGAGAGAGAGGGGGGGGATCTCTTTTCTATTCTTGCTTTCCTTTTTCTTTCTTTTAAACACACCGCACGCACAGATTCATTCGCTTCACTGACTCGCTCGCTTGCGGAGACACACCGAGAGAGTATTGCAAACAAGGAGAAACGACGAAAGCGAAACAGAGAGTGGGGTTCGCGAAGAGGGAAGGGATCCATCCAACGGTGGATAGCGAGCGGGGAGAGGAGATCGAACGGCTGAGATGAACGTGGACCATTTCCGATTCCACGAGCTACCCCGACATTCCGGCTGCCCCGAGCACCCCGACGAGATCGTTACCGGCGTCTGCGCCTCATGCCTCCGGGAGCGACTCTCCTTCTTCGATCCGGAGACCCGCCGGATGAAGCCCTCGTCATCCTCCGAAGTGGCGTCGGTCGCTGCCAGCCTCAAGGCCGGTATATTTCGCGGGAGTCGAGCTGCCGTTGCAGGGATTGCACCTGAGCTCCGCCGAACGAGGTCGTTCTCCGCAAGGGGACGGTCGGAGTGCTCGACGTCCGGCCATTTCGAGCCTCAAAGAAAGTCGTGCGATGTTAGGGTTCGGAACACACTCTGGTCACTCTTCCACCTCGACGACGAGAATGCCATCGTCAAGAGGGATTCCCGGCCCGACCGGAGCTCCACCGCCGCTGAAGGTGTCCCCGGGATCGTTCGAACGGTGTTGGAGTCCCGGGAGGAAGAGGAGAAAAGGAAAATGGAGGAAGCTAGAATTCCAGAGAAGGAAATTCTTGGTGGTGAGGAGGAGATTAGGATTTCAATGGAGCGAGACGGCGTGAATGAGTGCTTCCAAGAAGAGAGGACGATGAAGGCGCACATAGATCTCGATTCTCGGGTTTCAACAGAGACCAAGAAGCAGCCATCTGAGAGGGGTAAGGATTCCGCCGGCGGATTCTGGTTCGCGTCCATCTTTACGAAGAGGATCCACAAGTGGCGTAGGAAGCAGAGTAAGAAGGCCGCGGCGACGACGCTGGCTCCATCCGAGATCACCGAGACGGCGAGGCGTTCATGCGACACCGAGCCTAGGTTTTCGATCGATGCTGGCCGGAACTCGTGGGATTTGCCTCGGTTCTCCCTGGACGAGCCTAGGGCTTCTTGGGACGGCTACCTCATCGGTAAGGCCTTCTCGCGGCCATCGTTCTCTGGAGTGGACGAAGCTATCGGCACAGTGGACAACCTCATTCCCGTGCAGGAGGACACAGTCATCCCCGGCGGGTCTGCGCACACCAAAGACTATTACTCAGACTCGTCTTCTTCGCAGCGAGGACTGAAGGGCCTGTGGCATAGCCAGAAAATGACGGGGGAGGAAATGCCGACTCTGAACTGCAATGCTACTTCAAGGGTTTCGATGGCCCCTTCCGACGAATTTCAGGGTAGCGCCAACGATTACTCTCTGAGGGATGATTTCTCGGGGAGCTTCGGAGAGATTGACGGGGACTCCAAACGGATGAGGAAGTCTAGGAGGTGGAGCATTTGGGGATTCATCCACTGGAGAGGGAAGGAAGACGACCGAGATTGCAGATGCAACGGCATTGAACGCTCCTTTTCGGAGTGGAAAGAACGCCGCAGAAATGCCAATGGTGGTCAGTTCGGTGGAATTGGCCCAAGGGACTTCCGTTATAGCAGCAGTATGAGTTCGAGGAGTTTTCGTAGTCGGAGTTCGTTTGGAGACTGCCAGAGTAATGGGATGGAGATGAATGGAAGTTCTGCATTTCTGAAAGCCAGTTCGCAAAAGATAAAGAAGAAGAAGAAGAGGGACGAGCCGGTGCTGGACCGGAACCGGAGTGCTCGCTACTCGCCTAGTCATTTTGATAACGGGCTACTAAGGTTCTACTTGACACCGCTGAGAAGCAGCAGCAGCAAGAATGGAAGCATGGTGAATGGAAGGGTGAAGAGTGCACACTCTTTTGCTCGAAGCGTCCTGCGACTTTATTGAGTTATCACGTGGTTTCAGTGTTACATGTGGGTAATTGGAAAAGATCGGGTGTTGCCTAAGCAGATCATGATTTCACGGTTAATCTTTGTATCCATAGATTTAATCTCTCATTGGTTATTTTTTCTTGGTCTTTTCTTGGTAGAGCCACAAGCAGATCAATGCTCTAAGGCGACAGGCAGCTTCTTCGTTTAGGCCGGATGTTTATGTCTTTAACGATATTCCATGTTAATAGCATTCTAAAGAAAACCACCCCTGGCTAATTTTTGGTGGTGAAGGGTTTTAGTTTGATCCATCTTTTAATCGTTTAATGCTCAAGAATGCCCATTGCAATGCTGGTTTTACCATTGAAGATCTTATCGGTTTTCTCTGCTTGCGCTTCGCTGAAAAGAAATGATGATATCAAAAAAAGGAAAATAAACGGGACTAAGATCAGAGTGTGATGTTGATCCGTTTAATGTGAGTTTCTTGTTTTCCTAATCCTTTTTTCCTTTATGATTGATTACCATCATCTTGTATGGCAAGAAAAGAAGGAAGAACTGCATGCGGAGAGAGGTCATAGCCCCCTGTTCTTCGCAGTAATGCAACTTGTGCGCTCCAGAAGCTCATCTTGCTGGCCATGTAAACTGCCTATAATCGGGTAGGCTCTTAAAGAAAGCAATCAGATACCATTTGTTTTCATTGTTGATAGAACAGTGAAAACGGTTGGTCTGTAAATGGCAGTGGAGAATCTACACAGCGGAGGCCCACGCGGACTAGATTAGTAGTTTTGCTTCTCGCGTCAGGCAGCCATACTTGTTAGATATGAAGGTGCCTAAAAAAGCATTTGCATATGTCCATCTTTTTGGTACTTTTATCTTATAAGAAAATGTCTATAGTATTGGTAGCCTTTTCTCATACGCTACCAACCAGGCCTGCTATTTCATTGTCAGATGTGAAAATTCATTACTGTTCCTTCTATTTCATAATGGCAACGTCTTCTCTTTTGTAACTGACGATTGAAAGAGCCAAAGGTTGGTTGTGCTTGAAAGTTCTCGGTATCCTTCAATTTCTGCTTCTCACAAATAACTGCGGTTCTGTTTTCGAGATAACCTTCTGCATGATGCGCCATCATTTCCCTTTTTTTTTGGTTCTAGGGTTGTATCTCCCCACTAAAGAGTTGGAACGAGTCAACTTGGACCTCTATCAAATGTGTAGAGTTATCTTAGTGTTTAATTAAAGGAGCTCTACATTCTAATCCTTTCGCAGTACTTTGTTATGGACGGGTTGCTGGTTGTAGTCATGCCTTCATATTAACGTAAATGCTGTTATATGATCTGTAAGAAAATACTAACAGTACTTTTTCCGAATTCAACCCTGCTGGTTTATCCAAGTATTCAGAAGAAAGAATATGTTTCGCAGATTCTTCTATATCAACTGAAGAAACAAAACTCTAATAGCTGAACAGGTTCTGTAATTGCAACGTAACTTCTGCAGGTACCCATTAGCAACTATTCCTAATTAAAAAGATGAAATTAAGCCACTTAGAGTGCTCCCACTTCGCTGTCTTGACTAGGAGGCATCTTCATCTACATAGCCACTGATGAATAGATAGATAGAGACATGGCGATGCAAGCCTTGCAGTTGCAGATGCAGTTCAAATTAACAGCGATTGGATACGGGTGGAGGTTTGGTTCCCGGCGGGTAGCAGAAGTTGGTCGCGTCAAAGCTAGTGCATATAGGAGGGATGGATAGAGGGAACGAGCAAGCATTCCACGCAGCATGACAGTAATTCTTGATATCAGTACAGCGGGACTACTGGTGGGAAACACTTAGTGCACGGCCAATTGTCTTGTCACACAGCTCGCATCTCACAGCGTCTTCTTTTCATATCGATCCATGATGAGATAGGGCTACGCAGAAACAAAGAATTCATGTAGCCGACTCATCTAATATGAGAAAAAGGCTTAGTTGTTGACCTCGTCTAATATGGGAAAAGGCTTAGTTGTTGTTACCCATGCATGATGGTCATGCCACTCAATTGCCAGCCAGTTCAACAATTTAAGATTCAAAGTATATTAAGTTGGTAGTTTCTGCCACTTAGGCAACAGGGCAAGTCGTAAAGATAAGAAACTCATCATGAGGAAGACATCCTTACCACCCAAACTCACATCTCTTTCACCAAGGAGCGGAGGTGGAGTGGACCATATAATCTTGCTGACCGCTGCGGACTGCAGTTTGAGATTCCGTTTTTCACTACGCCTGCTACTTGCAAATCTCAGGCATGCTTTACTTGTTCTTCCTACTTCCAAAGGGAAAAAGTGCAGACGAAGAAAGAAAGGCTCGCTCCTCCACCCTTTTATTTTTAGTTGGCAAGCTGGTTGTAGCTGACCCTTGCGCTTGCCTGGGCATTGAACTCCTACTGTCATGCAGCCCACCATCTACCTAGTGCATTCTCAGGTCCTCCTTGAATGACAGTTTTTTATGATGAGAAACTTCTGTCAAGATTGAGTGGATCTGTTGGAGCAAGGAAATAGCTGTGCAATTAAGAAAACGACTCGAGTACCGTGCCTTTGTGTTGCCTTAGCGGCATCTCAAAGAGAAGAATGGTACCGACGTAGAATAATGTTTACGAATTAGTTGATAGCAAGGCGCATCTCTTAACAGATAATACTGCAATTGCAAGAGTCGGTAATTACACACGGGCAAGGTACCTAGCAGCTTTAATTTACTACGAAAGGGCCAGTAGACGAGCCAAGCCGTCATAGTTCGGCTTGGCTCAACTTGTTCTTAGCTGGTTTATGTTTGGCCTATTAAAGAAAATAAGCTGAACATGAACATGGAAAGTTTAGCTCGGTTTCAGCTCGATAAATGATCTTTTCTTTTTAACCTAAATCATGCCCCAAGGAAATTGTATTAGATTTTAGGTAAATAAGGGACATCCCATTTAAGAAAAATCTCACTTTCAACACAGTTTAGCTCGGCTCATGAAACGATAAGGAAGAGCTCTTGAACGTTTGCTCAAACACAGGCTGTATGGCCAGTGGTTCGTCTCCGAACATGGCAAGCAACAAAAATGAAAAGGTTGTTCCGTTCTTTCTGCTAGTTAGTTTACCAGAGCTAATCCTTGTTTGTTTACATTGCATTTATAAATTTAATGCCGTGACGAGAGTCCACTGGATTCTGTCTCTTGTACCAAGCCAAATGGTGGATTCTATTCTATGGTTCCAGACAGGATTCTGTGTTAAAGTATCACTGAGAAACGACCTCGATATTAAGAATGGCATCTAAGAGCAATCAATCCCTGCGCTGTGAAATCACATCTATGTCCATCCAGCTGAAATAGCAAAAGATATTAAACCAAATTCGTGGGCAACCCAATGCATTCATATTTACAGATGACTGCAGAAAAGAATAATAGCCTAGTTTCAAGAGCAAACCAAATCACGTAATTATCCAAGGAAATACGGATCGTAGTGTATAACTTTTCAGAGCTAATTGATTCTTTTAGCGCCTCAGTTAAAGCCTCCGGCTGTCTTCTTGTATTTGTGCCAGCTTGCAATCCACAAATAGGCCAGAAAATTGAGAACACTCAATAAGGCAAGCAGCCAAAAGAAATAATCAAGATGGCCATGGTTGAGGTTATCAGTGATCCAGCCCAATTTTCCGCTTTTTGTGGTCACACGCGTCACGATGGTGACCAGGATGATGCTCAAGTAGTTCCCAAGCGCGTTGGTGGTGAGCGACAGTGCACTGCACAGGCTCCTCATGGCATCTGGTGCTTGATCATAGAAAAATTCCAACTGCCCGATGAATGTGAAGACTTCAGCAGCTCCAATGAGGAAGTACTGAGGAAATTGCCAGAAGATTGACATTGACATATGCTTCAGATCATAGTTATTGTGCTTCTTCACCAGATCAAGCCTAATAATCTCAACAGCAGCAGCAACAACCATGGAGAAGATAGAGATGACTAGGCCAATTCCCATTTGTTGGAGCTGCGTAAACCCTCTCTCATGGCCGGTGTGCTTCCTGACAAACGGCACAATTATACGATCATAGATTGGAAACCAGGCAATCACACGGAGTGTGTAAAAACTGGAGAGTGCTGCA
Source organism: Brasenia schreberi (assembly GCA_036023115.1). NCBI lineage: Eukaryota > Viridiplantae > Streptophyta > Magnoliopsida > Nymphaeales > Cabombaceae > Brasenia > Brasenia schreberi. Next base: position 178,983 of record JAYKKT010000063.1, read on the forward strand.
GCTGGGATGTTGAAATGCGGACCCATGCTGGGATCCATCTTGTCGCCCTGCTCGACAAACAAGGTGGACATCTGACTGTATACTGTGGAGAAGATGATGCCAGTCGTCCAGATGGGAAGAATCCGGACGATAGACTTGAGCTCCTCAACTCGCGTCACCGTGCATAGTTTCCATGGACTAGAAACACCTTTCACTTTCACTTGATCATGCTCTGTCTGGACAGCTGCTTTATCGAAAAAGCTGCACAGAGATATTGTAAGTTCCACGTCACAGGGGAGAAAACATGCATGCACAGCTTAGTTTAGCTTAGATTTTTAGGACTGAGTTAATCTTTTATTAAAAGGGGATGATACTGTTAAGACCATATTTTCTTGGCAAACAAACAAATTGAAAAATTCTATAATAATAGAAAGCATCACAGGAAGATATTGGAACTAAGCAACATACCGAATGCATCTGAATTGAAACAGATGATGTTAAATTCAAGTCCTTATATGAATAGGACATGTACTTTGATCTCGGTCAATGTTATCAGATATAAAGGAACACATAAATCCTGCTTTTAAAATGTAACTGAATGAAAAAGCTTCTTCAGATGAAGGAAAAATCAGATAGTATTGCGAAAGTAGGAGGATCACAAGCTTGGGCTACCCAAGCTCCAGCTTGCGGAATGCATGGCATCAGTTCCGGTTGTAAAAAACCAATGATCAATTATATTCAATCCTCACCAACACCTCACTTGGAAAGCGTGAGATAGGAGTTCCTGCATCTCAACAAGCAACATGTGATGTGAGGACTCAATACAAACTGATGAATCAAACTATGTCAGTGCCTTATCCTCTGTTCTCGAGCTTTGCGTGAGCATGGACTAGACAACTTAACAAAACAGAGCCCAGACGAATTGTGTTTTAGTTTATCAATGAGAGGTAGAGAGCTAACTCCACAAGTAAGGGATCACTTTTGCATGGCTGGTCCCAAGCCCGGATAAAGGAGGAGGGTTGTGATAGGTTTCCGATAGCCAACGTAAAACTTTATCAGATTTTATACCATGGATTACACAAATTATTAGCATTGCTTTGGGGTGTTCCCGCCTAGCGACACGCTGCAGAGCCCGAATGCAATGAAAAGTAAGCAAGGGCTACTACAATTTTGCCTGTGGATGTAATGAATCAATTGTAGAGAGGGTTCTCAAGACGGGTGTGGGTAAAGAAGTTAGTCCCGCTACATTACCGCCTTAATGTAGTGAATAAATTACATAGAGGGTCACCGTATTTTCAATATAGACAGATGCGTGAGGTAAGGAAGCTAAGCCTAGATAATAAGATTCGTATTGGTTCTTTGAATATCATAATATTATTCGGTAAGCTAATGTAAGTGGTAGATACCAGTGTTATCCGTATCGCACCGTATTGTATGATACGGTGCGATACGTACGATAACCTGTATCGTAAGATACAGGTTATCGTGCCGTATCGTACGATACGGTACTGTATCGTACGATATGGCCCGTATCGCCCGTATCGTACGATACGGGCGATACGCCCAAATTTTTTTTTTTTCAAAATTTTTTTTTCAATTTTTTTTTTTCAAAATTTTTTTTTTTTCAAAATTTTTTTGCATGTTTCTGCCCTCTCTTTCCCTCTCTTCACTTCCCTTAAAGGCATCCTCCAATATGCTTATAATTTGGGTTTATAATTTCATTTATTTAATAAAAATAATGTATAAAAAAAAATTATGACAAAATCATTTCCCTTTCTGTTACAACTTTTAGGTATATTTTTGCTAACAGTTTCTAATTTCATAAGATCGTAAACAATTAAAAACATTTAATTCTCTCGGTTCATTGAGTAGGGATTTCACAACTTCACTATTTTAAGGTTCACGTTACATGACTTCCATTGAGTTGAACATGATCAATGTGTGTGAGGCTTAACTCAGTCTGTGAAGTGAGAAATGAAGCTCATGCATTAGTTAAAAAGCTAGTCTCCAATAAGAGAAAAAGAGGACATTATCAAGTAATAATATAACATCATTAAGGTGTCATAGACTCAATAATCAAAGAAATGGAGCTCTTTGTTTTGCTCACATATGAAAATTAGCAAATATGACAACTACATGTACAAAGATAGCAGTTTGTTAATTTTGATATATTACATGAGTAAATTATGGAAGATAACGAAGAAAATGCACTCCTAAGTCCTAACTGAAGAAGACATTGCATGAATTAATTTGAAGTACAACAACATCATCAAGGAGAAGATGAAGATTATTTAGTTAATGATCCTGATACAAATTTACAATATGTAAAATATAAATGTATTTCATTTTTTGATTCAAAATATATAATTTTGGATGCAATTGTTCAATATTAAATGTTCAATTTGTGCTAAACTTTGCATTATATGAATTTAAAGCAATTACCAGATTTTTTCAAAATTTTCCAGAATTTTCTTGATTTTTTTCGGATTTTTACTAATTTTATTGATTTTTTAAATAATTTTTATAGTTTTTTAATATTAAAGTACGATACGATACGATACGATACGATACGCCCGTATCGTGGAGCCCAGCGATACGCGATACGAGACGCGTCGGACAACACTGGTAGATACTATGATTCAGAGAAAGATTCATATTCTATGTTTACAAGAAGCAAAGTGGATTGGAGAAAAAGCAAAGGAGATTGAGGATAAAGGTTTTAAATTATAGTACTCAGGTAAAAAAAAGACTCGAAACGAAATTGGTATTATCATAAATAAAGATTTAAAGGATAGTGTAGTAGACATACAACGATATGGTGACCGAATCATGACGTTGAAATTAGTGTTAGGAGCAGAGTTTTGAATATAGTTTGTGCTTACGCACTCCAAGTAGGACTAGAAGATAGTATAAAAACAGTTTTTTGGGAAGAGTTAGATAAGGTGATTCAAAAGATTCCACAAAAGGAGATGATTTATTTAGAAGGAGACTTAAATGGACATGTTAGGAAAGAGGCATTAGGATATTAAGGGATTCATGGAAACTTTTGTTTTGGGATATAAATGAGGAAGGTAGGGAGATTTTAAATTTTGCTATGGCATTTGATCTCTTTATACAATCTTTAAAAAACGAGATGAACATTTAATTACTTATAAGAGTGGCTTATCACAAACACAAATTGATTATTTTATTTATAAAAAAAATGATAGAGCATGTTGTAAAGATTGCAAGGTAATTCGAAGAGAAAGCTTAACCACGCAACATCGACTTTTAGTTATGGATTTACAAATAAAAAATAGACAACGAAGAAAAGAGTGCATCGAGCTATTAAGACTAAATGGTGGAACCTTAAAAACGAGAAAGAAAATATATTTAAATAGAGTCCTTCAAGGAGATGCTTGGAATTATGTTGGTACACCTTGTGATATATGGAACAATATGGTTATATATATTATGAAAGTGACGAAAGATGTGTTAGGTGAATCTAAGGGAGGTGTACCGGCACAAAAAGAAGCTTGGTGGTAGAGTGAAGTAGTGCAAAATAAAACCAAAGGCAGAGGGGGCATGTTACAAATTACATTATGTTAAGAAAACTAGTGAAACTTTAAAGGCTTATAAGAAAGCAAAGAAGGAAGCGAAAAAGACTGTAAGTGAAGCAAAAGCTAAAATTTAGGAGGATTTATATAAAAACTCAACTCAAAAGATAGTGAAAGAGATATTTTCGGGATAGCTAGGGCTAAAGATAAGAAAACTAAAGATCTTAATTATGTTAAATGCATCAAAGACGAGGATGAAAAAAATTAGTGGCAAATGATGATATAAGAAATAGATGAAAAACTATTTTTATAAGTTTTTTAATGAAAATAAATATGTTAGTATTAACTTAGGAGAGTTGGCCAAATCAGAAAAGTAAATAAACCACAATTTCTACCGATGTATTCAAAAGAATGAAGTCAAAGAGGCTCTTAAACATACGAAGGATGTAAATAGGTAGGATCGAACAATATTCCTATAAAAGTTTGAAAAATCCTAGGAAAAACATAAATCACTTGGCTCACAAGATTATTTAATGAAATATAGAGAAACCAAAAGATGCTCAAGGAATGGAGAGCGAGTATACTTATACTCATATATAAGAACAAGGGAGACATTCAGAATTATACGAATTATCGGGGTATCAAGTAAATAAGCCATATTATGAAATTGTGGAAAAGAATTATCGAACGTTGGTTAAGACAAGTATCGAGTACAATAGAGAACCAATTTGGATTCATGTAGACAAATCTATTGTTGAAGTGATTCACCTTTTAAGACGTCTTATGGAACATCTTAGAGCAAAAAAAAAAGACCTTCACATGATATTTATTGATCAAGAAAAAGCTTACGATAGGGTATTAAAGGAGATTCTTTGGAGAACTTTGGAAAAAACAAGTATCCTATTGACATACATAAACCTTATAAGAGTCATGTATGATGGTGCAAAAACATGTGTGAAGACTCATGAAAGAATGACAAACTTCTTTGAAGTTAATATTAGTTTACATCAAGGATAACTTTAAGTCCATACTTATTTATAATGGTGATTGATGAGTTAACAAAACATATTCAAGGTGAAGTATCTTGGTGTATGTTATTTGCAGATGACATTGTATTAGTGGAGGAGTCTAAGAAAAAATTTAATAGAAAATTAAAACTATGGAGAGAAACACTAGAAAGTAAAGACTTCCGACTTAATAGAACAAAGAAAAAATATATGGAATGTAAGTTTGATCATTTGGTTACTTCAAAGGACACAGAAATTAAAATTGACACACATTGCATCCCTCAAAAGGAAAGTTTTAAATGCGTAGGGTCAATTTTTCAAGGCGATGAAGAATTGGTATAGATGTTATGCATAGAATTAATGCTAGTTTGTTAAAATGGAGAGGAGCAACAAGTATTCTTATTCTTTGTGATAAGAAGATACCATTAAAGTTAAAAGGTAAATATTATAAAGCAATAATTAGTCATGCCATGTTTTATGGTTCTGAGTGTTAGGTAGTTAATCATCAACATGTACTAAAGATGTCTGTGGCAGAAATGAAGATGTTGATATGGATGAGTCGTTATATAAGAAAAGACCATATTATTAGAAATAAATTATGTGTAGCATAAATAGAGGATAAAATGAGACAATATTGTTTAAGATGGTTTGGACATATAGAAAGAAGATCAAAAGGTATGAAAAATTAGATTTTGAAAGTATTAAAAGAAGTAGAGGACGACCACAAAAGTGTTGGAAAGAAACAATAAAGAATGATCTAGCTTATTGTGAGTTAACTGCTAACATGGCACATGATAGAGCTATATAGAAACAAAGAATCGCTAACATGGCACATGATAGAGCTATGTGGAAACAAAGAATCCATGTAGCTGACCCCGTCTAGTATAGGAAAAGGCTTAGTTGTTATTTTTGTTGTAATGAGAGGTAGAGGCCTAACAGTTCAACCACTCACCTACCACAAAATAGCAAAGAGATTGTTTGCACATAATTTGCATATGTAGGTCTTACTTTGTTCGACTGAACACACTCTCAAATGAACTGATCTTGGCTCATCTTTATAAAGCACGCTTTAGCCATAGTCTTAGTTCAGTTTCATTTTTTCAGACTACTACTAGGGAGTAGAGATAATGAAGCAAAAGCTCCAGAGGAGTGAGAAATCAGTATACCATCTTCAGTTTCATATAGCAGAGACCTGTCTGCAGGTACTTCCACATTGCACTTCCTAACGGATGCAATTAAAACCTGCGCAATCCGTGTCAAAGGGCTACCTCCAGGCTTTTGATTTCGATACAACTTTGAGCCGGAGAAGAAAAATACAATTTCAAGTGCCATCATAACTGCTGGAATCCCAAACCTCCAGCCCCAGCCTACATGTTCCTGGATGTAGATCAGAAATGAGGAGGCAACTAGGGCATCAACATTAATGGTAAAGTAAAACCAATTGAAGAAAGAACTCTTCCTTTTCTTTTCTTCTTCATCGGTTTTGTCAAACTGATCTGCTCCGAAGGATGACACGCATGGTTTAGTTCCACCAGTCCCCAAAGCAATTAGATAAAGAGCCACAAAGAAAATGGCAACGTTCCCGGTAGTTGCATGACATTTATCACCATGGCATGATGGTTTAAGTCCATTAATTGATGCAGATAAAGTCAACAAGGTCATTCCCTGCAACCAAACCAAATTTCTTCTTACTTGACATTTTCAAGAAAATAAACTATCAAGATTCTTAAGTAAACAGCGGTTTTCTCAACAAAAGATACCAAATTCTGCATATGTACATAAATCTTATCAAAACATATATGGAAGAGAAAATAGCAATAACCCAAAATCTTCCCAAGTAGGCATCAGCAAGAAAGGCACCGAATAGTGGAGCAATGTAGCATGTCCCTGACCAATTTGTAACATTATTTGCAGCTTGGGCACTTCCCTGGTTGAGACGAACAATCAAATAGTTCACCAGGTTTGTACTCATTCCATAGTATGCCAATCTTTCGCAGCATTCATTTCCTATAAAACAAACACAAACAAATCACAGAAAGTGGCATGAAGACTAATGCAGATATTGCTTCAAAATTTATACCTAATATGAAGGGGAAAGTTTTCCAGTTTTACTCCTGACAACATGTTTTCCTTTGATATCTACAGTACCATCTCCCGTGTATATGTCAATGTCCGCCATATGCGCTTAACAGGATGGAGCACCGAGTTAATCGTAGTATCACATCTTGTTGTTGGCCTAAAGATCAGGTCAGACCAACTCAACAATCATTAGCAAGAAGACATCCACTAGTTCCCCAAGAAACCACTCGCATCATATGTAGCTTTTTGTAAAGGATCAAACTGTGTGCAATCCAAACAAAAAATAAAATTTAAAAGGGAACCACATGCATTGCTTAGGCTCATAGCATAAACCGAAGAAGATAATGGTGATCATATCTAAATAAGAAAGTAAATGTGCAAGAAGTATAAATTCATTAGCATCGTGCAGATACATGTTCAGTTGGAGTCCATGATTGAACGTGATAGAAGCACCAATCAAGAGAATCAAGCACTCAAAATGGTCACAGATATAGATGAAACAGAAGAGTCTGTAAAAGACTAATTAGGAAGGAAACCACAATCTGCAGCTATTAAAGCATCGGTTGTTAACAGAAAGAAGTATGTCTTCTGAACTCCAACGCGATTTAGACACATAAACAAATCCAGCATCTACTTATTTTCACTACAGTAGGATTGGTGTTTCTGTTGGTGGGAACCACCAAACAAGGGGTTAACAAATGAAGATCACAATGAAAGCAAGAAAGATATGAATAAAAATAAGGATTCTGATAAAAACAAGAAAGAGGACAACCAAAAATTACAAAACCAGAAGAGGACGGTAAAAAATCTCCTGCTTTTCCTTAAAAGAAATGAAGACAAAGTTTTGCCATCAGATAATAGGGAAAATGTGTAGAAAGCATCTTGCAGATTAAACATTATTGTGATCGTCACCAGATTAATGTTTAGTCATTTTGGATCAGACGTGCACATGAATGAATATCTAGTTGGATAGTTCAATGAAGATGTTGGAAACAATTGCACATGTTCCAGTACCTAACTTAGACATCTCAAAACATAAGAATAACGAATTATAGATGCAGAACAATGCACCGCCTAAGAATTTGCCAGTAATTGGAAGCGAACAAAACAGAACAAACCAGCACAGAGCCGCCTATAAAATTTTATCTTTCACTGCGGAATGGATTACACTTAGATATGAGTCTTCAACTAATTCCTGAAACCGTTCAATCTTATCGCACGAAATTTCGGATGCCCATAAAAGTTAGACTACATTGTGGTAAGGTTGATGATTCTGCTTCATTTAAGAACTGCAACCAACCTTATACTGAAAACTCAGGCCGAAACAGGGACTTTTCTTTCTGAAAAGTCGGGAATAATATATAATCCGCTTCCGGGGAAAAGGTTTCCAGCCACTCATCAAGAATGAATATGAACAAATAGGTTATACTTCTAGGCCTTGATGAATGTATTATAACAGCGATAACGATCACAAAATACAACACTGTATAAGACGAAAAGATCCCAGAGTTTCAGCAATGCAAAAGGAAAGTTACCCTATCCTTCAAACAATGTACCCGGCGCATGCTTTGACCAGGCCCCCACAAAAGGCAACAGAAAAACCTGCGCGTCTTGCGCCTTTTTCCTTTATACGAAGGCCCCGTCATAAATTGACCACTTAGGACCCTCTAGAAACTAAATAGTTGGTACTTTGGAAACGTCAAAATAGAGCCCAAAGAAAGAGAAGGACGTCTCTGTGTAATGAGTATGACCGGAACGGCCTTGCCCCATCACGGAGATCATGCATGTTATTCTTTTAGAGCAACAAGTGCATCTATTTCTCAGAACAATACCAACTTCAAGTTTCAAGCAGAAAACCCCCAGAGGAGCGAAAAAGGCAAGCACCAACCTTGTTGAAAGAGCACACGTTCCCTGACTGAGGAGGTTTCAGTCCACTGGGCTTCAGTGAAGAGGAATCAATGGCTTCCTTCTTATGTAAGGGACTAAAAACTATGTGAAGGTAGGTATTCCAAATAGACAACGGACTACGGCGTTTCTTTCTCTCAGGAGGCCTCCATGATGAGTTGGCAACCGCATTAGTTCCGTATCCTTGGTATCTTTTCAACTCTAGCCCGAAAAGGATTCTTCTGCTAAATGAGAAACAACCAAATATAGCCGTTTCGAATGGTGGCGCTCTACTTGGCGCCTTTTTCGCGTGCGAAGTTCGATCAATGTATTGCACGAATTAATAATCACCACCAGTTCTTTGCTTAGTTTTCCAAAGCGACGCCAATCTAAAATTACAAGTTCTCATTTATTTATTTGGAGAAGTAAATATTCGCCGAATGGCATCAATAACACCAACAAAGAAAATGGTCGTTTAATGCGTAAAAGAAAGCTATTGGGTATTCCATGCGGTGATTTGTGAACTATCCGCAAGAGTTTAAGTGGTTTATGGTAAATGTTGCACAAACCGTGCAGCTTCACCACTTGTTAAGCTACAGAAAAAGGTTGTTCTGATTCAGGAATCTCAATGGGCGTAGTAACAGCTGCCTCTGTTTTTTCGGGTAGTTTTGTCGACTTTGCCACGTTTGGCGGGAGTCTATCATTTGCGGCAACGGCCTTCGTCTTCCTGTAAATCTCTAAACAGGCAATTAATCTTCTTTGCTTTGCTGCATCAAAGTTCCCCAAAACGGTCCTCTAGTCCTCGAACGAAAGTAGACGCCTAAACTTTGGTGATTGGCGATGACGCTCTCAGTTTTCTCATGCATCGTCGAATATGAGTTCCTAAACCATTAAGACTGTAAAGACCAGAAATGATATGTATAGTTTTTGTAAGGTGCTTTTGATATTTACAAATAGATTTACATAAAAGAAAAGAGTTTAAGATGTTGACGTCACACACACACAAGCAAGACCCACTTTCGTAAAATGCACCCTAAATCGGGAAAATCCCAAGGTCTGCCTTTATAAATAAAGCAATATAAGTGCTTTACTACGCCTCAAACAAAAAAAAACATATGACATTCTGCGCCGCTAGTAGAATATTATCTAACAGGTGCTTACAATTAGACACTTAAAAGGACAGCCAAGTCGAGTTTGATAAAAAGTAAGGTGGATGAACACCTCAAGCGATAGAGATGAAGACCTTAAAAGTGAGTATCGTTTCTTTGAGCTAATGCTAGTTTGATACGCAATCAAGCATAACAGCCACTAACTGGATTCGTATAATATACCACACTTATGCGAGTGAGAATGGTCCTGACTATGGTGCCTAAATCTTTTGTTCTTTTGTTACAAAAGGAGGCCGAAGCTACCACACCCACCCCGCCATTGCAGTCTGGGCTAAGTTGCATGGTACCTAAATCTTTAAGAGAACGAGAGAGAGAGAGAGATTCATTTTGGTTGGTTCAATGAATCCTTTTTGGAGAACTGTTCGATTCATAAATCGAATATGGACAACATATAATGGGGATAGTAGGAAAAGCATAGAGCGGCAGAGCAACAGTAGCAGCAATTTTCTTTGTCTTACATTTTTTGTTCGAGAAAATGTTGAAAAATAAATTGGTTTATGTATTAGGAATACAATTATCTAAAATGAGTATAAAATTTCTTCAGTTATGAGAGATATTCTGTTGTTGTGGAGGCACACCGGCAATATTAACATAAACATCTTGCTAATACCACAAGGATTTTGATGAAATAACAATGCTGTTGGTATTTTATCGAAATCATTTTTGAGAATATCACAATATTTTGGGGCTCAAACTGGACCAGTGAAGTGACACTGAGTTGCCCTGCCCAGCAAGCTGGAGTTGTCATGCACGTCTTTGCTCAATACACCCGAACCAGATAATAGACCCAAATAATTAGTTAAGAGAACTTAACGTTAATGGTGGATATATATAAATAATGCTGAACCCTAGTCAATTTGGGAAGGATTTTTTCCAAATTGGACACCTTATTATGTATTTATAAAGGGCTTTGGAAGCTTAATTCCTTCCGAGCTCTTGCCAAACGAATACAGAAGTGCCATTTTGGTGGTCGTGTAAAGATTGGTACAAACTCAGGTCCCGACAGGTTCGCCAAGGTCAGTTCAGCCTTGGTGGACTGGGTCCAGGCCAGCTGAGTTCCAGGATCAAGGTTGTTTTAAATAAACTATACGTCCTCCCTGATGTGTTCATGCTAGTATGTTGGACTCATGTTTCATGCCCCATACCATGTTAGGTGATGTCAACACTCATATAAGATCAAGATCTAATGTCGATTTTGGCTGAGGTCCGTGTTCGTGTCCGGTCCATATCGAGGTCAGTTCTTGGGCTGGTTTCGTGAGAGGACCATATTGGATTTAGGTCTTATTTTGGATCCAGTTAAGTAGGAACATGCTAACAACAACCATAAATTTGGTTACACCAAACAATAGGCGAGCCTTTTCGGAAATCAAAAGGCCGCTGGAGTTTTCATTTAATTGAATCAGAACCAAGACCAACAATGGAAAATCTAGTTCCATTTGTACAGAAATTTGCCTTATGGTAGATAATCTTTCTGCTTTTCCAAGTTCATCTTAATTCCATATCCAAACGGGAAAAGAGGATCATAATTCGAATCTCCCACATTCATTGGCAGCTGATCCACCCTTTTAAACCAGGTTCTTGGAAGAATTCCCTGAAATTCGTAGTCCCCAAATATCACATCTGTGATTCCATCACAATCAGTTCCAGGCAACCACCAATGCATTCATATTCTCCAAAAGCGGTTCGACAACAAGCGGCCTTCCAGTAATCATTATCACAAGCGTGGGACCCTGCTCCCAACGAAGTTTATGAGATGTTCACCATTCAAAGGAATGTTGAGAACTGGATTATCTCCCACAGTCTCCACATAAGGCTCCTCCCCTACGACAACAATTGCAAACGAGAATTCAGCATTCTTGAAGGTTTCTGGTGATGGTTCTAGCTCAAATACTACTTCAGTTTGATCACTAACTGCACTTTTGATCGCCTCTAGGATGGTAGTCCCTGTAAAAAAAGGAACTTATGATCTCCCAACCAGATTAGAAATGGTTAAATAGCAAAAGTTAAAAGCATACTATCAGCTGTACTGATGAAAATACCTTCAGTTGTTCTTCCTCTGCTCCCATGCCAGCTTATGGTCCAACCTCCACATTGGAGGCCTATGTCATCAGCATGTTGGCCTACAACGAGAATTCTCTTAGCAGTCTTATCCAGAGGTAGTAGTGGTTTGTCCTCATCTTGTCCATTCTTCAGCAGCACCAAGGATTTTCGAATAGCTTCCCATGCCAGTTGCCTATGCTCCTGACGGACAAAGAACCACCAAGTTCTAATGACAGCAGAAATTGTCATTGAAATCTCTATGCATATGACCGTTGGCGTTTATGTGTAGACAAGAAACTAAGAAACTCATAGTTGTTATTGAAGGGCAAGGTGGACGATGGACGATGCATGAATTACATTGCATATATATGTGAGAACGAAGTCAGTTGTTACTGAAGGAAAATCTTGAAGCGTCTGTCATGCAAGATCATTGCAGTCTAGGAACAGCATAAACCTAAAGATAGTGACTTTGATTTTGCTCTCCTTCCTACTTGACCTTACCGCACAACCAACTTTTTGGAGCAGAGATCTGTCAGTAAAGGGATGTTCAAACAGCCCTGAAACAAACTTGATTCTCAGGATCCTTTCGACAGCATCATTGATTCTCATGATTGGTATCTCCCTTGATTCCACTAAAGATGTCAATTCTCTTATGAATTCCTCATAGTTGAAAGGCACCATTACCAGAAACAAGCTTCTCAGGCAGGATAAAATTGCAATGAAACAATTTAAGAAACGAGTGCTGGAATTAGTCCTTACTATGTCTATTCCTGCATTTATTGATACTGAAATGCAGTAGCGATAATCAGAACCCTCAGTATGCACTATTTTGTCTAATCCTTTCCAGTCCGAAATGACAAACCCTGCAACAAAATATGCCATTGTAGTTAGCTCAAACAGGTTGAAAGGATTTCATAAGAATTTTCCATCCAAATAATAGAATTGAAACCTAATAAAAGAAGGGAAGTAATAACATGAATTCCAAAATGTGGTCATTAGATAAAGTAGCAAGGGACAATAAGTTATACTTGATGTGTATAACTTTTAAATTCTAACCAGTAAAGAAATATAATGCCAACATTTGTGTTGTGAACGAAATTACTTGTTCAAGAATTTAGCGGCATGTTGAACTAGCAGAAGAAAAGGTTTAGTTGTTGTTGTTATCTTCAAATTCTATATCTTGAAGCCTAGCTGCTCTTTCAGAAGTTTTGTAATAAGGAAGTAATTGGAATGTGACTTGGCCCCATTCCAGCTGGAGAAAGATGCCATGACTGTTGACACATGAAGAGATAAACAATCAATAAAAGGTCTTAAGTGAATGTTTTCCAAATGTTCATAGCTTGATATAGTATTTCCTTTTGATGCCTCCTTGTGTTCCCCCATCTCCTACATAATGCTTAGTGCAGGAAACAACATTTAATCTGCACATAAAAAAATAATGATTGGATAAAAGTAAAACCATGTAAAGTTGTTTGGTAACAAGCAATCCAGATTTGTAAGTATTGTTCTGATAGTACTAGAAATAGCAAAACAGAGGCATGACTATCTGCTTGAACAAAGAGAGCCTAATTGACTATATGCAAATTACATACACCAACAAGCAGAAGAAAGCTCATAGCTCACGCTAACAAAAAGGGATAGTTTCAGACTTAATGTGAGCATCTTTCTACGTGCATTTCTTCAAATACTCTCTTGTCAATGAGGTCCTTAATCATTCAACAGTGTAAGCTCTCTCTGTTCTTTTCTTTTCTAAAATACACTGCCTTGAATATTAGAAAGAAATTTTATGATATCCCTGTTTCCTTAAACTAATAGTTACTGGATACTATCTGATTGATTGAAAAACATGGAAAACAATTTACCTTCCAGCTACATAAGGATAACCTTTAGGGTGGCCTTCTGGTGGTGAACCTTGTAAGCCACAAACTATCGATGTCATCTTTCTGACAGTTTCAGGGTCTTCACTATAACTCTCATAACATCTGCCCCATCTTGGATCTCTAGAAACCTGTAAGAACTAATGATCAGCCAATCAGGAAAAAGCAGCAGTGGAAACCAATATTATAATAAGTAAAAAAAACACAGATCTAGAATCCTTGGGCATGACAGAAGGGATTGATTTGTGAGAACGCTGTGTTATTGGTTGCTACAGGACCAGCATGACTTATGCATCTCTGAACTGTGTCACTTCACTTGTTCCTCTACCAGTGGAGCTGTATCTTCCCTATTTGAAGTCTAATCCAATTTCAGACATCCTCATTTATTGGAGGCCAGGAACTTGTTTACATTAACTTTTCAAGCCCAGGATATGAAAATAGATGCGTTTGATTAGATATTCAGGAAATAAACATAAAAAGGAAAGGACATGAATGACCTTGTACTTCTACAAGCCCCCAAACTGCAGGGATTGCCTCAAAGACTTTGTTTTAGATAAACTGAAGTAAAATAACATTGCAAGTTTGGAATGCAACAGAAGCTTGTCAAGTACTCATGCTTCCGTAGCAGTTCCTTTAACACAAGGCAATGATTTTGGGTCTGATAATCAAGGGGTTCTTTTTTATTTCAGGGCCACATGTTTCGGGTAGGCATTAGCTTATTCACGTTGTGGATTTCATGGTGCTTGTCTGCATCACTTACAGAGATACAAGGAGCAAAAGTATAAGGCACTCCGGTGGCTCAAACTTCTATTGCCGTTGCTTCTCCTATTCTTCGAATCAAATCAGCTTCTCTAGAAGTATAATCCAGCACGAAAGAAAGTACGTATGAGATCAGGAAGCAAAAATATTCATAGCAAAAGCAAAATGTGAAGAGATAACAAAATAATGGAATCTAAACTAATCAGTTGGAAAACATGCTTCAGCACTTGCTTGCCTTAAACAAAAGGGTGTATCCTATGATGGCGATCTTGAAGCCGACTGAAGCTTTCTTCGTAGCCGATTGCCAGAGTCTGTTGACTTTCGCTCTCCGTCTAATCTCTGAGATAAACCTCCAGCGAAAATGGTGTGTTTGCGTGTTTGAAGTTTCCTCATAGCGGCCTTTCCCAGAGAGACAGTATTCGGTATTTTTTGTATATTGTATATCAGTCATTCTGTATATGCAATACTCTTATTTATAGAGCAGTGCCTGCTCCACGTCTCTTGGCTTTTCATGCTGGGTTTCTCTCATTCGGAGCATTTATATCTGAACTGTTACCGTGTTTTTCGGTAACGGTCTGGCGGTTACTAGGCCTCATCTGTAACTCCTGCCATGGTAACGGTCTGGATGGCCAGTCCAGCCCATTACCGTGCTGAGTTGCCGAGAATGGCCACTATGTAACGACTGTAACATCTCCCACTTGACCATTCGAGCTAAGTGTACTCACATACTGGTTTTTCTCTCACTTTTCTAGGGTTTACCTAGTAATGTCAATTCATGATTATTGCTGCAATCAATACCCATTGTGTGGTTATTTTCCTACACAACAATATGTCTGTTCAAGGCCTCCGACTTAGTAGAACAAAGACAGAATATATGGAATGTAAGTTTGATCATTTGGCTACTTCAGAGGACATAGAAATTAAAATTGGCACACATTGCATTCCCCAAAAGGAAAGTTTTAAATACCTAGGGTCAATTTTTCAAAGTGATGGAAGAATTGATGGAGATGTTACACATAGAATTAATGCTGGTTGGTTAAAATGGAGAGGAGCATCAGGTATTCTTTGTGACAAGAAGATACCATTAAAATTAAAAGGTAAATATTATAGAGCAGCAGTTAGGCCTGCCATGTTTTATGGTTCTGAGTGTTGGGCAGTTAATCATCAACATGTACAAAAGATGTCTGTGACAGAAATGAAGATGTTGAGATGGATGAGTGGTCATACAAGAAAAGACCGTATACATAATGAGGTTATTAGAAACAAATTAGGAGTGGCACCAATAGAGGATAAAATGAGAGAACATCGTTTAAGATGGTTTGGACATATAGAAAGAAGATCAAAAGAAGAACCTGTAAGAAGGTTAGAAAACCTAAATTTGGAAAGTATTAAAAGAGGTAGAGGACGACCACAAAAGTGTTGGAAAGAAACAATAAAGAATGATCTAGCTTATTGGGAGTTAACTGCTAACATGGCACACGATAGAGATCTGTGGAAACAAAGAATCCATGTAGCCGACCCCGTCTAGTATGGGAAAAGGCTTAGTTGTTGTTGTTGTTGTTGTTAACAATATGTCTGTTGTGTGGTTATTTCCCTACATAACACTCTGCCTGTTGTGTGGTTATTTTCTTACACAACATTTTATCCATTATGTGGTTATTTTCTTACACAACATTTTATCCATTGTGTGGTTATTTTCCTGCACAACACGTTGTCCATTGTCTGGTTATTTCCCTACACAACAATCAAACATACCTTAAACCCATGTTTGTAACATGTTTTGAGAAAAGTTCCTCTGTTATGCCTTTAGTCAAGGGGTCTGCCAACATATCATTTGTTGGCACGTATGAGATGGATATTTCCTTTCTCATAACCATATTATGAACATAGTGGTATTTCACCATTATATGCTTGCTTTTTGAGCAATCAGCTTCACTCTTATAAGAGTAATTGTTGCATTGTTATCACAATAAATGATAATTGGCTCGTCGGTTATTTCGAACTTCAAATCACGTATGAAGCGGCTTATCTAGACGGCACTCGTTGCAACCATGCATCAAGCTAGATACTCAACTTCTTGTGTATGCAATGCTACACAACCCTGTTTCTTGCACGTCCAAGAAATAGCACCACCTTCAAATAAGAATATTTGACCCGAGATTGATTTGTTGTCATCTTTGATCCCAATAAAGTCAGCATCTCAGTATCCTACCACTTTCAGTTCATCTGCTTGAAAACATAGTTTCAAGTCTCTTGTTCCTTTCAGATATCTTAAAATCCTTTTTACACCTATTCAGTGCTGCCATCCAAGATTACTTTAATATCTACTTACAAGACCAACAACAAAGCTGATATCAGGTCTTTTACACAACATGGCATACATCAAGCTACCAACAGCTTGTGCATAAGAAACATTAGGCTTATCGTCTCCTTCATCAGGACAATCAACCTTACTCAATTTGACCCCTTATGCAATAGGTGTATCTGCATACTTCATTCACCCATTTTAAACTTCTTGAGGATATAGTCAATATATCTCTCCTGACTGAAGCATAAGAGTATAGATTCTCTTTCTCAAGAGATCTTTATTCCTAGGATATAGGATGCTTCCCCATATCCTTCATTTCAAACTTGGAATTCAACCATGACTTGGTTTTGGCAATCATCTTGTTGTCGTTTCCAGTCAACAATATGTCATCTACATATAATGACAAGATGACAAAGTGGCTCCCACTATTCTGTTAAGGAAAGTTGTCTTTGCATGTAATGAGAGTCAAGTTATGTAAATAAGTTCTATCTCATGTTAGTTTATCATTTTGAGTCTTATGTCATCTTAGAAATAGTTAATTCTTAGTAAGGGTAGATTAGAAAATTAAGTTAGATAGGGTATTAATAGGTGATTAGGGTTATAGAGAATCATTAAGATAAGAGGGGGACGGCTGCTCTGTGAAGCAGGATTTTGGGTTGAAGGCAGATTGGAGGAATGCCTCCAATCTGCCATTCAATGTAAGTGTGGTTTTTATTGAATAATATGAAGTTCATTCTCTACATGGTATCAGACGTCCAGCATGAGTTTCTTGTGATTCCTTATTTGGTACCCTCTGTCTAGGCGATTTTTTTTCTTGGGCAGTTCTTGAAGAATCCGCTGCACAATCTTTGTTCCACGTTCACTCTTGGCAGCCTGTTTATCCTTGGCTTTCTGGACCTTCTTCACTATTTTCTGCTCCTCAACCAAGAAGGCACAATTTGGTGTATTCAGTCGATGTGAATGGTTTCTTCAGGTTGCGAAGAACTACTTCCATGCGAACGCTGGTGATCCTGTCCACTAGATCAACTAGAATGTGTCTCTGTTGACGTGATAATAGGAAGTAGTTCTATCCTCTGCTTCTTAAAAGTGGGTTTCTGATCTTTATCTGTTTCACTTCTTGGTTCAAGACAACAACACATTCATGGAGACTTGCCTTTAGCATGTCCCTATCAAAGTCCATCAGGCGCTTACCCAATTCATGAGAAAATAATATGCCAGAGCCACTATCTACCCTGATTTGCATGTTCTGGTCATCTCTATCAACATCTCCATATTCAACTGACCTTTAAGATCTTGTCCGTGACTGGGAATTTTGAGGAAGGACTAAGGATTCGATTCCTTCATAATCGAGACCTTCAGATCTCTCTAAGACGCCATTTCTGCCGCTAGACTCCTCATCTTCGCTGCCCTTATTTGGTTCTTCTTCTTAAGTCTTTGATGGCTGACAAAGGTAAGGGCATTGAGATGTCTTCTCATCTCGGTGAATCCTCTGGTCTCTTTGATAAACCGGACCCTCTTCAGATTACCACGACCAAACTGGATGGATGTAATTACATGGAATGGGCACGCTCTGTGGAACTTATCATTGTAGCAAGGGGGAGATGGGAGCATTTGATGGGCCAATCATCCATTCCCCCACCACATGACAGTCTTTACTCCACCTACAAAAGGGAAGATGCCTTACTCTCATCGTGGTTGCTCCAGTCCATGATTCCATCCATCGCTAAAACATTTATGTTTTTAGATTCTGCACATGCTATTTGGTGTGCTGTTGCTGAGGCTTATTCCCGCAAGAAGAATGTCGCCAAAGAATATGAGATTCTGGAGCGAATCAGAAAGTACAAACAAGCCAATCGATCCATCAGTACCTACTATGCCGATCTCCGTGGTCTTTGGGATGAACTATTCTACTATACAAATATCCAGTGTTCTTCTTTTTATGCTCAAAGACAGACTGCGATTGACAAAAAGAAAGTCTTTGATTTATTGTGGGGTGTTAATCCCGAATTTGAATCAGTCAAACTGAATATCTTAGGTAGAGACAAACTTCCCTCATTGGGCATTGTTTACTCATTATTAATCAGAGAAGAAGACCGCATAAATCTTGAGAAGGATCAGTTTCTTACTCCAGACCAGCATGCCCTTCAGGTTAGAGACGACAGTTCCCATTTTCGTGGCCGAGGTGGTCTCCAGAGTCGTGGTCGTGGTCGTGGATGCCTTACTTCCGAGGAAAGGAATAAACTAGTCTGCTCCCATTGTGGTAAATCGCGTCATACCAGAGATCATTATTGGGAATTACATGGTAAACCCGATTCCTATAGACCTCACCATTCGTCAGTCCACTCTGCCGACACTTCCACTACCAGCATTGAGGGCATTCAGGAGCTTCTCAAACGTATCGAGGGTCTTGAACAGCGCTTCTCTGAAAAACCTTCAGCTCCACCCAACCACGCTACCATCGCTCAGGCTACACATACTGTTACTGGTACTCACTTCACTTCTCCCAATTCCAAAACTTGGATAATTGATTCAGGGGCTACAGATCATATGGTTGGCGACGCCTCCTATTTTTTCACTTACCACACTCTTACGGATAAGGCCCCCATTAAATTGGCCGATGGTTCCTTCACTTATATGCTTGGACAGGGCAGTGTCTCTACATGTCTTTCAGATTTATCATCTGTATATCATGTTCCCAATTTTCTGCTCAGTCTTCTTTCCGTCAGCTCTTTAACTCGTACCTTAAATTGTTGTGTGACGTTTCATCCTACTGGCTGTGTATTTCAAGATCTAAAGACGGGAAAAATCTTTGGACATGGTAAATTACAGCGAGGATTATACATTCTTGAAGATTCATCTCCGCTTTCCGCCTCCTGCAATGTCTCCGCCACACCCGCTCCCGATGCAGATCTTCGTCTTTGGCATTATCGCCTTGGTCATCTCCCGGTGTCAAAGATTCCATATATTGTTCCGCAGTTTCGAGTCCCGTCCAATAAATTTCCATTTCAATGTGAAGTCTGTCAACTTGGGAAACACCATAGGGTCTCTTATCCTTTAAGTGATTCTCGATGCTCTCAACCTTTTGAACTTCTTCACTCGGATGTATGGGGTCCTAGTCCAGTCAACTCTTTGTTTGGTCATAAGTATTTTGTATCCTTCATTGATGATTGTACTCGACTTACCATCGTGTACTTAATGAAATCAAAGTCTGAAGTTGCCTCTATTTTTCCCATTGTGCATAAATTTATTTATACTCAATTCCATGCTACTGTTAAAATTCTTCGGTCTGATAATGGGGGAGAATACGTTGGGACTGAGTTATCCAAGTATCTCCAAGCCCAGGGCATTGTTCATCAGACTACCTGTCCCTATACACCTCAGCATAATGGTCTTGCTGAACGAAGGAATCGTCATATTTTAGAGGTTGCCAGAACTCTTCTACTCTAAAGTAATGTTCCCAAGTTCTATTGGGGGGAAGCTGTTCTTACTGCCTTTTATCTTATCAGTCGCATGCCCAGTCATACTCTTCAGGGGGAGAGTCCTATTCATACTTTTACTAAAGCCTCCAAACCTTTTCATCTTGTTCCTCGTCTCTTTGGGTGTACCTGTTTTATCCATATTCCTCTTCCTCATCGTGATAAACTGGCTGCAAAGTCCGCTAAGTGTATTTTTCTGGGCTACTTTACCTCTCAAAAGGGCTATAAATGTTACGATCCCTTGCTTCAAAAACTATACGTTTCCAGGGATGTCACTTTCTTCAAACTTACTCCTTATTACTCTCCTTCCCTGGAAGCTTCTCCACCTACCGATTGTGTCCTTCCACTCGTTCCTAGTGAGGGGGAGTATCCTGAGATAGTTGAAAGTCAGAGTGAGCACCAACAACCATCCAAAGAGATTCTGACGTACAAGAAAGGCAACCGAAAGATTGTGTACACTCCAGAAGAACCATGTACTAACGAGATTTCCCCTGAATCAGATCCTCAAGTACGAGTGGACAATGACCTTGAGATTCCTATTGCTATTCGCAAAGGTAAGCGTGCATGTGCAAAATATCCGATTTCTCATTATATGTCATATGTCATACTTCAGAATCACTCAGCTTTGTCTCTCAAACCGAACCTAAGGATTTAAATGAAGCTGGATGATGAACATTGGATCTGACTATGCATGAGGAATTAAATCAGCTTGAAAGAAATCAAGTTTGGGAATTAGTTGCTAGACCTAATAATCACCCCATAATCGGGAACTAAATGGGTTTTTAGAAACAAACTTGATGAAAATGGGTTAATAACTAGGAACAAAGCTAGATTGGTTGCTAAAGGATATAATCAAGAAGAAGGAATAGATTATGAAGAAACCTATGTACTTTTGTGGCTAGATTAGAAGCTATTAGGATGTTACTGTTAACTTATGCTTTGCATCATGGATTTCAAATTATATCCAAATGGATGTCAAGAGTGCTTTTCTAAATGGTTTTATTCAAGAGGAAGGTATCGTTGAACAACCTCCAGGTTTTGAAAATCATAACTACTTGACCACCATGTTTTCAAACTTAAAAGGCTTTATATGGTTTAAAGCAAGCTCCTAGAGCTTGGTATGAAAGCGTTAGAAGTAAGTTTCTTTGGAAAATGGTTTTTCAAGAAGGAAAAGTCGATACTACCCTTTTTATTAAAAATAAAAAAGCATGACATTCTTCTTGTGCAAGTATATGTGGATGATATTATATTTGGTGCTACTAATGAATCCTTTGCAAGGAATTTGCTAAGTCAATGCGAGAATGAATTTGAAATGTCAATGATGGGAGAATTGAATTTCTTCCTCGGACTTCAAATCAAACAAGCGTAACGAAGGGACTTTCATAAGTCAAACCAAATACTTGCAAGGAAGTTGCTCAAGGTCGATATGGAAAACGCTAAACACATAGCCGCTCAGAGTGGAATAGACGTCTTGCTACTTGGACAAAGATGGAGGTAAATCAGGTAAATCGATGAAATAGCAGAAATATAGAGGTATGATTGGATCTCTCCTTTATCTTACTACTAATGAAGCGGATATTATATTGTAGTGTATGCATATATATGCATTCACCAACAAAAAATCAGATGGATGCAGTGTATAGAATTCTTCTATATCTCAAAACAACTTCAGGAATGGGTTTACTTTATTCGAAATCATCAAATTTGGACATTGAACTTTATTCTGATGCTGACTGGGCAGGTTCTTACGATGACAGAAAGTCAACTACTGGTTATGTTACTTTACTTGGGGGTAATATTATATCTTGAAAAAACAGACAGTGGTTGCAAGATCTACGGCAGAAGCTGAATATAGAGCTATAGCACAAGCAATGTGTGAAGGAAAATGGATATCTTCATTGATTACTGAATTGGGTTATTCCCTTAAACATCCTATACCTTTATATTGTGATAGCAGTGCAGCAATTCAGATGGCATCTAATCCAGTTTATCACGAAAGGACCAAGCACATAGAAATTGACTGCCACTTCATCAGAGAGAAGATATCTACCAGAGAATTCCAACTGGCGTATGTTCATTCTTCCAAACAGAGGACTTATTTTTTAACTAAAGCTACTACCAGCAAGCTATTAAAGGAGACCTTATCCAAGTTGGGTGTCATCAACATTTTCCACCCAACTTGAGGGGGAGTGTTAAGGAAAGTTGTCTTTGCATGTAATGAGAGTAAGTTATGTAAATAAGTTCTGTCTCATGTTAGTTTGTCATTTTGAGTCTTATGTCATCTTAGAAATAGTTAATTCTTAGTAGGGGTAGATTAGGAAATTAAGTTAGATAGGGTATTAATAGGTGATTAGGGTTATAGAGAAGCATTAAGATAAGAGGGGGACGGTTGGTCTGTGAAGCAGGATTTTGGGCTAAAGGCATATTGGAGGAATGCCTCCAATCTGCCATTCAATAAAAGTGTGGTTTTTATTGAATAATATGAAGTTCATTCTCTACATGTTCCAAATATATACACAGTAATCAAGTTTATTAGCCACAACCCAAGTTCTACAATGACATTTTAAAAAGTCAAATACCATTGGCGAGGTGACTGTTTCAGGCCATATAAGGATTTTTTGAACCTATATACTTTATCTTCTTGGCCTTAAACCACAAATCCTTCGGGCTGCTGCATGTATATGATTTCATCTAAATCTCAATTTAGAAATGTTGTTTTTACATCTAACTGATGTAAATCCAAATCATAATATGCAGATATTGCCAGGATTATTCGTATGGATGCAAATTTCGCAACTAGAGAATATGTCTCAACATAATTTATCCCCTCTTTTTACAAAAAACCATTTGCAACCAACTTCACTTTAAACTTGTCGATTGTACCATCGACCTTGTATTTCTTTTTCAGAACCCATTTACAGCCTATGGCTTTCCTTCCCTTTGACAACTCAGCCAATTCTCAGACTTGATTTTTCTCAATGGATTCAATTTCCTCATTGATGGCTTTCCCCTAGTATGATGCTTCCGATGAGTTCATAGCTTGGTGATAAGTCAAGTTATCAGTCAACTCATCTAAATCTACTGAATTACACACTTCTTTTGCAAGATAAGTGTGATAATACTTTAAGTAGGACGGAGTGACCCTTAGCCTTTTATGTCCACTTAAGGTTTCGGTTGTTTCAGGAATATCTTCTATGGGCTCAAAAGATGAATGATATAGGTCTATTAGATCATCAATACATTCATCATTGTTTTCCAGGATGTCATTCTTAGTATCTTCTAAGAATTCAATATCTCTGCTTTCAATTAGTCCGTGGTCCTTATGATAAAGCCGATATCCTTTTGAACCTTTCGGATATCCAATGAATATATACCTTAAGGACCTACTGTCTAGCTTATCTCTAGACTCATGAAGGATCTTTACATGTACAACAGATCCCCACCTCCTAAGATGACCTAGGTTGGGTTTTATTCCAAATTACATCTCATACGGTGTAGTGCATAAAACCTTACATGGTACTCTATTGAGTAATTAAACCGCTGTACTTACTGCTTCTCCCAAAATACTCTTGGAAGAGAGGCATTGATTAACATTGACCTTGTTATATTCAACAAGGTTTTATTGTATTTTTCAGCCACACCATTTTGCTGAGGTGTCTTAGGCATTGTATTTTGTTTTGCAATACCAAAGTCTTTGCAGAATTCCAAGAATTATGTCAAGGTATACCTACCTACTCTGTTAGATCTTAAGACTTTAATCAAATGTCCTAATTAGTTTTCCACTTCTTGCTTATATTCTTTAAAAGCATCAAGTGCCCCAAATTTATGTGCCAAAGATATAAATACATATATGTAGAGTAATCATTGATAAAGGTTATAAAATAACCATTTCCTCGATGTGTCTTTACTTTAAAAGGTCCATATAAATCTATGTGAATAACCTCCAACATGATTGTTGCCCTTGTTGTTTCATTGGGAAAAACTTTCCTTGTCATTTTTTTTTGTATACAAGTTTCACACTTGTTGAAAGTATTTCTCTCGAATCTAGGGAATAAGTCAAAGTTGGATAATTTCCTCAACTTTTCCAGACTTATATGTCCTAGGCGTTTATGCCACATATTCACATCAACCATAAAGGCACTCTGAATATAAGCAGAAGTTGTACTGATTTCATTATCACAAAGTTTGAACATTCCTTGTTCTATGTCGAATTCCCTTGAGAATAATATTCTCCCATGCTTTCCCAAAGTTACCTTGTTATGAATAAACCTAACCTCAAAACCTTTCTTTACCAAGGTAGGGACCGAAACTAGATTGCGTCTTATAGATGGCACAATTAACACTCAATCAATACAATTGGTTTGCCTTGTACAAATATCCAAAAAGACCCAATACCCAGAACATTCGAGAAGGTATTATTTCTCATATAGACTTGATATTCCCCAAGTTTGTGTTCCTTTAGATCCATTGCCCCTTCTTTTGTCTTCGAGATATGCCGTGTAGCTCCTGAATCTATCCACCAACCTGTCACTGGGCCGTCCAAATACAACCATGTTGAAATCAAGCAGATTATGTCCTGCTTCTCCGATTGTCCGCGTTGTAGATTATTTCCTCCACTTTTCTTGTTACGACAGTTCCTTTTGTAGTGTCCCATCTTTCCGCAGTTGAAACACACCCGAGAAGCGGTTTCCTATCATTTTTTAAAATTTTGACCGCCTTTCTTGTTATTTTTGTCAAACTTCTTGTTTGATTTATTTTTCTTCTGATTTGTTTTGGAGCTAGACGCTATCTCATCCTCATCCACTAGCAATTTTTCTTTCTTGTTTTTGAGTATATGTTCTTGCTCTATTGCTAGTTTTAGGGGCAACTCTGAAAGGTTAATCTCATGCCTTAATCTTAGAGCAGTGGTGATCATGTTCCATGACGGGGTAGACTGTTTAGTATGGTTGATATCTGTATCGGTTCAGGGATGACTGATTTTTCTACGACTAAGTCTCTAGCCATTACCAACATGTGGTTTACATGCTCTACTACATTGTCTCCTTCATTCATTAAGAAGGAATTATACTTTTTTAGTAACAACTGTACGTGCAATTTGACAGTTATATTATACTTAATTGTTATTCAATCACACATCTCTTTAGCGGTCTCGTATTCTTCGAAGACCCTAATCAAGTCATCCTCCATGTAGGTTAACATGATTGTCCTTCCTATGGTGTCGTATTTTAGAAATGTTTTATACATTTCTACATGTTGCTCACTTACGTCTGGAGGTAGTAGACGCAAAGTTTTCTTTAAGACATACTCAACAATTTCAAGTGTTATAGCCAGTGAGATTCTTCTCTTCCACGTTTGGAAGTTAAGACCATTCAACTTCTCAGTTTTTGCCAACTCACACACGCATATCCTAAAGCTCATTTTTATGTGTTTGGGAATAGTAACAATTAAACGGTCTAAAATGAAACAAATACAAAACAAAAAGCACACATAGCAAGAATCATGTTAGAACGATACATAATATCAAAAAGTAGTCCAACGATAATTTCATGAGCTCTTTGAGACAAATTCAAAATTTTTCTCAAAGAGTTTCTGCCTTTGTACCCCTTAAATAATACCAAGGGTAAATTCATAATTTTATCTATTTATCCCCTTTTTATAATTTTGAAAAAGCCAGAGGACAAATTAGTAAAATTACTCTTTGGTATTTCTGTAAAATTCGTAACTGATCGGGGTTAAAATTACCTCAAGCCGAATTTGTAATTTTTCAAAAGTATAGGGTAAGTCTGTCTTTTGACTAGATGACAAAAATAAAATTATCTAAACCGAGAAGGGCATAAAGGTAAAGTTATTGCTCGATATTTCGTAATTTTTATAAACCGTTAGAGGGTAAAACAAACATTTGGCTCTGTAACGACAAAATCGTTTTTTTACCTAAAAATATATGGATAAATTGGTAATTTTAAATAAGAAAAACGGGGGTCGGTAAAAAACTTTTTAGTCGGCTGGCCGAAGGGGTTTTTAGAAATCGTCGGTTTTCGGCCTGAGAGAGTACACAGGAGAGAGAGAGGCGTTTGAGCGCCGGCCGCGAGGAGAGAGAGATCTTTGGCAGTGGCCGCCGTTCCCGGCTTCCTTTCTTATGTTCACCTGGCTTTGGGTGGCTTTGGGCTGACCTAGCGGCTTTCTGCCTTGTGGCCGCCTAACCGCGGGTGGCTTTGTGTCGATCTTGCGGCTTTCTGCCTTCTGGCCGCCTGGCCGTGGGTGGCTTTGTGCCGATCTTGTGGCTTTTTGCCTTATGGTACCCTGGTCGCGGGTGGCTTTATGTCGACCTTGCGGCTTTGTGCCTTCTGGCTCTCCTCCTCTTCTCTCTTTGCTTTATTTTCTCTCTCTTTATCTCCTTTTTTTTTCAAACCTTATATTTACCTTAATGTACGATTTTGCTGGGTGAAGAAACTCGCTCTCATACCATGATACCAGATGTTGGAAAATCTTCCCTCCTGTGGGCTTCCCTGGTATGGACGGAGACCTTGGTATGGATGGCCACCCCAGCCTGCCTAAAAACACATCATCGTCCCTCGCGCCAACTTCAGCTGCAACTCCTCCTGCCCCTCTCACCCTCGACGCCTCTGAGTCCTACGCTTGAATCTTCTCTCTGGTAGGTGCCTAATTTGATTTGGCGGTGTTTCTTGTCATCTTTTCTCTTTCTTCATGAAGTACCTTTAGATTCAATCGGGATACTGGATTAGTGCTCCAGTATCATTGGTGCTCCATCTAGTCATAACACTTTTATGAGAATTCTATCCATCACTTTGGGAGTGCACCAATTTGAGTAGTAATTTCTTGCTTGGTGTTTCATCAAATGAGTGAGAGTCCACTGTTGCTGCTCTAGCCGTCGTCCTTGTCTATGAATCTCCATGAATGGAAAGCGCTTTCACAACGTCATGTGCAGTTAATGTAGCTACATGGTGATTTCTCGCTTTCTTCTTGTTGTTTCTTTCCACAAAGCTGCTTTCTTTTATGAACCGTACACATTTAAAGTAAGATGCCTGTGTATGCATTGTCAAGCAGGACTATTGAAGGTCGAGTTGTTTCAATGCATTGGAGGATTCAGCAATCGTCAAAAGCATAAAATCAATCACAATTGCATATGAAGTTCATTCCTGAAGCACAAGCACATAAAGCATCCGAAGATCAACAGCAAAATATCAGATTGAATTGGGGAAACGAATCAAGACCTACTCAAACCAAAAAATCGTGGCAGAGGGCACCGAGAAGTAAACTGGAGAAAAAAAATATTTGATCAGGTCTGCTTTCTTGCAATAGAAATACTTTTACGAACTAACTTTCAACAAAATTTGATCTAGTCTGCTTCTTGTATGTCAACGAAACAGAGTGGAAATATGTGAGATCTGGAGCAGATCGGGTCCAACAGACCTTGCAAGGCTTTGTACTCATAGTCTTATCCTATTGAGTATTCCTTAATATTTTCAGAATTTTTATTTAGTTTTTCTAATTACTTTCAACATTGAGATAGGCATTGGCTGAGTTATATGTTATTGACAAGAGGTATGAGAGAGCTTTCGGGCTGTATGCAGAGTTAAGAAGGCCAGACCATCCTTTTCTCTACGACTTTACTCAATCTGATATTAATAAATTTAGCTGAACCCTTGTACTGCAAAACCTATACCTTTTGAGTCATCCATGCTTACTCTAACATCAGAAACCATCACTTTTCTAGCTGCGGAAGCCAGAAATGTTTGAATTTATTGAGAGGCATAACCTGCAAGGTTCAGTGCATGACAAGGTACGTATGATTTGATGACTTATGATAGTATTGTATGGTCTTTAGAGTATTTCTTATAAGTACTTATATGTGTCTGATAAACTTCTATTGGGCGATCATGCAAGTTGAATAGCGTATCCATCTACAATTTTGGTCTGTCTTCCACGTCACTTTTCAGTTGTAGTACTTCACAGTTCAGATAGCTGCTGCTTCAAGCTCTTCTGTTATGTGATAGGTTGTCCACTTGATGGAACTGGATGCTAAACGATCAGTTGCCTTGTTGATCCAATATTGGTCTATGATTTCTTCATTTGAAGTAGTTTCACAGTTACTGGATGCCAAAAATGTAGACAACCGTAAATATCTCATTTATTTGTATCTGCATTCTTTATTTGAGGTTGATCCGAATGCTGGAAGGAACTTTCATGATCTTCAGGTTTTTTCTCTCAACCTATTATTCAGATTCTGCCTAAAGTAGTTCCTGCAGCTCATTTATTTTGTATTAATGTTTCTCATGCAATCAACTGAGACATTGAAGGAGTGATTATGGGCAACAAGCTGGCTTACCATAAGTTCTTTGTGTTGAACCCCCGTCGACACTCGATGCTTTCTGGAAATTAGTAGTTTTCCTCTTTGTCTCTGGGTCTTGTAAGGGACAGTTAAGCTTTCAACCATGATCACCTCCTTACTCTTCAGGAGCAAACATAAAAGCATCGAATAAGTAACAACTACAACGAACCTCTCAAGCTTGTTCTTTACCAATCTTGCTCAGCTAACTCAAGCATGTTTCTTCAAGTATCAATTTAATTTGAGTCGAGCCTCAGCAAGCAGACACCATGCCGAACTTGAAGCAAGCAACATACAGATTGTGTGGATTCAGTGGAACATGAAATAGCCAATATATCCAGGTCACTAGCCTAAGCCAACTTGCAGAAGTTATTTCAGTAGTATCAGTAGCTCTAGGTTTTCGAGAGCTAGCCAGCAATTTTGTAAGTATAGATATAGAACGATATTGTAAAGACCCAAAAATGTGATATACTAAGATTCATATCATAACATAACATAATGTCACAGATTTTCTTTTCAGAAAACAAAACAAGAAATCGCTACAATCCAGGTATTATCAGCTGCACGATGTGCTCCCATGTCTCCGACCACACTCCCCTTATGTTACAATGCAGAGGTCACTTGTTATATGGTATCATCTTGCAAATGGTCTTAAATATGTATTGCACGATATGCACTAAGAAGGTGAATTAGATGATGAACACCTCAAAAAAGGTGAAAGGCCTCATAAGTGTTGGAAGAAAACCCTAAACATGATCTGCTCCTTTTCAAGCTAAATATGAATCTGAAATCCGTTGTAAGGCCACAGACTCACTGCACACCAGCAAAATTGAATACAAGTATTTAATGTGTAGGACTCTAAGGCTTGATTTTAATTATTCAGAAGAGACCGATGCTCAGGTTTCATAGGATCATGTAGATCATATAATGTTATATTTGTAAATAAAAACTGATCATAATGATGGTGAGATCACATTATTTTCAAATATAATGATATTTTCTATGTTAAAAATCTTCTTAAAGTATCATACTATTGTGTGATGTTTCAAAAATATCTTCAATTGTTTGTCATATATATCAAAAAGCACCGACCCATATCCTGATTAGAGGAAATGCTGTGCTTATTGCGTGGCAAAAATCTTGTAAGCAACTACTGTAAATTGCTACTGTCACCTGTTAGGTGGTCCGCTCATTTAGAACAAGATGTTAATAAAATCAACTGAGATTTTTCTTCAGATTCTGGTGGCAGGAGACTTCCAATGCAGTCAAGTCTCCACATTTCTGGAACAGTTTCATTAATGGGTGGAAAATTAGAAAAGCCAAGTTGCTGTAAGCGCACTCTGTAGACATGTTATGGCTATTTAGTCGTTAAGAAGTTTAATCAGTATCCTTTGGCATCTTTCCTGGTGTTTGTCATAATGTGGAGACTAACTCTGTTAGATGTCTTGTGTTTCAGTTATTTTTATTCATTTGGCGATTACTTTAGGTTTGTCTAACTGAATATTTACTTGCTAAAACTTAACAGGTTGAGCTTTATGCAGAATATGAGCCACGAATGTTACTTCCTTTTCTGCGTAGCAGTCAACACTATAAACTTGACAAGGTCAACCTTCCTGACTGTATCAAGCTTAAACCTTGTGCTCACTGTGTTCAAAAACTGATTGGAATCCATGATGATCATAGGCGTATGAAATATGCACCAGAAAAAAATCTCTTGAGAGAACAAGTATTCATCCTTGGACGGATGGGAAATTCTAAACAGGCACTGTCAGTATTAATAGATAAGTTAGAGGATATGGAAGAGGTAAGCTCAAACCACGAAGTATTTTGCTAGACCACCCTGCTGCAATAAACATGTTTGCCGCTTGTATGTTGTGTATTATCAGCTGATGACTTATTACTATTATAGGCCATGGAATTTGTCAGCTTGCAGAATGATAATGAATTGGGGGAAGAATTTATCAAACAGAGCCTCTCAAAGCCTGAAATGGTAAGTGCAGGTAGTTCATTGGTCTAAATTTATTAGATTATAGTTTTGATAATTTTTAAACTCCACTCATATAAGGGATCACCCTTGCATGGCCGGTTCCAAGCCCGGATAAAGGAGGGTTGCATTAGGCTTCCGACAGCGAGCATAAAACTTTGTCTCACTTATCTATCATGCATTCTACAAATTATGATAGGGCTCTGTGGAAACAAAGAATCCATGTAGCCGACTCCATCTAGTATGGGAAAGGCTTAGTAGTTGTTGTTGTATAGTTTTGATTCATTTTAACATTCGTGTTATTGCAATAACATGTGGCCAATTTGTTGGGACACACTGTTGGTAATCTGGATCCTCTCTATATTGTCATGATACCCAATGGGATGCACATTCCCAGGTTGGTGTCAGGAAGCATTTATGCATGCACTTGACGTAACATTTTGAAATATAGTGAATAGATGGTCACGGTGTTCCTCTTGCTAGCTTCATATCCAAACTGTCACATGTTCTTTTTGGTTCTTTTCCCTTCAGTTACTACTGAAAATCGTCTAAATACTTGTCAAGTTTTTGTGTATTTTCAGCTTGTCATTCTTTTTCTATCCTGGTTTACAATGTTTAGGGGTTTAACTTATCAAATTTGATAAAGTTATCCATGATGGTGCCCTGTTTTTTGGTTGAAGCTTTCCTGTATACTTTTGGTGTTACATGTAATATGGGCAGATTTTATTCCTTGTGAGGTAGGTGGACGTAAAAGGCACTCAGTTCTGGTTGTTGTCTTTTACATTTAGGCTTGGCGATAACCTAGTTAAAATTAGCACTGATTATCGGACAGAGACATCTTTGAGGCATTGTTGCAATGACATCCTTAAGGTTAGTGCTTTGAGATCTTGGTACTTCCTTTCCCGATGCTTTAGGAAAATTGGGGAAACACTCCTTCGTTTTTTGGCAGACGGACTGCGTGAACCTGTTGGTGAGGTGCTATAACGAGGCTAGGCATGCAATCTGTATCAGCGGCGAAGATGATGAGCTGCGAGCCAAGAGAGAACCCTTCAGCCTCACGTTCTGGGAGATCTGAAAGCATAAAGGCTGTGGGGGTTAAGTCCAAAATGAGGGTTGGTGGAAGATGTTGCATGTGTTTCGATCCCTTCACAGTTCAAAATGCTTCTGTCATAGTTTTCTTTTGTTGCCATGCATATCATATCACTTGCCTCACGAGTTCCTTGAATGCTTTAAAATCGGAGGTGAAGAGAACCGGTTTATCACCCCATGCTTCAGAATCAGAAGATGAGGATGAGGATGACCACTGATTTTATGTGGAGCGTGAGCGATGGGTGTAGTGTGCGGGTGCCATGTATCCAATTTTTTCATCATTCATTTGCTATTGTGTTTTAGTTTTGCTGCCCTCTTCAAGTTCCTCTTAACGTTTTGAGTGTATTGAGTGTATGTTATTCTATGGTGTTTTACAAGTTTTTGTGCTTGCTAGTCATTTCATTCTCTATTGGACTCCCGAGGAAGTGAAGACGACCTTATCGAAATCGGTTTGTCACTTCCACCACAAGAAAAAACTTTGGTTACACTTTTTCTCGAGTAACCAACTCGTCGCTGACTTTTGCTGTAGCCTATATGTTGTTACCAAACTTGTTATGCTTGATCCAGTTCAAAGAGAAAAAGGGTAGAAAAGTAGAGACGGTGAACAGAGGTTGCTTCGACTCGTCTTATTATTCATACATACCCAATAGGAGCATGATCTTGTTTGAAACCCGAGCGTGAGCTGCTGATGCAAATAAATAATACATAAGATGTGTGAATTTGTGTTATTCGGGCACTTGTGTGTGTGTATGAAAGAAAGATCTACTTTGGTCCTCCCTTTGCCCGACGGACTGACAAACCCTACTTCCCCTCGATTGTTTCTGGCAAGCACCGCAAGAACGTCAAATGGAGACACGGCGACTTCGCTCCTTACGCCGTCGCCTGGATCGATCCTTACCACAAGCTCCCCACAACCGTCGACCCTTCCGGCGGCACTAAGCCCGTCTTGAACGAGCGTCTCATCCTCTCCGTCCCTCACCCTCATCTCGACCGTTCCTTCCTCACGATCGACGTTCTCCATGACTCCCAACCTTCCTCCCCTCTCTCCACGCCGCTAGTAGGCTCCGCTCGCCATTCGCTGAACGACGCCCTCTCCGATGCTAGAGATGAACCCCTACGCCTATGGTAGCTCGTTCTCCGCCGCCCCTCCGGCCGCCCTCACGGTAAGATCAAGATTAAGGTTGCTGTTAAAGAACGTCCCCTCCACCCGCTGCCGGCGCAACCATCAGCCCCCGCGTCATATTTCCCTCCGTCGGTTCAATCGAGGGATTTCCACGGCCGTTCTTCGTATCAGTATGTCGATCTCTCTTATCCTAGAGCTCCCAATTACTTCTCTGGTTTCTATACCCATCCTAGCCCTTTCCCTCCTCTGCCGCCAACCCCACAGGCTGCTGCTGCTCCAATCTATAACAATTTCCCCGGTTATATATCCGGCCCCGCTGCACCATTCGATTCGTCGCCGGCGTCTTCTTTGTTGTATAGCATGGATTACGAAAAGGGGGAGCGGCCGAAGGCAGGGTTTCTTGCCGTCAAGGAGGAGGAGAAGGCTGCGGAACCGGCAGAGAAGGATTCGGTGACCAGGGCGAGGTTCTCCGATTACAATCGTGATTATTGAATTAAGTTTCAGACGGATGGAAGGAGGTAAAGTATCCCTCCTGGACATCGTCGTGATTTCTGAGATGTGCATATATTTGTTCCGGGGTTCGAGTTGGAAACTGCACTTGTACTTATGTGGCTTCTTTGCCAATGTTGGTGGTGTTGTGATTTTCAAAGGATTGTGGAATGTTTTGAGAATATTTGTGAAAATATTTGCCTGGCGTTCTTTCCTTCTTTATGCTGTTATCTGCATTCCATGATATGGCGATGGGTAACTCCTTTTTCTTATTACTTCGCTGCCAAAACCATTAGAAGATAAGACGAGAGGTGCAATGAAGGTGGTTTCCTTTTTCAGAGAGACGATTAATGGAGCTTCGCTTCAGTCAGTGCTAACACAGAAAAGTTGGATGATCAGCATTACCAACGTTCTAACAGAACAGTCAAAAAATCTGGAAGAGATTGATGACCTTGATCTTGTTTTCTTGAAGTTGTATCACAAATAGATCACAATGGTAGCTAAGAATACATGGAGCCAATCTCACTTAATGTGAATAAAGGCTTAGTTCTAGTTACACTTTTTCAGTTCGAATTGGTTTTGGATGGGAATCAATGGTGATCAAGGAACACCAGAGAATGAGGCTCCTTGTATTTGGACTAGATTTGCTTTTCTGAATTGTGATAAGTATGTGGTTAACTATGTATATGTCACCACGAACATACCTTGTGTTTGAGAATATCGTTTTGTCTTCAACGGGTTTGAAGGGTAAACGAAGCTGTTACATCATCAAAAAGACCTTAGAATAATCAGGCCGTTTGAGGAAACAGAAGGATAACTATTGTTAGTCTAAGGCACACTTAATTATTGAATAGCTTAGTCATAAATCCTTTTGCCTCTAAAGGTTGCGGGAAATATTACAGTAGTCAATTGGATAAAAGATTCTTCTTCACCGTTCACATAGTTTCTTTTGCAAGAGTGTTCAAGTGTCCTTTTGATTTGTGATGACGAGGAGAACCCCCTTTGATGGGATTGGAACAACCTTATATTGAAGTCAGCAGCTAGTTAGAACCTGCCTATCTTAAGGCCCATGTAAAACTTTAGGCTATTTCTCAGATTCGTGTCCATAAACTGTTGACATGATCTAATCACTGATGAGAGAAGTTTCTGTTATCTGCCGTATACCTTTGTTGTCGAATGATTATAGTTAGGTGCTGATTGATATTTACAGATTTGAAGCATGGCTTGTGACATCGTTATCTGTTAGCCCATTGTCCTGCGATTCAAACACCCAAGAATCGCAAAAATTATCAATGACACGCCTGCTGACTGGTATTTCTGGATCACATTAGCAGTGTCAAACTTCCTTCTCGTGTTTAGATGTATTATTGGCTAATACGAAAACAGGTTTGTTGTCTACGTGGTAAGGTCTGCGTAGTAGATAGTGACAGGCAATCATTTTCCCGTGTGTCTTCGCTGCTCCACTTAGAAAATAAGTTTTTCTGGTAGCGTCTACTGTTCCCGAAGCTAAAGAATGGAGACAAATACTAGTGCTTCAGGTGAGGTAGTTGTCCTGTGAGAGTAAGTAGGTAAAATATTTGTTTATGATTCTGCATTTTCGAATCTATCAAGTTGTTATGCAAAAGCAAACCAAGGTTTTCTCACGTGAGTCAGGTAGGTTCCTTTTGTTTCTCTAGGTGCACAAGGGGAGGGCCAGCACGAAAGAGACTTTGACCTCCATATGAGCAATCCATTTTGTCTCTTATTTAGTGCGAAATAATCTAAGTTCTTGTAAGAAAAAGGTCTACCCTTCCATACACGCAAAAGGCTTGTTATGATGGAGATTCCATTTTGGCCACACACAGTCGCACAATATATATATATATATATATATATATATATATATATATATATATATATATATATATATATAGAGAGAGAGAGAGAGAGAGAGAGAGAGAGAGAGAGAGAGAGAGAGAGAGAGACAGAGACAGAGATTGGTATATGCTAGCACCTTTAAATACTAGTAAATTCAAACAAATCTCAACATCTATAAATTTGAAATTTCAAAAGCAAAAATATTCACATAAAATACACATACTTTTTACGTTGAGATTTATTTAGATTTACTAACACGTAAGATCCTAGCATATACCAGTTATATATATATATATATATATATATATGCTAAGCACTAGCATATCTAAATAGATCGCAACCATCTATATTAAATAATTTAATATTTGATATTAAAATTTGAATTTGAAAAACAAATGTGTATTATATTTCAATGCACACTTTTTGTTTTTTTATTTGACCACCCATCAATACAAGAAGGATTGTTAAGGTTCTTTTAAATATGCTAGCATATACAAGTTATATATACATACATATATACTCCTACAGAACCACTATCCGATTATCAATAAACAATCAAGAACCATCCTTGTCACATACTAGGTCCCCAATGTAAATATGATGACATTCACAATCGTCCGTAATGAAACATCTAGGATCTAAGAGAATATATTAAACCTTATTATTCCTAACGTGTGTATATATATATATATATATATATATATATATATATATATATATATATATATATATATATATATATATATATATATATATATATATAGTTGTAAAACTCATCCATACTGAAACATTTTCTCCATCAAATCAACAACAGTGATCAATAGTGAAGATTTAAATTTTAAAATCGAAACATATATATAACTCATCCATATTCAAACATCTTCATCATCAAATCAACGAATGTGATCAATAATAGAGGAAATCTTTGAGCGGATTAAGTATACATTTCACTTATATATATAAGTCATGTTGAAAAGGAGTATCCACATGACTCTTGAAGAATTGAATGCAAAAGCAGTAACTTTGTATGTAAATATTTATTGCCAACCTTGATTTCCTAAGCTCATTAATGACCTTAAACATGATACAGGCATCAGTTTTTTTCTTTTGGTGTACATACATGCATCAGAGTTATAATTCTATAAACTAGCATGTTATTCTAGATATTTTCATTAGTAGAGAACTACTTAATAACATAGCTTTTACGTTTATGTATAATATTGGAGCATTGAAAATAATTTACGTATAGATTTAAATGGCAACAAGAACGATCCAATGGCATTTCTAATTTCTGAAAAGAGATTCCTTGTATAGCACATCTAAAAGATTCGCTAACTTAGCTAAGACGTTTATCAAACCAACCATAAGCTATTGGAGTTCTCTCGGTACATCTCTTTGATAGTTTCACTGCTGCTGGTCTCAGTACCAATATTTCTGATTCTATGAAGACACGTGAAATAGTTCCAATGCATCAGAATGGGATTCTGAAAATAGTTACAAGGCATTTATTATTCTTTTCATCTCAGCAGTTCTCCTAGGATCAGGCTCGTCCATGGCTCTCTCTGTTAGCACATGCTTTATACGACACATGGACTTCCTTACCTGGGAAAACCAAGGAAATATGTTTGCTTTAGTGTCAGTCAAAACTTCCTTAGCATCAAAGGCTGTGTGTGAGAAAGAGAAAGAGGCTTGGTTCTACGACTAGCCGACTAAGATAACGGTTATCGGGTGTTCTATTCCTACATTCTCCTTGAACTAGCAGAAGAAACAGGGAATCA
The DNA here is from genome assembly GCA_036023115.1 of Brasenia schreberi. Classification (NCBI taxonomy): domain Eukaryota; kingdom Viridiplantae; phylum Streptophyta; class Magnoliopsida; order Nymphaeales; family Cabombaceae; genus Brasenia; species Brasenia schreberi. The sequence continues at coordinate 215,764 of JAYKKT010000063.1, forward strand.
CCACTTCATTTCCCAGGCAGGCCACAAGTATTCAAGTCTCTAGAAAGCGAGAACCTACAAGTTAAAACTCGCAACACAAAGACTTGAAAACATTGAGGCATTAATAAGCTATAATAACTCGACAGTGCATGATCTCAGACCCAAACACTAGGAGCAATCTCATCTAGTTCTGTCAATCTTTTCTTTTCACAAAGCTGCTATATATCACGAACTGGTGCCCAAAGTTTTTGTCCAACGAAAGATCGTTCCTCATTTTTTAGAGCAGCAGTAAATCCTTTTATCTCTGCCATCAATTCCATCAAGAATATTGCTGACAGAGTCATACAGATAATGTTTCCTATGTTACTTGTGGCTACAACTGTTTGTAGGCAAGATGATACCTTGGGAATGCGCTCTGGATTAGGAAAACGTAGATTTTGTGCATGAAGCATTTGCCGCTGAGTCATGAGCATATTCTTCTCCTTGAGAAGAACGTACCATAACTTCTGAAGATCATCCCATGACTTAAGACGTAATTCAGAAGCCTTCCAACTTCGACCTGAAAAAAATAAGCAGTACATGGTTTTGATTCAGCTAACTATTTCACTTATTTCAATACTACAATATGGAAAAGATACAATTTTAATGCCAGAGAAAATGATACTTCAATTAGAAAAGGGAGCGCACATCTCATATAAATACATCTGTCCCATCTTTGAGCTGTCACAACATCCAATAACATTCTGCAACTGATTACATTTTTTTCTTAGAGAAGAATTTGTTTTGACAATTGTTTTTTTCTCAATTGATAATGAAATTCAAATGGAGTAAGAAGGAAATAACAATTCAGCAATAGACATACTAATCGAAAAAGAAGGAAAATGAAACTTGAATCTCACAGAATCTCTATCTGAATTTCACAAAACAGATTGAAGATCAGATGAGATTGGCCTCTTTACAAAGGATTCACTTGAAAGTGTGCCTGAATAGATAAATAATTCATGATCATCACAGGTTTTTCAAGATCTACTTAAGTTGGAGAAAGACTAAAAGGATAGAAGGTTGGCATTGTTAACAAGCTTATAGGCAAAGAGATCATCTCGTACATAATCAAGCAAGAAACAAAAAAAGGCAACTAAAGAGACACGTTATTAGATTAAACAAAACAAGTGTAGGTGGAAGCCCTGAAGTTGGTCAAATTTTAGATTATTCTTTCAAAAACCAACAACAAATCTCAGTTGCTGATGATTAATCACCAGGTTTCCATAAGCACCACCACCACAACAACAACAACAACTAAGCCTTTTCCCATACTAGACGGGGTTGGCTACATGGATTCTTTGTTTCCACAGATCCCTATCGTGTGCCATGTTAGCAGTTAACTCACAAAAAGCTTGATCATTCTTTATTGTTTCTTTCCTTGTGGTCGTCCTCTAGCTCTTTTAATACTTTCCAAATTTAGTTTTTCATACCTTCTTACATGTTCTTCTTTTGATCCTCTTTCTATATGTCCAAACCATCTTAAACGACATTCTCTCATTTTATCCTCTATTGGTGTCACTCCTAATTTGTTTCTAATAACCTCATTATGTATACGGGCTTTTCTTGTATGACCACTCATCCATCTCAACATCCTCATTTATGTCACAGACATCTTTTGTACGTGTTGATGATTAACTGCCCAACACTCAGAACCATAAAACATGGCAGTCCTAATTACTGCTCTATAATATTTACCTTTTACCTTTAATGGTATCTTCTTATCACAAAGAATACCTGATGCTCCTCTCCATTTTAACCAACCAGCATTAATTCTATGCGTAAAATCTCCATCAATTCTTCCATCACTCTGAAAAATTGACCCTAGGTATTTAAAACTTTTCTTTTGGGGCATGCAATGTGTGCCAATTTTAATTTCTATGTCCTCTGAGGTAACCAAATGATCAAACTTACATTCCATATATTCTGTCTTTGTTCTACAAAGTCAGAGGCCTTTGCTTTCTAATGTTTATCTCCATAGTTCCAATTTTCTATTAACTTTTTCCTTAGACTCCTCCACTAATACAATGTTATCTGCAAATAACATACACCAAGGTACTTCATCTTGAATATGTTTTGTTAACTCATCAATCACCATTATAAATAAATATGGACTTAAAGTTGATCCTTGATGTAACCCAATATTAACTTCAAAGAAGTCTGTCATTCCTTTATGAGTCCTCACACATATTTTTGAAGCATCATACATGTCTCTAATAAGGTTAATACATGTCAATGGGATACCTCTTTTTACCAAAGTTCTCCAAAGAACCTCCCTCAGTACCCTATCATAAGTTTTTTCTAGATCAATAAATATCATGTGAAGGTCTTTCTTTTTTTCTCTAAAATGTTCCATAAGACGTCTCAAAAGGTGAATAGCTTCAACAGTAGATCTGCCTAACATGAATCCAAATTGGTTCTCTGTTGCACTTGATACTTGTCTTAACCTACGTTCGATAATTCTTTCTCACAATTTCATAGTATGGCTCATTAACTTGATACCTCAATAATTCGCACAATTTTGAATGTCTCCCTTGTTCTTATATATGGGTATACGTGCACTTGCTCTCCATTCCTCAAGCATCTTTTGGTTTTTCTATATTTCATTAAATAGTCTTGTGAGCCAAGTGATTCATTTTTCTCCTAGTATTTTTCAAACTTCTATAGGAATATTATCTGGTCCTACCGATTTACCACACTTCATATGTTTAAGAGCCTCTTTGACTTCATTCTTTTGAATACGTCGATAGAAATTGTGGTTTATATACTTTTCTGATTTTGCTAACTCTCCTAAGCTAATACTAACATCTTTATTTTCATTAAAAAACTTATAAAAATAGTTTTTCCATCTATTTTTTATATCATCATTTGCCACTAGAATTTTTTCATCCTCGTCCTTAATCCATCTAACATAATTAATATCTTTAGTTTTCTTATCTCTAGCCCTAGCTATCCTAAAAATATCTCTTTCACCATCTTTTGAGTTGAGTTTTTTATATAAATCCTCCCAAATTTTAGCTTTTGCTTCACTGATGGCCTTTTTCGCTTCCTTCTTTGCTTTCTTATAAGCCTTTAAGGTTTCACTAGTTTTCTTAGCATAATATAATTTGTAGCATGCCCTCTTTGCCTTGATTTTATTTTGCACTACTTCACTCCACCACCAAGCTTCTTTTTGTGCCGGTACACCTCCCTTAGATACACCTAACACATCTTTCATCACTTTCCTAATATGTATAGCCATATTGTTCCAGATATCACAGGGTATACCAACATAATCCCAAACATCTCCTTGAAGGACTTTTTGTTTAAATATATCTTCTTTTTCGCTTTTGAGGTTCCACCATTTAGTCCGAATAGCTCGATGCACTCTTTTCTTCTTTGTCCATTTTTTTATTTGTAAATCCATAACTAAAAGTCGATGTTGTGAAATATCGATATGGCATCCGAAGCATCAAGAGCGGGTGCTACTACTGTTTATACAAGGTCGAGGACACGAAAGTGACAAAGAAGGCAAAGCAAAGGGAAGGATAAGATGCCTATGGAAGATGAAGAAGAATTTAATTTTGACGAAACCGATGAAGAGAAAGAGGAAATAAAAGAATATAGATCTTTTTTTGAAAATGAGTGAACATGACCTAAACAATTAAGTGTGATATAGATTGTAAATTTGTAATAGAATTTTGATGGATGTTATGTACTTTTGAATTAGCTTATTGGCATTTGTGTATGTCTTTGTTCCTATTGAACATGTATGGGAATCTCATGTTGTTTGATGACACATTTGTTATCTTTTGTTGTAGGTGGTCAATGAGCGGCATTACGGGCAAAGCAAGCATATAGCAACCCTCTAAGTATCACCCTTATTGACATATAAGGGTGATCAACTAAGAGGGTTGCTATGGATGTTGCTGCTTTTAATGCCGCTCATTGTCATGGAACGGTGCATTCCATAATCCATATGCTATCCAGCAAATTCAGGAACCTATGAGTTTGATATGTCTGTCCAAGTGCTATCTATTGCCTTAATCACTCATTATTTGAACTGGAATAGTTTTCTTGTGCTTTGAATTGGAATTTGCCATAGGTCTCTCTTTCTCAGGTGACTCTCTCTTCCTCAACAAAGATATTACTCGAGCAGATAATGACCAGGTATGCTCTCTTCTCTTCAATTCGTTCTTTGTTCATGGTTGTCCTATTACTCAAATTTTTAATGCATATGGCATGTAATTTTGTAGTTTAACATTCGTTGGATTCTTCTACTTGTGCAAGTATCATGTGTTCTTGAGACTGTTGGTAGGTGCTAGTGCTAGTGCTACCGTGCTTGATTAGTTATTGCAACTGATGTGTTATTATCTATTCATGGCAATAATCTACTTAAGATCTTGATATTTTTTAGAAATTAGAGAACCCATTATATATATATAATTTTTTAATGATAACAAAAGTGTACCGCTAAATCCGCTATATCCCCACTATATCCCCGCTACCGCTATATCAGGGTCGACCGCTAACAACCCGCTAACCGCTATTGATAACATAGCTATAAAGAGATCAAATGCCATAGCAAAATTTAAAATCTCCCTACCTTCCTTGTTTATATCCCCAAAACCGAAGTTTCCATGAATCCCTTGATATCCTAATGCCTCTTTATCGACATGTCCATTTAAGTCTCCTCCTAAACAAATCATTTCCCTTGGTGGAATCTTTTGAATCACCTTATCTAACTCTTCCCAAAAAGTTATCTTTATACTATCGTCTAGTCTTACTTGGGGTGCGTAAGTACAAACTATATTCAAAACCTCTGCTCCTAACACTAATTTCATCGTCATGATTCAGTCACCATATCGTTGTATGTCTACTACACTATCCTTTAAATCTTTATTTATTATAATACTAACTTTATTTCGAGCCTTTTCTTTACCTGAGTACCATAATTTAAAACCTGTATCCTCTATCTCCTTTGCTTTTTCTTCAACCCATTTTGTCTCTTGTAAACATAGAATATGAATCTTTCTCCGAATCATAATATCTACCACCTCCATTAGCTTACCGGATAACGTTTTGATATTCCAAGAACCAATAAGCACTACCCTATCTAATTTAGGGAATGCTCTTAGATTAAATTAACTGAATTTAAGTAGAAGCATTCAGGTTGATCAAATTTTAGACAAATTGATATTAACAGGAAGTTCAAGAATCAACAGCAAATCTCAGTTACTAATGAATAGTCACCATATTCGTAAAAGAACCACTCTAATTTAGATAAACATCCATAAATTAAATAAATTTGGAAGCACTGAAGTTGATCCAACTTTAGACTATTCAGAATTGACAATGAATTCAAGAATCAACAACAAATCTCAGTTACTGTTGATCAATCACCTGATTCCCAGAAGCACCACTATAATTTATCCTTTAGAGTTTAGACTTTACTACTCAGTGCTCACGTAACACTTGACAAGATTGCCTACCCAACCATGATTGAAACCTCTAACTTTACAGGCAACAATGTTAGAGGGATAAAGAAAAAACAAAGTACAGGACCTAGAAGGTATGAAAAACTTAATTCCTTTCCCAGTTCATTAAAAAAAGGCCTTTTAAAGATTGCAGAGGTCTGATGCTAGAGTCACCTGTTAACTAAGTAATATCAGATGTTTCTCTACAAACAAACCCAGCAGACAAACAAGAGAGCTCAAATGATGTCCGGCCATCAACTGTATCCCTGTCCATACCATAGTGCATAATGGTTTGATTTGAACAACCTCTAAGGTTTGTTTGCACATTACCGATTCAGGCTTTTGTTTGATGATTTTGCTCCTGCACTCTCACATAACACGGTTGGAGCTTCTTTCAGCTACATCCCTGGGTTCAATCACAAGGCTCATAGCAAAGGACATCAAATTTTTTTCTCATATTCTGTTAATTTGCTCGTTTAATAAAGTCCAACCCTACATCCCCCAAACTCCTTCCCAAATTACAAAGAAGAGCAAACAATTACAGAACATTTAGAGCATGTTTCTAGTAGTGATGGTGAGATTTACTGAGATAGCAGGACACTGTATGCATGACCAGAGAATAGATATGACATGAGAAGGTGCATGCAAATGCAATTAAAGGAAAAAACAAAATTTCAAAGTAAATCATAGGATAAAGCATGGTTAAACCGTTAAAGAATTCAACTCATGTCAAAGTCTTTCTCTGAAAGCAAAATAATGTGGAAAACATCAATACCAAATAAGAAGTGAAGTCAAGTGAATGATAGTACCATAAACAACAGGTTTTTCATCCTCTGTGCTACGCTCTGCTTCAAAAAACTCTTCAAGCGGGTTGTGTGCTAACCTAACAGAAGCAGCGGGTGCAGCTGAAGCTTCAGCCTTGGATGCAACAAAAAGAACCCTACCGAATGCCCTTGAGATGAACATGACTCCAACAAAACTCTGCATCAAGTTTGTTGAAAGAACTTGACATTAAAACATGCTTAAATATACTAAAACCAACTTCCTGTAAGACACTAAGTGATATTGGCTACCATCCTCGGCCATACTGCCATTTAACTGAAACATGCTTCCAAAAATCAATGAAAAGAAAAGGTCAAAAGAGAAGCGCATTCCTGGCAGTCACCCATACTAAAACTAAGGCCGAATTATGGGTACGCCATTAATAACAAATGTAAAAATTTCAATATATGTTATATGTAATTAACATTATATGAAATTAAACATGACAGTTTGATAACATAATATAAGAAGATAAATTTCAGAAAATGAATATAACTCTAATAAAAACTATAGCATATCAACACAAGAATAATAAACAAGAGGCAAATATATCATAATCTCATCTGTGATGCAATATATCATCAAAATAGAGAATCACGCATCAGTACAGGCATACTAATTTTTATTTATCACATTAATTTTTTATTTTCATACTGCTTGAATCTTCATATAAATGGTCTTTCTTCCTCTACCGATTCACACTAGGCACATATGTTTTATCGGTTTCTGTGAGTCAAAGCACACCCAAACGGCCCTATTGACAAAAATACCACCGTGTCTTGCTGGAAGAGGGAGAGGGGGAGAGAGAGAGAGTACCACAGGCCAGAGTCCCGCCACCGCCTTGTAAAAACTGCACCTCGCCGGAAAAGAGAGAGCCTATTTGCCGGAGAGGGGGGGGGGGGAAGAGGAGTAGGGATTTCACGGTTTTAAATCGAGTTTTGGATCAGGTTAACCCATTTGGATACGGGTCAGCTTGATCGATTCTTGTCAAATAAAAAAACTGATTGCCAATGTATCGGTACGCGTATCCATACCCTACTATGTATTCGATAGTGGTATTCTACTCTCTTTCCTCGAGACTCCCAATCTTCTACTCACATTTTTTGGCATCAACAGTAGGTTTACCAAATGATAAGTTGGCCCAAAATACAAATTCTAGAGAACATGATTAGAAACAATTTCTTTCCTCACAATGTAGTTCAAAAGTAGTCGGAATAGAAGTGTTGTAAAAATGACCACTGAATTTGTCGACAGATGATCAACTTCTATAGAGAACATGATTTTTCAGAAGATGTTGATCATGGCTCAAGGCTCCCATCCTTGGCAACATCTGAAAAAGCAAAAGCAATGCGAAATGTGAAACTTCTCGAAGTAATTTTTCCAAACATTTGGCGGACAACTAAATAAAGTCGATAAATAACGGCCCATGAGTTTATTTCCAAAACAATGAAGTCACCCTTTTTATGACGTAAACACCACGGAACTCATCCACCGTAGCAAACAAACCCAATGTTTCTGAATGGAAGACAAACTAATGGTATGCCTCCAGTCACTACCAACACACACGACCTTGATAAGTTCTTGTGGTAAGTTTATGAGTACATCAAGGTGAAAGAAGATTGGAAGGATTTATCGTTCTTCAAAGGCAACATGTTGCTCTGGTGGATATTGCTCTATTAATGTTGATCAAAGATTCTATATCATTGATAGTGTTGATGATTTCAAACAAGAGATTTGGAAACAATTTGTTGTTGAGGATCCTCGCTACTTAACACATACGAACCTCATGTGATATTGAACATCTCCAATGGTGAAGGTCAATAGATTCTTTTTTTTGATGAATGGATTATAATGTGAGCCGAAACGAGAGCCTTGACATATACGAGTGAAAGACTTAGTTATGACTTTACTTGTGAGTGAACACTTATGATGAACCTCAAAAAAAAGATCGATTTTGTTGTTCCTTCAAAAAAGCCTATAATAGCAACAAGAGCACTACTATACTCGATCAAACAAAGAAATGAGAAAATGACGACATAACATAAAAAAATCGGGAATATCAAGAGAAGGAAAAGCTCACCTTTTCATGCTATTACTACAAGGATTGTCCAATGAAACCATCAACTCAATAGGCAAACGTGATGATTGTTGTAGAGCGCATGCTAGTTCCGTTCAAGTTTGTTTTAGTTTTAAAAATTATTTCGCTTTTGGGTTTAGTTTCGGTTTCATGGGATTCACAATCAAACCGACCAAAAAACGAAATTCATTCCACAAAACCCCCACCCTTAGTTCATCATATTCTCTCTCTCCATATTTCTCTCCCCACCCCCTCCAGAAACCCTCAGAGTGCGGACCCCATTCTCGTCTCCCTACACGAGCCCTCAGAGCGGTGATTTCTCTCTCGTCTCCTTCTCGCTTTCTCTCTACAAACTCTCAGAGGAGGGATTTTTCTACCGCTCTCTCCACAAACCCTCAGAGCAGAGATTGATTGGGCCCTAGATTTAGGTGCATGAAGAAAAGTGGTTTGAAAAGAGACGACATCGAAGCTTTTGACAGATTACAATATATTGATAACTGGTCATGTAACGAACACATTGTTGAAGAAATCTACGATAGAGCTGCTATTTTTGAAGTCGGTTCCTATTACGCACGAAGGCTCCTGATGCCATGGCAAATTTAACGATGCTAGATGAAGTCTCCCATTCGAGGTGCACTTGATTTCTTATGTACAACAAATGCTGAAGATTTTACTTGTATGATGGTTTCTCCAAAAAAATATTGTTGCCTTTGGTTCTGTGATCATTTATGCCTTTGATCTTCCGTTCTCAGTTCTTCATAGGCAAGACTACTTTTAAACATCCAGGATCAACAACCTTTTATATTCTCTAACACCAAATACCGGAAAGGGATGGACACGTGAACCTTGATGTAAAGCATAAGAACTAACCTTTTTATTCGTGGGCAGATATTTACAGTTAGACTGGATCATCGCCCAAAATTTGTCAAAACCAATTCGACGTCATCGGCAAATCCCAAATGAATACTATTTTCAGGACCCATTATCTCTTTTCAAGAGACCTCAACCGAATAACCGACACATATAAAATATATAGAATTCAGTTTTTGGGTAATAAAGTTCAGTTACTAAACCGAACCTACCAATGCACACCCCTAAACACAACACGGTTCATTGGCTTAAGATTAATGCAACTGAAGACACTCTAGCATCAATACCGTAGGCCCAACAAGATTCTCCAAGGTGTTCGTCACCCAAGTGATGATTGAAGTTTCTCCTGCAAGCAACAAGAGACCTTTCAAAGGCCCAAAGCACTTCTAAGCCCCACTCAAGAAACAAGTCATAAGTTACCGCATAGTACTAATGCGCAATGTAGCTGGTTGAATCGGCACTAGGTGGGAGCAAAGATGAAGATGTTGCCGAGGCTAATAATCATATTGGTGGGAGAGAATATGATCCTTTGACAGTGAAGTATAATAGGCCTTCGAGCTATCTTGCAAAAATCTTCTTTAAGAGAAGTGTCTTACAATCCTATCACGTGTTTGAAACTATACAATCTCCTTTATCCTATCAATAAAAGTTTATGCTTTCCATATATATGTGCACTCACTTTGCTCTCTTGCGTTAGCTAGCTACTTTGTTTTCTTCTATTGGTTGTGTGGTATTGTATGTGTTTGAGTGTCAAGGACTATTCTAAGCATTAGCATTCGGAAGAGGGGTGCTCAGATTCTGATTTTATATGGATGCTCGATGGGCAATTGCATCATTTGGTGAATTTCACCAAGACTGATTCGACCTCAAAACTGGGTGCCAGTCACGTTTCCAAGTCCGTCAACCCATCCTACAGTTAGGGCATGACACGAGGTCCCTTGACATGAATTATTTGTGGCCCACCCAAGATCATAATCTTTGATTCTAACATTTTAAAGCTTTAATAGGTTTAGCCTCTCAAACCTTCTCAACATTTAAGGTCCATCTGGTCATCTCTTTATATGTCCAGACCAGCTTATCTTCCTCTCTTTTTCTCATTTTAATTGAAGTTTTTTAAAATGCTCTCCCAGTTTGAATCCAAAAAAAGCTGCTCTCCTTGTCAAGCAGGTCACCTTCAACCATTATTGCAAGTTGAACCTGAACCTGTTCGAGATCTGAGGAGAACCCGTTCGACTCATCGACAACTTTATTACAAATATCCTTTAGTCTTCCCGCAATCTATACCGATGCTTTTCTTGACTTATGGATCCACTCTTTCTAGTCAAGAATTCATCTACAAAAACATAATTAAGTATGACTCGAAACATATCTTGACATCTCTTACACCAAAGCACCACATTAATAAAAGAGAGATCCGAACCTGGAATAGTAATTGATGAATCATTCACGGCGACAGATGATGATGGTGTCTCACCGTCGGACACTGGGAAGGTCAAACTTCACCTTCAAACGATCAGGGGCGGCGATTGGGCTTTGGCCCTGTCTGGTTGACATACCTCTCTACATCAATAACTAAAAGAGAGAAGTTAGTAAAAGAGATGCATCTCCTGTAATTGATCCCACTGGTTCGTGTTTTCGAATGAAAAACTTGGCTGAAATCTTCAGACGACCAGGGCCGCATGTAAGCTTTGCGAGTGCTTTAACACTAGCATTAATTAATAGTACTTTGTCAAATATAGATTGAAGCACTGCCCTTACTTTACGGTAGAGTAATAAATAAAAAATACATACTATATATATATACATGAGAGAGGAGTTGCTAGCCATGACATTATATTTTTATCTGTTTTTACAGAGCAATTTTTAACTATTTTATTTCTACACTATTCATCTTTTCATTTCGACAACCCGAACGCATTGGTTTTGGGCAACTGAGCATTTGCTCCATGATTAGTCAATGCGAGTGCTTCCTACTTTGAAAAGACGAGGTCTAAATGCAAGACACTGAAAGTTCGACGGTCTTTCACCAATACCAAGATTGATTAGACGGCATCTTGGCAACGCATTCGATTCAAATCTTCAACCAAGTGTTGGAGCGTCAGATAGCAAGCACTGAAGCAGAATCAGATTAGCTACAGCAGGCAATATAATTAAATCTAAACCCTGTGTGTGACTTCAACCGGTGCACTGAGTTGCGATATGTGCAAGTGGGTCCACTCAGGTTCGAGTTAATTTGGAGAGACGTACGGTGAAGATCTTATATCATACAGAATACACAATATTACTTTGTTCTGAACTTGACCGAGAGAAGGCATTTGGTGGAGAAACACGGAAGAATGGTAGCTCCAGAATGGTCTTGCTAGTATTCGCCACCGACTCGGGCTGTTTCTTTCGTCAGTAATGCCTATATCTTCCCACCTGACCCTTTCTCATGGTTACACCCGATTCCGACTAACCATTCTCTTCTTCTCTTTCTTTCTTTTTTTCTGTCTGAAAGCAAAGTGCGAAAAAAAAGTCACCTTCTCAAGATCACATAGAAGGATTACGTAGTTGCCGATAATGGCGATAGCAACACACTACAGAACGGCCGTATTGCCGTCATCTCCTCTCTCTGCTTCTCCTTATTCGAACGCATTCCTTCATCTAAACAGAGTTCTAATTAATAGCAGGAGAAGAAGTCTTATATGGCAGAAGGCGCCTAGCTTTAACATTGTGAGAGCGTTGAGCGGGTTCTCCGAACGAAAGATTGGACTCGAGAAGCAGTTCGTGGACGTAAATGGTGGGTTTCCCATCAATGAAGACGACGAGAAGAAGGTGTTGATGAAGAGGGAACGAGTGGTGGCGCGAGCGCAGAGCCTTGAGGGCGGCAGCGGGAGGGAAGCTGCTAGCAGCAGCATTCCAGAGCGGGTGAAGGTGGTCGCACTTGTGGCCTTCGTCATGCTGCTCTGCAACGCCAACAGGATAGTCATGTCCGTCGCCGTCGTCCCCCTCGCTGCGCGCTATGGCTGGAGCAGCTCCTTCTTGGGAATCGTTCAGGTCAGTGCAAGAGTTTTTTTTACAATTGGAAAATGCAATGGTGACCCGCAATTCCTGAACGCCACATGGCATCTCCTACGAGTTTATTGCGTTTCGATCGTCGATCACAAAAGCTGCAGATGGGATGGGAGATTGGGACTGTTTCACTGTTATGTGTTTTTATCTTTGTTGTGTGTGTTCGCCGGCCGTAAAGGGGCCCCTCGCACCAAAATAAGTCCAGCTAGCGACAAGAAAGAATTTGAAGTCTAGAAAGACCACATAGACCTTTGAAATTTGGTCACACCACCATCAGAGATTGAACATCTGGTTGTTCTGGTCAAGTCTAATGGTAGGGTTGCACTCGGCATGATTAATTTGATAGAGATCAATCATAACGTGAATATAGTATGTTTTCAAGAAACATATGTTGAATCAAATTACATATGCTGTTACCAGATTGTGATTATATATGAGAATCATTAAATCGCTGGTGTTAAACCTTCAACCTTATAAGATAAAAGTTATGTCTGTTGAACTGAATTTATGCAGTCTTCCTTTCTGTGGGGATACTTCTTCTCCTCGATTGCCGGGGGAGCCATGGCGGATCTGTATGGAGGGAAGAGAGTTATGGCAGTTGGAGCAGCAGTTTGGTCGTTCGCATCGTTCCTCACACCATGGGCTGCCAACCACTCAACTGCAGCGCTCCTTGCCGTTCGAGTCCTTTTCGGGCTCGCAGAAGGTGTTGCTATTCCTTGTATGAATAAGCTGTTATCAGGGTGAGCACTCCACTAAAACTTGGTTCCGTAGCTGATTTCGAAACTTACATATGAGTGATCGTGTATGCTGGCTTTCGTTGTCTTCATTCTAAAATTGCCTTAAAAATTACATCAATGGCTTGCCAATCTAGTATATATTGATTTATGCACAGGTGGTTTCCGTCAAATGAACGTGCTAGTGCAGTAGGTATCTCAATGGGAGGTTTTCACATGGGGAACTTGATAGGCTTATTAGTAACTCCCCCAATTATGGCATCGCTTGGGATCACTGGGCCGTTTGCATTGTTTGGAAGCCTAGGCTACTTGTGGCTGTCTATATGGGTTCCTCGCGTGACCAGCGATCCTCGTGACAGCCAGTCAATTGATCCATTAGAACTGGATTTGATTTTGGCAGGCAAAAGTACATCAGCAACGAAACCAAAAGAGCTCCCTGATCTTAGGCTTTTGTTCTCCAAGCTGCCAACTTGGGCGATCATATTTGCTAATATTACAAACCATTGGGTGAGTTCATCATGAACTGCAATTCTTCTCTTTTTGATGTTTATGATTGAGAAAAAACGTTTGAAATCGAGCTCTTGCCAATTACAGGGATACTTCGTTCTCTTGTCATGGATGCCTGTGTACTTCAAGACGGTAAGTCACGAAGCCTTCCGGCCGTTGTTTTACAGAAACAAGCAATGATCTGACATCTGTCTTCCAATTCCGTTGCTCACTGGCAACAAAGTTTTTCAGCATCTTAACAAAGCTGGTCCCAGCTACATACTTCGTCGTTGCCATTGTGGGCTCTCCCGAATCTCCCTGTGCATTTAAATCAAACAAGCATGTTTCATGGTTTCTTTGCCACACTCAGTGGCGGATCTACATAGAGGAGAGGTGGGGCGGCCGATCCTCCTGAAACATCAACATAAAATTTACAGTAATGCATAGTTGGCCCCCTCCTTAAACAGACTGATGAGACACTTTTAGGTCTTTTTCACCTCTTATATTGTATTCTATAATTTAGTTTTGTCTGGCACTTCGATGCCGGAGCTTCACTTTGACTCTTTTTCACCACACATCTATTCTGAACAAGAATCGCCCTCAAAAAAACTAGGATTACGAAACCATGTCCGTGGACCGATCAGTCATAGCCAGTCCGTGCTGAAAGCTAAATGAGGAACTGCCGGTGGACACGTTGAATATAGCTCCAACTCTCCAATTAGGTTTCCACCTAACAGTTTGTCTTACATTTGAACATCAAGTAGATGTTTATTTATGACTTTCTTTTTTATCTCCCAACAGACATGCCTGACCGTGAAAATAACGCTATATTCCACGCTCTGAAACTCCACATTTACTTTAATTTAACAGGTTTAATTCTTTCCCTTTGCACTACCCTTCTCACCATCTGAGACAAACTTGTCACTAAAATCATTAATAGATTTATTTATTTATTTTGAGGTACGGCCAATAGCCCGTAGTCCTACTATGGGTTCTGTGCTATGGACCATGGGTCCATCGTGGGCTATACTTTTCTTTCTTTCTTTTTCCCGAATTTTGGGTGAGGAAGAACTTTAGGGTGGGTTGAATGTCATGTATGGGGCAAAAATACCCCACGGTTATACTGCAGACTATGTGTTATTGCCCTAGGATTCAAGCATGGGCTATTGTATGTTTCTACTTTCCAAATTTTGGGTAAGACAGATACCCCACTTGTTCCCATAAATTCATGTATGAGACGCTGCAATGTGTTCTAATAAAAATTGAACTGGATCTTTCCTTCTCTTCTCTTAGGTGTTCGATGTGAACCTAAAGCAAGCAGCTTGGTTCAGTGCAATCCCTTGGGGCATGATGGCTCTGTCAGGTTACGTCGCTGGGTGGGTCTCCGACACTCTTCAGTCTCGCCACTCGGTCACCTTGGTGCGAAAGATAATGCAGGTATCTACTGCTTAACTATGCCAAATTGCTTCATTTTTATTATCTATTTTCTTAGACGGGTGGATCTAGACAATTTATTAGAGGCAAATAGTCCAAGGTTTTGTTGTGAGCTGTGTTTAGGGAGAGGGTGGGCTCAGATTAGCTCGCAGTTCAAACCATGCACCTTATTACATACATTATTTATTTTTCAATATACAATTTTGGAAGTTGTGGATGCCTCGCTTTTAGTATCGATCTGTTACCAGATTCATACAACTTTAGATCATAGCGGTTTCTTTTTTCTTTTCTCTATATGTTTTTTGAGAATTCACTCACGAAAAGAGGGTAAGAACTAATTGTTTCCTATATGCAAAATAATATCCATTTAATTTGTAATAGGAGTAATTGGCATAGAATGTCCACGCACACTGCTGCCTGTTAATTTTCAAACGGCAGTTCTGAATTAATATGTGTGTGTTATAAAGGTTGTCCAAATTGTGCTGACATGATTGTGATTCATGGATCCACAGTCGATTGGCTTCATCGGACCTGGTGTTTCCCTGCTTTGCTTAAATTATGCCAAGACGCCAACAGCAGCCGCAATATGGATGACCATCGGGCTCAGCCTTAGCTCCTTCAGTCAGGCTGGTTTCATGCTCAATATGCAGGTAATATAGCAACTTCATCATCAATATGCCTACATGGCAAAGGGTGTCAATGTAGGGTGCTAATTTGAAGGCAACCGAGTTCAATCCCCTCTGGCCCAGGCACTCATATATAGCTTCTTCTGTAGGGCATATATATGTCCCAACATAAGATTTACTTGGTTTGCACAAATTCAACATGAGTCGTCTCATTAGGATATTCTTCCAGAATGTGTGCTCACTTCAGCTCAACTCGTGTAAGCATGTTTAGTTAAGTATGCAACAACGCTTGTTGTATTAACATGAACATAATCATCATTTAATTCTAGGTTGGCGAAAGAGTCATGCAAATGCAGCCACTGTTATGATCGTTTGTCTAATTTACCAACACTGCCAATAAAAGAAAAGTCTAATTTCCTTTGCAACTTCCATATTTGTCATTGCGTTAACATGCTCTGATTTCTTGTTTGGTCAGGACATTGCTCCTCCATACGCTGGATTCTTGCACGGTATGCTCCTTACCCTCCCTCCAACACACACTTAACTTCAAAAGACTCCATGATATGAATCAATTACAAAACTGATACGTGATCAAACTGCGTGTAATCTAACGTATGCAGGGATTACAAATTCAGCGGGGACATTGGCAGCCATCATCAGCACTATTGGGACAGGTTATTTTGTGAAGTGGCTGGGTTCCTTCCAGGCATTCTTGACAGTCACTGCTGCCATCTATTTCGCAGCAACCATTTTCTGGAACCTCTTTGCGACAGCAGAGCGTGTTTTTTAGGCGTCTAATTTGAGTAATCTATACTTTATGCATCAATCCGCCAATGATTCCAAAACCCCACTTCCAATTTGTTGGCACTCTACTCTACTCTCAGAGTGATCGGGTTGTGCCGAAATTATCTTATATGCACTAGTCTCCTCCTCATCAATTCATGCCAGTGAAGCCTCCGTTTTGGGAATGGCGTAACTGGCTTCTACCATCGAACGCGAGTGCCTTGACCGACGCAAACACGAGCTTTTGTGGGTCGTGTTTGTTGCGAGTTCTCGTGTTGTGCTACAAATTGGCGTCTCCAGGGCAGTTGCATATTTGTGAGAATGCCGGGGCTTAAATGTGGTCATGTAGTAAATAAAAGGGTTGTTAATTCCCATGAGTTTTCAGATGTCTTTCCTCAAGAATGACTATTAAATGCAGAAGTGGCTAATTATATTCTTTCTTTCCTTTTCTCTAATTATTCAATTATCGTTTTTTCAAAATACGGTTGTCAAGCACTGAGATAAGAGTGTTAGCTCAACGGTAGCTTGTTCTAACGTCGTTGCTGTTGACGGAGAGTGACTTCTAAAGGATGCATGTGTGGATGTTAAGCTTTGGCTCCTTGTAAAAAAGAAGAAGAAAAAAGAAATATGATTGTCAATGGGTTGGACTCAGTCTGGATCCAAGTAAACAAAGGGTCCATTTCTCATTTTGGATGCTCGGATCATATATATATATATTGGCTCCATTCAGAAAAAAAAATCTAAAAATAAAGATCAAGAGTTAATGCTTGGAGGTGTAGGGTCTGCCTAGCCCCGTCTTACAAATCGAAGAAAAATGATGTTGATATCCTAACGCCCAAAACTGCGTAGGATTCAAGGAGCCACTCAAAGGATGTAACTGCCCTCTTCTCAATATGGCACATGCAAGAAAGTGGATCAGCCATTATGAATCTAATTTAAGGAGTAATGAGCCACTATGAAAACCACTAATGTAAAAATAATAACCTATTAAGTAATATGGATAACTGCCTTTAAAATTAGATGCATTATTTATAAGCCACTATTCCAAGAGTTGAAGAACTTGAAAAGTCACTCCTAAAACTAACTCACCCTCGGCTATAAAAGAACATGGTTGCTCACCTTGAACGCATTATGAAACATACATCAACTTATCGTTTATTTCATTTTCTTTACTTTTTCTACTTTCCTTATTGTAATCTTTAGCCATAGCCTTATTCCTTTATAATCAATAAAAATGTCTCTTAGTTTTATTTTCGTTGTAAGTTTGATCTGCAAGTTGCACAATCAAACTTATCACCATTAATCGATTAAAAATATAGCTGAAATTCTAAATTTTGTAAAATACCATTTCCAGGAAACTTCTTTTTTATTCTTAGGTGTGTGGAAAGCTAGTCTTGTCTATTTTCTCATGGATCAAGATTCACTTGGATCTAAGTATTGACAAGCGACATTTGAAGAAACTTATCAAAAGAATTTTACATATTAATTGATAATAGAAGTCGCACAAGTAACCTCCGAGTCCGTCTACGAATCCATGTTACTGTGACATTAGCTGAACATTGAAACGTTCGTCCTACCATCTCTTATTTTATTATTAGTCTTCACTGCGTGTTTTAAATGGATGGAGCCATTCTTCATAGTCAGACGGACATACCTGAGTGGGCGAGAGGCTTCTCTCAGAGAGAGAGAGAGAGAGAGAGAGATTCCTATCGAGTACTCTTCGTTGAGGACGTCGGTGTCGATGAGTCGGAGCAGCGAGTTGCAACAGTCTCCTCCAAAATCGAGTCCACTGAATCCCAACCAGGACGCCTTCTCCGACGATCCTTACGACTTCGCTAAGTGTTCGAGCTATCCCGACCGGCGTAGGCTCGAGTCGTATGGCTCGCGCACCTTCCAGGCGTTGAAGTCTTGCCTCTGGCCTGAAGCCGATCACCAGTCTCCTCATCTCGATCATCCCTGGCAGCACGACTGTTACCATGAAGCCAGCAATGACGTCTCCAGTAAGTTATTGCCTGAATGTTATTTTTTCCTTTTGAATTTAACCATCAAATGCTAAATCCAACCACAAGATGTTTTTTGTGCTATTTGTTAAGGACATCAAAATCCTTTTTGAGTTTTGATCAGCGCAAGTTGGTTGCTTAAGATTATGAAAATTTGACGGATCACAATTATTGAAGAAAAAATAGGTTCTTTAAATGGCATAACTGATCGTTTCTATCAAAACTTGACATGGAAAAAGTGTTTTGAATGTAATCAAATTACTAATTTCCAGTTGTGAAGTTTGACATATAAAAACAAAAGGGAGATGCGACCGTATGTAAGAGGTCGCCGTAGTGTTTTTTTGATAAATTATTTTTTTTAAAAACTCATAAAAACATTTAAATATGAATAAGTAAATATTTTTTTAAAAACTTATAAAAAAATTTAAATACACTTATGTCACAAAAAAGCATATTTGAAACGACAGAATCCAGTCTTTCATTTATATATATATATATACACACGTTAGTTGCCAACATGTTTTCTCTCTTTCTTGGAAAACATGTTGGCAACTAATGTATGTAAGGTGAAAAATCTGTAAAACATATATTCCAAGAATCTTTTAGAGATTCTAATAGTTTAAAGCACTACAAAAGTCGACAAATGTTTTTGTGCCTTTTTGGTTTTTTAGAAAATCCGTCGGAGATGATTTAACAGTTGGTTCTTATGGATCGAGGGCAAATATAGAATTGATCTGGGGCGTCAAAATATGGGTAAACCTAAAAAAAATCTAAGAGAAGAAGAGTTCATGTCACACGAACGTGGCTTTCGAAAGTCATGGAGAAAAAGAAGAAGTCTATGCGTATTTGTCTTATAGCGTTGTTTGTAGTCCTTCAAATTAATTGTGTTGTTAGTTCAGTACTGTGGGTATTCTTCTTATATGGTAGCAGCAGACTTCTATGGCTTAGGAGGGAATTATTGTGGGAATCATTTACGAGTATTTATCAAGTATAGTTTCAATATGCTGTAGACGTTATAAGCTTCATTTGCGAGAATTTTTCATTGAGAATATTGGTGGTTCTTCAAAGTGAGTTCTTAAACATAAAACTTTTAATGGTTTCCTCTGTGCAGCAGTTAGCAGTGTGAGCTCGAGAGCAAGCAAGGCCAGTACATCCAAGTGGCAAGTCAGGATCTACAAGCAGCAGCAATGTGATGAACGAGCTGGCTTCAGGTTGTCGTACTCGGAGATCGCAGCTGCCACCAGCAACTTCTCTTTTAGGAATGAACTCGGTCGTGGAGGCTTCGGCGTCGTCTACAAGGGGATTCTCAACGATGGCACCGTCGTTGCTGTCAAGCGCGGTTCCAAGGTAATTAATCACTAAACCAGACATACCTCAACCCGTCTGATACACCATCCTGACAATTTATTGTTCTGTTTAGTATCTATCTAATCTTTCATTCGTTATTCTTTAAATGAGGAAACTACGGCAGCTTACCAATGACTTCCTTTCTAATCCTTCATATATTGTTCTGTTTCTTATTTATGAATGTGAGACTCTGTTGCAGAAAGGAAGAGATGATCATTTGTCTACAGAGTTCATGAGTGAAATCCAGGCCTTATCAAACGTGGAGCATCTTAGCCTGGTTAGGTTTTTCGGGTACCTCGAGAGTCAGGCAGAGTAGATCGTCGTTGTCGAGTATGTCAGCAATGGAAACCTAAGGGAACACCTAGACGGTACTTTTCTTCATAACAAGATACTCTTGCTCCTTTTCTTTCTTTTGGATTGGCAGAATATGCACAGCTCGAAACTAATTAGCAGCTCCAGTTAACTCAAATTGGTTCTTCCAAGTCAGGACAGCCATGACTCTTTGTGCACCAGCATTCATTCTCTAATTGAAAAGACAATCCATGGCTACTGTTATCGACAAAAAGGTGGAGGTGCCCAAAGAGAAGGCCATTTCGTGCCCGGGTGCTACTATTGTTTTTTGTTGGAGAAATTAATTGCTTATAATCTGTATATATGCCAGGAGAATGTGGGAATGGACTTGAACTTGCTGCTCGGCTAGACATTGCTACTGACGTGGCTCACGCAATCACATACCTTCACACTTACGCAGGTCCAATTATTTCCAGCTTTAAAGCTCCAATCCTTTGTTCAATAGTCTCTACGATCTTTTGTCAAGGCATTTTGCATCTGTTTTTATAGAACTTAAACATGTTCTTCACGAGCTCACTGTCATGAAGGTATAGATTTGGTCATTTTTGTGGGGGCTTGTACTTCATTTACATGGGTAAGTCAAATATACATGCCCCTCGAATCAACACACAAACACATTTAGTTGACACGCTCAAATTCTCATGTTTGGACGCCACTTAACAAAGGTAATTCGAGTTCTCGACTCTTCAGCTCCTGGTTTTGAAATAGTAGACAGCAAGCGCGGCCCCTGTACTGCAATATTCATGTTATTATGGCAGCCATGGTTTCAGTCTACATTGGCTGATTCCTATCAAAATGCAGTAAAGGTCATGCTACATTAATTGATGCCTAACGTGTGATCTCAGCATATACTTTTCTCATCTTTTTAGAAAGAAAATCAACGAGTAGGGCTGTTAAACAGATCGAGCTGCCTGTCATTCGGTGTTCATGTTCATTTTGTGATGTGAATAAGCCAAATAGGAGCTGGCTTGATAAGCTTTAGAAGCTGAACATAAGCACTATACGTCTGGTTAGGCCTTGGCTCATATGAGCTAATTTATGCTTGCTTGAGTGTGATGCAGTAAAACCATGTTAGATGAACTGATTAGATGTGCATAATATACTTAAACGATCAATTTTTTCAATACAAGAAAAGAATTTATCAATTATGAAATTTTGACTAATTGATCTTGACTTGACCAGAAAATATAATTTTCCAGTGAGAATTACATCTCACTACATGTTTTCAACTTTTAAGAGCAGTTTATTGAGCTTGCATCATATTTTATTTGTCTTACGCTTAACTCAAACAACGTAACGAGCCAAACATGAACAACATTTTGAGTTAACAAACGAGCTATGAACAACCCTTGTTTTGCTTGTTCAGCTCATTGATCAGCCCCTCTAATAAGAAAATAGTTATGGCATCAATAATCCTCACATGACACAAGAGGGAAGACCGAAAGGATCTTGCCACATATGAGATGAGAGTGAATTTGTAAGAATTTATCCAAAAGCATGATTAGTATAATCTGGTTTCGGTTTGCAAGAATAATCAGATGCACAAACCCTTGATTTATGACACTGGAACACAACTCATCGGTTTCTTGCAATGTATAACATGATTCATTTACGGTAACAGCATTTACACTGGCATTTTGACTCTTAGTTGCAGCTGAAAGGTGGGTTAAATTTTAAGGGGATTATAGAGAAACTGATTTATGAAAAGAAACAAAGTGAAGATAGTGTTCGTGATACATTTGCATATATGATTAGACTTTTGTTAAAAACATCGAATATTGTTGATATTTTACCCCCCTCACTGATGCTAGTTTCACTTGTTGCAGATCATCCTATCATTCACAGAGATATAAAGTCATCCAACATTCTATTAACTGAAAACCTTCGTGCCAAAGTGACAGATTTTGGGTTTGCACGGTTTGCTTCAGATGATCCGATGAAGACCCACATCTCCACACAAGTCAAAGGCACTTTTGGATACATAGACCCGGACTACGTGAACACCAACCAGTTGACTGTGAAGAGCGACGTCTATTCCTTTGGTGTTGTACTCGTTGAACTCATGACTGGAAGACGCCCCATTGAGAAAGAAAGAGGAACCCAAGAAAGAGTTACCGTAAGATGGGTCAGTTTCTCTTACCGTAAACACAAGAACACACACACACACACAAACAAATGCACGCATCCTTAAGTGGAAAGGACCCATTTTTCCTTATGTTAATTCGAGAAGTGATAGTTTTTAATATAAGTTTATGGTTTGTCTTTAACTTTGCTTTGTGACAACCATTTTCTAGTACACTTTTATCACAAAGTTTTGGCAGACCTTGAGCCGTGGCTTCTCGTTTCTGTGTTGCTCTATTTGCAACTGCATATTTTCTTTCTTGCTGATCTGCTCAAATTCAATTTGACTTGTTCTGCTTTCTGATCCTTCTAAAAAACGATCCGATTCAAAATATGACTGCTTTAGTGGTTCCCCAATGAAAATGACTCAAAGATTGGCACTTCATAGGCGCTCTTACACTCACAGGACTCAGGTAGTGAGTTCGATTCCTGGGGCGTACGGCAGCCTCCTCGTTTATAACAAACAGAAAAAAAGACTGAAAGTTTTCGTGATGATGAGTGGCAAATCTTTGTGTTTGGCTCTTCAGGCAATGCAGAAGCTTCAAAACAGCGATGCAGACTCCGCAATGGATCCAAACTTGATGAAGACCCAAGCTTCAACTGTCGCAGTTAAGAAGGTTCTGGGTTTGGCCTCCAAATGCGTGATGGCTGGAAGCAGAGACCTGAGGCCAAGCATGGCTGAATGCGCTGACGCACTGTGGGCCATCAGGAAAGACTACAGAGAAAGCGAGGATCCTCGGCTTCTCGATCCTTCGTCTGCTGCCACTCCATCTCTGAATGGAGGCAAACCGATTGGCTCCACCAGATAAGAAGTTGAACAGCGCGCATCGTAGTACAGGAAAGGTCATATCAGATATCACGATCGGAGTTGACAAATTTTCAGATCGGCGTTGTAAAAAAGATGGATTGGTGATGTTTGTCGTCAGTTGTACCCATTTTGCTTGAGGTTTTCATGAGATGGACACTTGGGATTTTTTTCTCCCTCTTTCTGTAGATAAATGAGTAATTTGCTGTTTGAAGTGATAACCAACAGTAGCGTCATGGTCCCGTAAGCGCTGCTTCCAACCCGGGTTTCAGCCTACTGGGGCTGTACCAGCAGAGTCGGTTCTACACCTATCATCAGAAACTTGAACCTTGTTAATCATCGGTGGCTTTCGCTACACGGGTACTACCAAAATGAGAAAAGAGTACTGGCTCTGACGTCAAAAGAAGCGGGTAAAAGCAAGGCACACTGACATGCCCCTAGGACGTTTGCACATAAGATCACTACATACATTTCCATACAAATGAATCCTTCGCAACCAGGTCATCTTTCAAACGGACTCCAGGAACGACTTTCCCGACGCATATCAGCACGCGGCATTCGTGCCTGGGTTGAATGTTTTACATTTCAAAGAAGACGGCTCATTTTCAGCTAATGATGCTCACAAGCCAAAGCGACTCGTCTACTAGGGTTGGCGATACGCCAAGAAGGAACAAAGGATCACATACATTGACAATGGTTTCATCCAGGCAAACGGAGAAACGCAATGGACAAGCGCACATCGACAAATAACCGGTGCCTTGCCCGAATCGTTGTGTAAGAGTTTATTGAGATGCTCTTTGCAACGAAAACAACCGCAGGGCTCGAAAGAGGCTGGCGGTGAAGGAACTGATCTGCCGGAAAGACCGTAAAGAACAACCAAGTTTTTTTTGGCAACTACATGATTCTTTGTTTTAACAAAATCCTATTATCAACTTTGTTTTCACAAAATCCTATTATCAGCTACATGATTCTTTATTTCTACACAACCCTATCATGTACCATGTTAGCAGTTAACTCACAATAAATTAGATCATTTTTTATTGTTTTCTTTCAACATTTGTGTAATTTTCTACTTCTTTTAATACTTTCAAAATCTACTTCTTTCTACATGATTCTTTATTTCTACACAACTCTATCATGGTACACTTTTGTGATAGTTTTCTACTTCTTTTAATACTTGCAAAATCTACTTGTGTCCAAACCACCTTAAACCCACCTTAAACGATATTCTCTCATTCTCATTTTATCCTTTATTGGTGTCACATCGAAATTTTCATCCACCGAACATAAATTTGTAGTCTCATCAACTACAAATAAAATTAACACACGGGACCACAGCCATCCTCCGCCCAAGTCCAAAAGGAGTCGAACGGGGAAGGACCTTATCCACACCCGCGCAAGGGTCCTGGATCCCGACATTTCAACCGAAGCACATAAGCTCAAATGCTTGAGAAATAAATAACCATATCCGAACGAAGACACGATTGATGAGTCATATTAAACATCTATAACCATAGCGGAACTGAGAAAAGTTAAATGTATTAGGTTCCAGAAAACCATAAATCCTAGATAATAGAAAAGCATGTGCAGCAGAGAGACGCCTTCCCATCAGCGGGAGGCAGACCTGGAACGTGAGCTCACGCTTTGGCTGCGGCTGTAACCCCTGCTCCTGCTTCTGCCCCGTGAGGGGCTTTTCGTTGTTCTCCTGCGAGGTGAGGCACTACGTGAAACATATCTTCGCCTCTCAGTTGGAAAACGAGAACGATCATCTGGGCTGTAGGATCGGTAACGCCCATCATAAGGCGAACGGGACCTCTCCCTCCTGTAATAAGGTGAATACGATCTCGATCTATCCCTTCTATAGTGATAACTAAACCTTCCATAAGGAGATCTGCTGTCCCGAGAATATGATCGGTATCGCCTACCATAGGGCGACCTACTCCGAGAAGATGGCCGGTAACGCGATCTATATGGGGAACGACTGTAACGAGAATATGACCTTGACATGTACCTCTCTCTCCCGCACCGGCTATATGGAGAATAAGACCGCTCTCTCTCAGATGAATAATCAGAACGACCGTAAGGAGAGTAGCTAGGAGACCGACGCCTTGCTGCAAAATCCAAACGACATAGAATGGTGTTACTGAAACAGGGACAACACAAAATATTGACAAAAGCAAATATAAAATAGACAGGAGGAGGAGCAACACAGCCATGCACGTACATCTGATGGTCTTCGCACCTAGGTAACGACCCGGAGTGGGCGTCCTACCTCGCCCTCGCCTTGCCTGCAGAAGATGAAGATATAACAAAATGAGGCAGAATAGAGATAGGTCTCCAGTCATGTAAAGATAAGGGAAAGGAGGAGCTGAAATACAACAAAGGATATTGTCAGCTACAAAGATATAAACACATGCTAGTTAATTGCTCAAAGAAAGAAATGCAGGGCATACAACCCTCCGGTTACATAGTCTGAATTTGCTTGAGTTTGAATGTGAATGTGAATGTGAAATTTGATGTAGAGCTGCTACTCACAGACATCCTGCTGGCAAGAAAACTACAGCCAAACAATCTGATCTTTCAAACACCGCATAAAAGAATGAGCTCTACTCATAATTGGACCAACAACAAATCATGCAGCCCAGAAAAATAAATATGAAAAGAGAATTTGACAGAGATAGGGACAGGTACCTTCTCTACGGTAATGACTCGACCACCAAGAACAGATCCATCCAGATATTTGATACACCGATCAGCTTCCTCGATCGCGGACATGGTCACAAATCCAAATCCACGTGATTCTCTAGTTCGAGGATCAACAACCAGGTGACTGTCCAAAACCTGAAGAACCGCAAATGATGTTAGCAAGATAGAATTAACTACCGGAGATAACCAATCTTCAGAAAACTCAACCCCTAAGAGTGGAAGGGGAAAAGGGGATAGATGCGCATACATACATTTAATATTTATGTTTAGTCTGCAAAAGGGGTAATAACCATTAAATCAGTAAAATCATAATGTAAGCTCCTCATGAAAAGAGAGGTCAGGTCTCTTTGTATGTCCAACGATCAGCACAAACATCTGCTAGTCGCTAAAGACAACCTGCCAATCAATGGCTGAAATCCATGAATCTCGCTGCTGAATCGCTGATACTAAAGATGATGACCAGACTGCTTAGAACAGGATTACATACATAGCCAATGAATCCTCAGATAACTCAATTTTGCTATCTTCATTAAAACAAGGCAATGAATGTAGCCCCAGAAGTTCCGAATGCGGGTAAAGTATGGTAATTTACTTTGCGCATGATAAATCTAGGTGCTAAAAGTTCTCAAGATTCACTTCCGCTCATAGCGTACAAATAAGTCGCGGCCCTTCAATATCCGATCAAGAATAAACACAACATAGCAGAGATGGAACGGTGAACCAAATGAGTGTTGTAAATAGAGCGATATACTATCAGAGCGTTATATATAGCAAGCACACTGCTACAGCGCACATGTACTATAGCGTGTGTTAAATGAGCTATGCAGCACGCTACATATCACTACTACGATAACATGCATAGTGCACGCTATTCTTTGCTTATCTTATATTTTTTATATCAAAGTACAATGGTTTATTTTATTTATAACACAATATTTGTTATTGGCATATAGCTTATATGCATGTAATATTATTTAAGATATTAACTCTAAATAAGCAAATATCCCCTACTAAAATTAGGTAAGAATAGATTTGTAAATATTTAAAAAGTCAACTCTTAGGTTTCAAGTTTCAACAAAAAAATTTGCCGTTTTTGAACCACATTTATTTTATATTGTATACTTAAATTTAATATCTTTTAAATGTATATTAACCACGTGATATTACCTTGTTTTAGGAGTTCGGGAAAGAAAATTCATAACCTTGTTGGAAAAATTGATTTCCTTTCATGGGTATCCTTTACCAGAGTTGGACAAAAAATGGAATTCTACTTAGACTATAT
The DNA here is from genome assembly GCA_036023115.1 of Brasenia schreberi. Taxonomy (NCBI): domain Eukaryota; kingdom Viridiplantae; phylum Streptophyta; class Magnoliopsida; order Nymphaeales; family Cabombaceae; genus Brasenia; species Brasenia schreberi. The sequence goes on from JAYKKT010000063.1 coordinate 242,733, forward strand.
TGGAACTGGAATTTGAGCCTGTAACTATTAAGTAAATACGGTAAATTATGTTATCTATCACAGCTCTTGGTTCTTTCTTTAGATTTGTTAACTACAATATCATTTAGTATTCCATATTCACTTGAGTATTTTAGTCCGTCAGATGATTGTAAATTCCTAATGAGTCAAATCTTTTGCACCATCAACTAGCATTAATTGTTTTTCTTTACATGTGTTTGAATTTATCATGTCACTGGTGTGTATTCAGGATTGTCCATATGCTACAATTTTATGTTTACGTTATGCTATATGTATAACTCTTTCACGATGCTGCGCTCAGACGCTGTTATCAACATTAAACCAAACAATAACAGCTAGTGTGAAATCCAAACACAAGAATTTGAAATACAAGGTAATTTGAATGGACTGTCCTTGGAACTCAATACAATGTCCGAACCAATTAGGTGACAGAACACATAAACCTTAATTTCTGCGGCCGATGAAGTGTCCCTTCAGAACATCATGGCCTAGGACAAAGCATGGGAAATGCCGCTGGCAAACTGAAGGCAATTTTGCTTTATATTTGCTACGAGGTAGGTTATTGCAATTCTTACAGTATCCATTTGTGCAACACAAGACAGAAGGCAAACATCAACAGTATAAAGTTAAAGAAAAAGCACTTGAACATAACATCTATTAATGCTAAGAAGTCCAGATACAAAAGAATATGATGCGTACGGTGCATGCTTTTCCACAAATTACATGATGTAGAAATGAACATACAAACCTTTCCCCCTTCACTAGCAAAATGCTTCTCAAGTTCTTTATTGGTCGTTCGAGTGGACAACCCAGTCACATACAAATTGTTGCCAGGGTTTTCTGCATCACTCAAGTCATAGCTCCTAAAAAACAATCAATGACATGTAAAAGACCATCAGTGCAACAACCGTTCACAGAAGAAATTCCCACCACAAGGAACAAGATGCAATGCGAAGGATTAAAAACAAGAACCAATTAAATGCCACATCATCATGGTACCTTGAACGGCTTCTTGACCTTGACCTCGAATTGGACCTTCCCCGCTCGTAGGGTGCAGGGGACCTCGAACGTGAAAGCGAACGAGAAGAATACCTTAACCAAAAAACAACGTGTGCACTGCAAACTGTTCAGTATGTAGTACACTTTGCCAAATCCTAATATATCCTTTCCACTAAACCCAGACAAACATGAATGATCAAAGTTTTATATTCGCAAGCATGCTAGAGATATGCGTACCTCTCCCTTCTGGAGTATGACATCTGCAAGGGATAACAGAGGGAGTTAAAACAAAAAAAGAGAGTCGGTGATAAGAAACAAAAGAAAAAAGCAACAATAATAAGTTAAACTACAGAACCCTTTAACAGAACATGTGAAACAACCAAGAACACTACCATGCAGGCTACCCACTAGTCATACCGCAAAACATACCATCAATGTTCGGCCTTTTCCCCCCAAAGTCACGAATAATTTAGCACTTTCCTTGAGCCAGTCAAATATGGAGGTTGAACATACGGTGTCCAAAGTAATCTAGCAACGCAATTCTATTAAAACTCTCAATTTTCACCGGAATGGATATAATTTCAAAATCAGAAGCCAATTAAACATATACGACGGGAAACCAGTAAAACCAACGAAGATCCAATACTGCACCGCATGAACTCAATATACGACTGTGATATTTCTAGAAAGATACTCCGTATGAATCGTGGAAGTTAGGTAATCCACAAGTATTCAAGTCTGCGTCACTAAAAATCAAGAACGATATCAAACGGATAATACGAGAAAAAGTTTCCACATTGCAAAATGAAACAATGAATACACAAAAAATTGTGTTTCCTTAAGACAAAAAGAACCATCCATATCAGATTCACCAAAGGCTAGCGAAACAAGAAATCTAGACAAAGCTACCCGACTTCTCACAGTTTTAAACAAGAAAGAATAAGCATTTCCATATTAAATTCATAAGGCAACAAAGGCTGATCTATAGAAAAGGGCGGGGAGGGAAACGAGAACACAATTATAATTTGTAACCATATTTTTGGGGTCTCGAAAATTTACCGCTTGGAGGAAAACAAAATAAACGCAACCATCAAATAAACAAAAAAAAAACGATTATCAAGATCGCAGGCGATGAAAAGATACCGACCAGGCAAAAGGATCAATATCAAAACCAGTAACTAATCAACTAAATGTTTTGCTCTAAACAATCTAAAGGCAAAGGAATCTCGACCGTATGTAAGATAAAGAAAAATAATCTTAACAAAGATCAACTCGGGGAAGACAAATCGCAACAAATATATTTTCCACCTTACTAACCACCGGATCAACGACTCAGAAAGGCAGAAACACGTCGTACTCGAATAAAAATGGAGATACTTACCTCGTCAAGCTGCTGATCGGACAGAAAATCCTCAGAAATCCAAAACCAATAGAAAGAAGGAGGAGGAAAGGAATATCGACAATGCAAAATCAACTCGGCCCTCGCGCGTCTGTTATAACGCGCAAGAAGTTTCTGGAGAGGCGGACGCCAGGCGTCCTTCAAATCCCGTTTGTTGCGCTTCGAATCCGGATCCGGTACATCACATTAGTCTTGTCGCCCGGTTTTGGGTCCGGTCCGGATGGGTGATTGTTGACTTGTTCATGGGCAAGGCGGGGATCTGCGACGGGGACCAAGAAGTTCTCCCGTCCCCGCCCTTGAACGTGGGACAATCGAAACACTAAAACCCAAATGACCGCGACAATCCCCTCTTCCCGAAAGCCTCCTGGTCCCCCGCGATGATGGTGAGATCCGTGATGATTGGCTTCAAGATGAAACTGAGCTCCGCCAGCTCCTCCTGAAAAATCGATCAACAAGAAGAAGGGAGAGGATAATCGGGCAGCGGCAGAACAGGGACGCTTTTGTGTTTGTGTTTTTCGGTTGACTCTCCATGAAGGATTCTTTATATATTCTTGACATGGAATTCGGTGCGATGTTGGGTTTTTGTTTGCATGTACAATATTATTTAAAGTGAGTGAGTCTATATTTAGTTTTTAGAGTGAATGAGTCTAGTTTTATCTTGAGAATATTTTAGTTTTGTGCTTTTTGTTATAAGTCATTTTTCATTTATTTTATTTACGTGTAGAGCTTTTTACCTATAACTTTTGTGGGGTTTTTCAAATTATATTTTCTATGATGTTTCTTACCTACACAATAATTATCTTTTAAATATATTTAAAATACCTTCACAATAATTATCTTTTAAACATATTTAAAATAAATCCATGTTTGTATCAGCCAATATATCATAAGTTTGCATATAGGAGATGATATTTTCTTTCTCATAACCATATAATGAACATAGTCATATTTAACAAGCTTGTTTTTTTGAATTATCAGCCCTACTCTCCAAAGCACGATTTGTCATGGAAGAAACCAAAGTTGGTCACGACACGACGCGACACCTTATGGGCATGTGGCCCTGTTCGTCCAAAATAAAAGCAGCCCTAATACAAAGAACTTGGGAGAAATATAAGACGAAATCATGCCAGCTATGTAAATAAATCGATTCAATCTCACAAATAAATAATCCTGACTATCTCCACGACAACCCCACAAGGATTCTTTGGTCCATAGAATTCCTTGTGAAAACTGCAGAAAAACAATGGCCTGCAAATCAGGCTTTGCTCAAATAGCAATAAATGAAAATAAAGAAAACTTTGGGATTGGCACATTTACGGTTCTGAAATAACTCCAACTAAAGCGAAGGAAAAAAGACATAAGAAGCAAAACATAAATGGCATTTAATTGCTAATAGTGTAAGAAAATGCAAAAGGAAAACGTTGAAGGAAAGAATAAGTAACTCAAGATTAACCAATTCCAGAGGTGGACTGGCCCTGCACTTGTTGGATAACTGAGAGAAAGCCACCTGACCCCAAACCACGTCCAGCCTCAACTTTAGAGTTGGACCGGACATCTATGGCATCCAAACTACAGATCTACCACCATGGTGAATCATGGATTGCCTCTAGGGGATGAGTATAGCCTGTGCATTATGTTTCACAAGCTTTCTCTAATTTAAATAAGAACAAGCTTACACGGTATGTGAGAAAATAAGAAATGAAAACACCTGCAAATGGTACAGAATCTCATGATTCAGAGGAAGCTTCCCATCAATTACTAGATCCAAGTAACCACGTATTTCACGAAGCCGAGCATCAAGGAATTGTATGGACCAAAGCCTAATTTGCAGCCAATCAGGTATCCTTGACGTCCCAAAGCAAGTGTTCGACACCTGTAATCAATACATAACACCAGCCAATCAGGTATCAAAGGGATTGCAACTTGCAAGCACCGTTGTTGGGTATATATGGAGCCTGGAGGGTAGGACAGGGACTTTTACGAAGAAACATTGGGAAACCATTTAAATTCTCCAACAGGAAACGGACTTTCAATGAAATGACAAGAATTTGAAACCAGAAGTGCCATAATCACGAGTTAAGCTTGACAAAGATCACGACAAAAATTATGACACTAAAATGATGATGTAGTCACACGACTTAAGCATTGACAAACACAAAGAAATAGATGACAAGGGTTTATACCACCTGAACAAGTGAATGAAACTAACCATAAATTATATTTTTCACCTATGTTATTAATAGTGGTTAGCGGGTTGTTAGCCGTCAGCCATGATATAGCGGTAGCGGGGATATAGCGGATTTAGCGGTATGCTTTGATATCATGGATTTTCTAATTTCTAAAAATTATCAAGAAACAAAACCACTTCTTTCATAAATATGAATCAAACTAAATAAACATGCAAACACAAGAACAATGTTATATCTCGAAAAATGGTTTGCATGAGTAACGGTTCTATCAATGATGAGAGGGGGAATGATGATGAGATAACTTTATGCTTGTCTTCTAGTGAATTCAAATGGGAAGGTCAGTCTATCATCCACTCTTATTAGCAGAGCAAATTCAAATGATACAACACAATACAAAAAGAAGATCGTTTCAGAAAGATCCTTTAGCATTATAAATATTGCACAAGGAAGGAGAGGAGTCACAATATAGAATTTTAGGCTCTTACACCAAACAACTATATGAAGTCTCCAAACAAAGATGTATATGCAGGAAGCACTTGATAGTAGATACTTTAAATGCAAGAGAGCACCCCCAGGTAGCAAGTTTTCCTAAACAAAATCGTGGAGCATTTCTGCTGAGCCCGGACTATGGACAAAATAATGTGAATTCTACAAGCTGAATTCTCAACAGGACACTTTGACACCAAACTAATTCAATTAAATGTGAAACTTACAACATTGAACAGACTGATTCCTATGAGTTGAATAACCTCAACAAGAAACAAAGTGAAACTTCTCTATTTTTGCAGCACAGACAGAAACTAATAAGTGGAATTTGTGCCCGAGACAAGGTGCCCGACGCAAAGTGCTACCCACATGCAGGACATTGGCTACGGAAGCAAAACTAATACAAAGTATATGTAACTCTCACAACCATACCAAATTTTCATGTAAGCAATCAGAACTGAGATGAACCCACCACAGTAAATTTATTGATCCTGAAACTTAATGGAGAGACAGTTATGTAAACAATTCCAAAATATCATATTAATAATGGTGGGTTCTGAAATTCAGCCTGACTCAGCCCCTGATTTGTTAACAATGATAAATAGGGTGGAAACCATTCACTGCGATCAACCGACATCAGCTCTTTTGATTCCTCAAGGCACACGAGGAAATGGAACATGCCACTATTTGAAAACGGAAAATTGCATAAACGAATTGCAGGACAGGGATGACTTATGTGAACTATCTACTGACTCGAGGGAAATTGAATTCTTAAAAAAGAAAATAGCGTAATACCACAAAAGGAGAAAATCTGAAAGGAAAAACCAATAGAGCTTCATTCTACAACTAGAAGATGGATGTCTGGGAGTGAAGTTCTCTTGCGAAGCTTTTCGGTAAGGGACTGAAAGATGGAGAACAGTTTAAGAGTGTTCGATTCTAATACTTCTCTTGCGAAGCTTTTCAGTAAGGGACTGAAGGAGAACAGTTTAAGAGTGTTCGATTCTAATACTAATACATCAGAAAGTATGAGAGAATCCATGAGAGAGAAGGTGATGAAAGGCGGAGGCGGGAAAAAAGAGAGAAAAAGAGAAGAGAGCTTACCTGCAGTAGAGGAACACAATAGAAAGCAGAGGAGCGGGGGAAGTGGCTGTCGGTGGAGGATGCTCGCTGGTGGTATGTTAAAACAATTGTTGTACGTTAAAACACCTATAGTGCACCACTATACCATTGTTTGCACCGCTAATAGAAGCCTGAAGGGTCACCCGCTAAACCAAGAACCGGGTGACCCTTCTGGCTTTATTTCTCACTGAAGAAACCAAAGTGGTCGCGACACGACGCGACACCTTATGGGCATGCCGCAACCTGAATATGTGAATCTGCTCGAGTCACTTTCCGTGCTAGGATTGGTACAACAAAGTTTGGCACGAACCAGGTTCAAGATGTTGGATTCCAAATCAAATCAGAACCAATATCAAGCATATAGGATAGTGCTCAATACCATAGAAAGCAATGACGATTTCATACTGAATGCAATATTTAGGTTCGTGAATGCATAAGTGGTGCGATGGATGGGGATGCTTGCCGAAGCCAGACCTGGGTATCGAACTCCTCGTGACCTATACTTCCGTGAGTCTCGAGATGCTGCTAACTAGTTTTCAACTCCCCGCTTTCACAGCTGTTACTTCATCCGGGTCATCCACTGTCTTTTGCGGTTGCTATGGCTCTCATCATCTTCTTGTTATCTAACATACCGTTCCAGAGAAGACAATATCATGTTTCTGTCTCGAAAAGGGGAGGTTGGAAAGATGTCCTATTGGTAGCCAAACGACGTAAAATAATGATGGCATATAAGGGAGGAGCTACATTTACAGGACACTGACTGCTAAACATTCTTCTGTTATACTGGTTGACGTATACATGCACTCTACCTTCGTGAATACATGCCACAATACTTGCATCAGTAAGGTGCTTTGCTTATGGCGTGTGTGCTACGCCTATATGTTTAGTATATGTACGTATCCGGTAGAACCAGGTAACATAATCACTAATCCGGTTAATGATATGACTTTTTTTCCAAATATAAAGCTCATAATTTCAATGTTGTTTCAAATCAAACTTTATTTTAATTGATGTTTACGTTTTTGGAAGCAAGAATCACTCTAAAGCATAGATTTCTTCCATTATCGACAAAAAAATCAGGAGAACTAGTGAACCGAACAATAAACAAATAGGAGCTTCAGATCAGATTGTTTGACAATATTGCTCCCGGTCAACAATATAACAGAAAAGAAACAAAAAGAACAGCTACTCTAGACAATACAAGGCTTATTATATACAGCTGCAGCCACATCTACGACACAATCTGTGGCCCCAAACGAACTATGGCATCCACAGATCAACATTTGAAGTAAAAGGAAAAGGAAAGAAATGTATAGCGATCGGAAAGGGATTGGATCGTTCCAACCATTGTCATCACTACACTAAGACAACAACTTGGTGCAACCGGACCTATCCCTGCTCTCCCATACTTCCACACCTTCAAGGCCTTCTCGGCAAACAAACAGACGGTTCCTACCAGCCTCCATCTTCTTGATCGAGCCTCGAGGACACGAGGCGTTATCAACAAAATTCCTTCTGAATGACCCGATCCGTTCAGCTGGGCGAGACCACACCTCCAGTCGACCACCATCTCGACCCACGAAGATCTGCTTCTTGTAGCAGCAAATGGAGCTATTCTCGCCCGTGCCGCAATTCTTCAAGCAGGGGTTCTTTTCCTCCAAGTAGACCCATGGATCCCCCAGGCCCAACTTCCTCAAATCAGCAAATGCCACATCACCGGACCTCGAACAGACCTTACATATGGCTGGTACCTCATCGTCTGCATCCACATCAGCAAGTGGATCTCCAACCCGACTGCTCCTACCTGACCCAGGCTCAGTAGTCTCCCACACAACCGACCGGACTCTGATAACCCAAATTCTAATATACCCACAATAACCAAAAGTGCCAGAGTTGACAGAGCTACCCATCAACAAGTTGGTCCTCGGCAAGAACCTCAATTTGTTGACTGCCATGGTCCGAGCAGAGCTGCTGGTTTGCCTTCCCAACTCCATCATGGGTTGGAGAATCACCCGATCGATTGAGGAAAATCATATATTGGTTCAAATGATGATTGATCTAGATCTACTATATCATCAAAATACTCATCATCATTTTCAAGGATGTGATTCTTAGTATTTTTTAGGAATTTAATATCTCTGCTCTCTATAAGTCCATGGTCCTTGTGATAAAATCGATATCTCTTAGAGCATTTAGGATATCCGATAATACATATCTCAGGAACCTACTGTCTAACTTATCTTTAGACTGATCAAGGATTTTCACGTGGGGCGATAGATCCCCACCTTCTAAGATGACTTAGGTTAGGTTTTCTTCTGAACCACATCTCATATGGTATAGAGAATACAACTTTATAAGGTACTCCGTTGAGTATATAAACAGTTGTACTTACCATTTCTTTCCAAAATATCTTTCATAGAGAGGCATCTATTAACATGGATTTTGTCATATTCACTAAGATCTTGTTATATCTTTCTACTACACCACTGCTAAGGTATTTTGGAGATTATATTTTGTTTTGAAATACTAAAGTCTTTACAGAATTCTAGAAATTCTGCAAAGTTATACTTACCATCTCTATTTGAACTCGAGAATTTAGTTGTATGCTCTAGTTGATTATTAACTTCCTACTTATATTCTTTGAATGCTTCAAATACCTCAGATTTATCTGATAAGAGATATATGTATGTATATCTCGAGTAATCATCAATAAAGTTATCAAGTAGATATTTTCTCGATGCGATCTTACCCTAAAAGGTCCATATAAATCAGTATGAATAATTTACAATACTGTTGTTGTTCTTGTTGTTTCTTTGGAAAAAGTTTTCCTCGTCATTTTTCTTTTTATACAGAATTCACACTTACTAAAAATGTTTTCCTTAAATCCTTACAATAAGTCAAAGTTGGATAATTTCCTCAACTTTTTAATAGTTATATACCTTAGTAGTTTATGTCATACATTAACATCAACATTAAAGGCACAATTAAAATAAATTGAAGAATTTTTACTTTCATTAACATTGAGTTTGAATAAGTCATGTTCTACGTTAAACTGATTAGAGAATACTACTCTCCCATGCTTCTCCATAGTCACTTTTCCTAGAATAAACTTTACCTCAAAGCCCTTCTTAACCAAGGACAATACCCAAATCTGATTGTGCCTTATAGTTGGCACAATTAATACATCAAAATACTCGATGTTTCATGGTTTGTATTCCTTTAGATTCATTACCCCTTTCTTGCTTTTCGAGATGTGTCTCGTCGCTCCTAAGTCAATCCACCGGCTAATCATCAGGCGGTCCAGGTACATTCAGATATTATACATATTATATCCAATTTCTCCAATTGTCCTCATTGCTAGGTGTTCCTACCATTCTTCTTGTTGCAATAATTCATCTTTTAGTGTCTTATTTTTGTTGTTATTGAAGCACTTGAGCCGAGCAACAGTTTTATGTATTTTCTTAAAAGATTGACTACTTATTTCGGTATTTTTGTTAAACTTCTTGTTTGATTTATTTCTATTCTGGTTGGCTTTAGAGCTGAATCCTATCTCGCTTTGAACTACTTAACAATTTTTTCTTTTTATTTTTATTCATGTGCTCGTGTTGAATTGCTACCTTAAGGGGCAATTCAGAAAGGCTTGTCTCACACCCTAGTATAAGAACCGTAGCTACCATGTTACATGATGAGAAAGACTATTCAGTGGCCGATCATCTTTAAATGTTCATTTCGCCTCGTGAAGAAAAGCATCTTTTTTATAGTGAGTTGTGAGCAATGAATTTTACTGTGTTCAGAAAGGAGCTCGTCATTACGTAAGGGCAATCAAACGATGCAAAACAAATTGGCAGAGGATTGAATGTAAATTTTGGCGATTAGATTCGTGTGGTTATGTCATGGTGTCTTCGCTGGAGACCACAAGAGAGAGTAAGTGGCCCGACACTGCGACTTTCCCATACTACGGACAAAATCATGTCAATGTGAAGTTGGAACCAACCCGAAGCGTACGTTTACACTTCATAATCAAACCTCACTGAATCTTTTGTAGCTTTAGATTTTCTGGGAAAAAACTTTGTGCTTCATGGTAGGTAGGACATCAAGCCAATGTGCTCTGAGGAAGGGGTTCCTACTTTTGGTATCTCATACCTAAAACCGAACGGTATAAGTTAAGATGAACAATTGCGAAGAAGCGTACTTATCTAAAGCGTTGGCTTATCTTCGGATCCGTCTTTGTGGGTTCGTCGACCTAAACAAGCTGGTATAAATCATTGGAAACAAACCATGCGGAGAAGACCAAGTCTAAGGCAACAACTGAATCGAACAAATAGAGGAAATTCGTAATGAAAGAAGAATCATGATCATCGTCAACTTCATACAGTCGAACACTTGAGCATGAGACAACAGAACCATTCAAAGAAGAAGGTGAAGCACATGCACTACTTCTCAATTCTTGGCGAAAAGGCCGCCGAAGCCGCCGGACTTCTTCTTTGGGGCAGACACGGAGACGGTGCTCTTCTTTCCCGCTGTACCGTTCTTCCCCTCCACCTTCTTCAGTACTGGATCCGTCTCATAGAACTGGTCCTCCTTCTGCAACCCACCAAGTATCCAATCAAGAAGCCCCTTCTCCTCCTTCGCCGCGAACACCCGACCTGCCGCCGCAGCTGCCCCGAACCCGATGGTGAGGGAAGCCATCCTCTTCTTTAGCTTTCTTTTGCTTGAATGGTCTTGAACAAAGTGATGAAAATGAAGACGCAGAGATAAGCCTGCAACTCAGCAAATTAAATCTCTTTTGTATGTGGGTGGCTTTCCTTCCGGATGATCAGGACCGTAGGATGAATACCACAGATGAGGGTATCTGGAACACCCAACGTTGATGGAGTCATCATGGGGTTCTCTTTTATGCGAGGCGTTTTTAAACCACGAGTGCGCCACGGGTTTCTTATCCTCACCTTCTTCTCCACCACAAAAACAAATGAAAGGGATTTACAGACTGAAAATAAATCAAGTAATTTGCAGCAGCCTACCCTTGTCGTTTTTTTTATCTCCACGATGGACGGCTGCGATGTTCCATGGCCGCGGTGCCCCTAGTCTGTCGGTCTTTATGAAATTTGACTGCCATTATTCTGTAGCTTTAGGTTTCCGGCAAATGCTAAATCTTTTCTATATTTTAGCAGTTTCGTTCATAGAATGCGCATCTTTTCTTGATGTTATTCTCCAAAATCATTTAAGGGAGATTATCTAAAAGAAAAGCATTCAACTCTCCACATGTAAGGGATTACTCTTACACAACCGATCCTAAGCCCGAGAAAGGAGGGGGATCGGCTACTCAATGTAAAACTTCGTTGGGTCTGATGAGTTGATCTATCACAAACTTAAAAACTATATAAAAGCATTGTCGGCTTGATCCGTGACGATATTACTCAACCAATTGTCAAACAACCAGCCTAAAACATGTTTCATTGCATACACCAGCCATTCACGTCTCCCTTACAGCTGATTCTCCTTCCTCTCCCCCCTCCCCCCTCTTAACTCAATGAAAAAGAAAAAGGGAAATTCCAAATACAAATGATGGCAAAGTAGAATAGTTACACTACGTACCAAACACTTATATAAAATAAAGGTCAAATACATAAAAGACCTAACCACACACAACAAGATATCATGACATAATGACTAAGAGACACACCAAATGTGACAAGATAAGACCAATGTAGATCCTAAGATAATTTGGATCTAAATCTAAGCCCAATACTTAACTGTGATCCAAATGGCAAAATGAATCCAAATGATTCTAAACCAATTCAAATTCAAATTCAAGTCAAGTGAGATACCTCTAGTTTCAAATCCATGTGCCATGTGAATCACATGAAAGGATTATAGTTTATATGCGGTAGACGTCCTGTGACATGTCTCAAACAATGCAACTTTTTCACCATTAGTGCACAAAGCGATCCAAACTCCCAAGTTGATGCATGTTGTGAGCAAGAATAGTAGTAGAATAAACGACCTCCTTGAAAATCCTTTGCACCCTCTAGTCATCTGCACTTAGTGTTGAAAAGACTTAGGTAAGATAAAAAGGCTATCCAGATTTTTCTTTCAATGTAGGACTCAAAACAACTCACCGAAGGGTTTGAGCAACTCCCTAGGCAAGCAGTAGCAGATCTACATTTAGCCAATATGAGACGTCCGTCCCACCCAAAAATCAACTTAAAGCCTATAGCTCAGGTTGGATCCATGGGTTATGACACTCAATGATATGGTGACCACTTTCATCAACCAAGCCCGGATAAAGGAGGAAGATTGCGTTAGACATTCAATGATATGGTGACCGCATCATTACGTTAAAATTATAGTAGACATACAACGATATGGTGATCGAATCATGAAGTTAAAATTAGTGTTAGGAGGAGAAGTTTTAAATATAGTTTGTGCTTATGCATCTCAAGTAGGACTAGAAGATAGTATAAAGACGACTTTTTGTGAGGAGTTAGATAAAGTGATTCAAAGAATTCTACAAAGAGAGATGATTTGTTTAGGAGGAGACTTAAATGGAATGTCGGTAAAGAGGCATTAGGATATCAAGGTATTCATGGAAACTTTGGTTTTGAGGATATAAATGAGGAAGGTAGGGAGATTTTAAATTTTGGTATGGCATTTGATCTTTTTATAATCAATACAATCTTAAAAAACGAGATGAACATTTAATTACTTATAAGAGTGACTTATAATAAACACAAATTGATTATTTTATTTATAAGAAAAAAGATAGAGCGCGTTAGTAAAGATTGCAACGTAATTCCAAGAGAAAACTTAACTACCCAACATCGATTTTTAGTTATGAATTTATAGGTAAAAAATGGACAAAGAAAAAAATAGTACATCGAGATATTAAGACTAAACGGTGGAACCTCAAAAGCGAGAAAGAAGGTACATTTGAATAGGAAGTCTTTTATAGAGATGCTTAGAATTATGTTGGTACACCTTGTGATATGTGGAACAATATGGCTATACATATTAGGAAAGTGGTGAAAGATGTGTTAGGTGAATCTAAGGGATGTATACCGGCACAAAAAGAAGCTTAGTGGTGAAGTCAAGTAGTGCAAAATAAAATCAAGGCAAAAAAGGCACGTTACAAATTACATTATGCTAAGGAAACTAGTAAAACTTTAGATGCTTATAAGAAAGCAAAGAAAGAAGTGAAAAAGGCCGTTAGTGAAGCAAAAACTAAAATTTTAGAGGATTTATATAAAAAACTCAACTCAAAAGAAGGTGAAAGAGATATTTTTAGAATAGCTAGGGCTAGAGATAAGAAAACTAAGAATCTTAATTTTGTTAGATGCATTAAAGACGAAGATGAGAAAATTCTAGTAGCAAATGATGATATAAAAATAGATGGAAAAATTATTTTTATAAGTTTTTTTAATGAAAATAAAGATGTTAATATTAGCTTAGGAGAGTTAGCCAAATAAGAAAAGTATATAAACCATAATTTCTACCGACATATTCAAAAGAATGAAGTCAAAGAGGCCCTTAATCAAGTTTGAAAAATCTTAGGAGAAACAAGAATCACTTAGCTCACAAGACTATTTAATGAAATATGGAGAAACCAAAAGATACCAGAGGAATGGAGTGCGAGTACACTTATACATATATTAAAAAACAAGGGAGACATTCAGAATTGTACGAATTATCGGGGTATCAAGTTAATGAGCCATACTATGAAATTATTGGAAAAAATTATTGAACGTAGGTTAAGACAAAGTATCGAGTACAACAGAGAATCAATTTGCATTCATGCCTGGCAGATATACTATTGAAGCGATTTACCTTTTGAGACGTTTTATGTAACATTTTAGAGCAAAAAAGAAATACCTTTACATGATATTTATTGATCTAGAAAAAACTTACGATAGGGTACTGAGGGAAATTCTTTGAAGAACCTTAGAAAAAACAAGTATCCAATTGACATACATAAACCTTATAAAAGACATAGTACAATGGTGCAAATAGGAAGGAATGACTGACTTCTTTGAAGTTAATATTGAGTTTACATCAACGATCAACTTTAAGTCCGTACTTATTTATAATGGTGATTGATGAGTTAACAAAATATATTCAAGATGAAGTACCTTATGTTATTTGCAGATGACGTTATATGTTATGTTAGTGAAGGAGTCTAAGGAAAAGGTTAATAGAAAATTGGAACTATGGAGAGAAACATTAGAAAGTAAAGGCTTCCGACTTAGTAGAACAAAGACAGAATATATGGAATGTAAGTTGATCATTTGGTTACTTCAGAGGACATAGAAATTAAAATTGGCACACAGTGCATCCCAAAAAAAAAAGTTTTAAATATCTAGGGTCAATTTTTCTAAGTGATGAAAGAATTAATAGAGATGTTACACATAGAATTAATACTGGTTGGTTAAAATGGAGAGAAACATCAGGTATTCTTTGTGATAAGAAGATACCATTAAAGTTAAAAGGTAAATATTATAGAGCAGCAATTAGACTTGCCATGTTTTATGGTTTTGAGTGTTGGGCATCAACATGTACAAAAGATGTTTGTGACAGAAATGAAGATGTTGAGATGGATGAGTGGCCATACAAGAAAAGACCGTATACATAATGAGGTTATTAGAAACAAATTAGGAGTGACACTAATAGATGATAAAATGAGAGAATATCGTTTAAGATGGTCTGGACGTATAAAAAGAAGATCAAAAGAAGATCAAAAGAAGAAAATGTAAGAAGGTACAAAAAACTAGATTTTGAAAGTATTAAAAGAGGTAGAAGACAACCACAAAAGTGTTGGAAAGAAACAATAAAGAATGATCTAGCTTATTATGAGTTTACTGCTAGCATGACACATGATAGGGCTACGTGGAAACAAAGAATCCATGTAGCCGACCCCGTCTAGTATGGGAAACCGCTTAGTTGTTGTTGTTGTTGTTGTTTGGAAGAAGATATCATGTATACTCAAGTGATGCAATGAAGGTCAAGAATTCCAGTTTGAAGGTTTTTTATTTTTTCACAAGACAAACTGCATGCATGCATGTGTTGGGAATCTTGAAAAATCTTGCCGTCGATATATTATTCATATTCCTATAAGTAGAACAGATTTTTACAGGAGCACATACATTCAACTCGTTCTGCTTCAACCAGACGCAAATCCAAGGGAATTTCATGAAACCATGCGCCGAGTTGACGATCTCCAAGAGAAAGGCCAGTTGGCACATAAGCCTTGACGGAGGCCTCTCCATTCTTAAATCCAGTGTCAACAGTCAAATGAACAGGATTTGATACCTCCCTCGAATAAAACTCATGAATAAGAGCACTTCCCCCAGAAACTCCAAAACCCTGTTGAGTACCTGCAGATATTTGACGTCATGCATATATCATTCCACATCCCATGGAAAGAAGAATCATTAGAATAGAACAAAATATATCAGTAATGTCGAACCATCTCTAAGTCTTTAGGAAACAGTGAGAAGCCTCAATAACTGATCAAACGATTCATGATTCATACCCGACGAGCTCTATTGTCCACGAGCAACTACATATACCAGAATAATATGGGACCCGGTAGAAGTAGAACCATGCTTCAAAACATTAATCAAATGAAGGAAACAAAGAAAAATAGTCACTATGCTTCCTTGGACAGAAATAGGAGACATAAGCATCTTCCTTAAACAAAGAAAAATAGTCACTATGCTTCCTTGGACAGAAATAGGAGGCACAAGCATCTTCCTTCATAAGAAACAAGAAACAGAAAACACAAAGAAAAAAGATAACAAGAAATATTTAAGCATCATCCTGGTCTTTAATAGCTAAATGAACCAACGTCTCTCTAATAACACAGCATCTGCCTTACACCTTCTAAATGGGTTTTGACTTTTGAGTTTACATCAAGCATAAAATCGTCAAGTGTATCTTTGATTGTTGGACCACAGACATCAGACTTGGTTTGCATTTGAGGCTTTTAAGTTTAAATTTGCATGAAGCATCAAAGCTTCACATGGATCTTCAAGACTTCAATGGTGTGGAGTCTGTGGACCAGGGACACAAAGCTTGGTTTGATTTTGAACAGCCAAGGCTTAACATTTGTCACCACCCAGAAGTCAACCTATGCCCAGAAGCTTCTTGAAGAACTTAAACAACTTCCTCATACTTGGTCACCAGAACGAAAAACTGAAGCCTACATAAACAAACCAATTACAATTTAACCTCATCATATAACCATGAGCAAGGAATCAGTTTTAGATTAATTGTCTAATTAATTAGTGATGATTTCCATAATGAAAAGCATCACAAGACATCAACACTGCGATACACAATTCCATACTTAATTCACAACAAAAGGATTTAGTCTGCACTGGCATTAAAAGCTTCGTGTTTTCTAACATTTGGTAATTCATCTTAACTGCCTGCTGTGCAAGAGACATCTGCAGGCAGCCTTTTAGGTTACCCAAGACTAAGGATGGGGAAATTTATGCAACTAAACAACATAGCTATGGGGACTCTTTAGAATGTGAAGGATTTTGACCCATAAATGAATTCCTGATAGCCGTTGCCAGATAAACAACAGTGGAGATCGAGATCTAGGCCACAACTGACGATGCATAGGAATATTACCATATGCATGGCAAAGGACTTGAAAGAAGGGTATAGGCTTTCATTCGTTTCTTTGTTCAAAGCTTTTGTAGTATGTACTAGTAAAGCTTCCAAAGCCCTTCCTACGGATCACGAGGATTACCATATGTCTTGGAGTTGAAGAGTTAAACATAATATTGGGAAGTAGTTTAGATCATAAATGATTCCTTTCTTTGTTCAAATCTTTCATTGTAGTACTATACTTCCAAAGACCACCATGATGCTTATACCACACCAAATGAGTTGCGAGAGCCTAAGAAAGGGGATTTTGAATCAATCATAACCCGCCGGTGCTTACATGTTGGAAACGAAGTAAACAATTTTAAGGCAGTAGCATTAGTGCAATTTCCAATTTATGTAGATCCTGTGAATGAATCATCCCTCTGTAGTCTGTAAAGCACACAGACATACGTGCATCTCATGATTAGGAAACAGCAACATGTTTGATCAAAGACAAAGCACTTGGTGGTTGAAAGACTGTAATAGAACTAAAAACGGGTGTTGTTGATTGAAAACAAGTCCTATTTTGATGCAAATACAAGAAATGATCAAACAACTAGGAAAGAGAAACTACCAGCCAACAATGACTTCCTTTGGATTCACTTTCTGATGTGACATGAACATATTATGATGGTAATCGATATCCAATGCAACCTGCAGAAATAATGTAAGAAACGAACATCTTAGAAGGGCACGTATATGGCTGTAACATGCAACTGCCATGCGGAAACCAAATCCCAGAGAGAAAAAAAACTGGCATCAAGACATCAAAAAGGGAACGATTACTCAAGCAACTACATGAACGTACAACAGAACAATGCTGAAGCGGAAAACATCTATTTCCAGCCATACACAAGCTCATAAGCAGCCGATGACAGTAGATACATAGTAGTGAATGGGACAAGATCAATACAGAGGCAGAAACAAATCCTACAAAGCACAGATGAAGAATTGACTCAAGAAGGCAAGAAAGTTGGGTACGATGGATAGAAAGAGACACTGCATCCCAGTTAGGACTTTCCTTTCGTGACCCATAGATGCCCTGCTCACTAGTTCCAGACTTCCAAACACAAACATACTGCAGGTAAACCAGAGGAAGCTAAATGATTGGCATCAACGTTGAATAACAGCTCAAAGGTGCAAGGTCGGTGAAATTCCCCTCGATGTGGCACAGGGTTCCAAACTAAATCTTATACGGATGCCTCACGTAGGACAATACAGAAGAAGCGGACCATAAGATTAGTCTGATGCAGATTATAGTAAAAAGAAGAATCAGCAACATAGAAGAGAGAAACAAAGTGAAGGAAGCAAAACGGAGGCATGACAAACGTCAAAACCATCACGAGACCGAGAAAAGGGGGCACGTAAGACCCTAATTCATTGACCAACGAATAAATACAACGAGAGCGTCTCTCACAAGCCCAAATTCCAAGCTAGACAGAGCAGGGGGCACGTAAGACCCTAATTCCATCTGACTTGCAACGAAATAATCGAGTATAGAAAATTAAGGAACTACAGAGCGACAATTTGATTGAGGAACAGTAATAGCCAGATCTAACAAAGAAAGGGAGGAGGAGAGAGAAGCGACCTGATCGGTGGATTCATTGTGAGGGACGGCGTAGGAGTTGCGGACATCGACGGTGCCGTCGGGGAAGGATGGATCCCAGAAGAGTCCCGATGACGCGCTCGGCCTGATCTGGTCGGCGGACGAAGCAATCACATATGTTGAAGATGACGACTGGGTGGACACTCGCCGTGAGGCTCGCCGGAGAGGGGAAGAACTGCAGCACTGTCTGCCCACCAGCCATCCTTGATTCAAACAACGCCAATGGCCAAGATGAGGACGACGACGAACCTTGTAAGGTTTTTTCTAGATCCAGAATGGCTCCGACCCGTTGACGCTGATTGTGATACCCGGTTCGGATATGTCTCTGCTGGCGCTCCTCAGAAAGCGCGACAAAGTTGGGTTTGGGAAGAAGCCCTAACCTAACCACTCACGAGCGGCATCAGCAGACGAGCGTCGCCGGATTCACCAAAATGGTAATTCTTCGCTTGCTTCTCTCTCTTCCTTCGGCTTGTCAGCCTCTCTGGATGAATTTTATACTTCTCCCACTTCCCTGTTTGATGCATTTATCTTCTAATAGAGTGAATAACAATTTTTCTTTATGAATTTCATTGCTCTTCTCCCTTCTTAGCTAGGTTAGGTTCCTCACGAACTTACGGCGCTACGGAAGCCCTTCAATGATAGTTAGTTAGGGGTTCTCTGATTGAATCCTTCTTTGCATGTATTTGAAGTGTTTCCGATTTCGCATTACTCCGACACTGTTTCCACCCTTTTGGTGTTTATTGGAGTTTGAAAGAAAAAGAAAAAAGAGTAACCAAGGCGGTGTTAGGATTCAGGTTTTGGGATATCATTTTCAAAGCTAAGTTGTCTTGTCAAGTCTGTTTGTTGTTTCGGAACATCCATGTATGCCACTTTGTTTGAACATTTCATGGAATCGGTGTGGGCTCTCAGACAGGGGCTGACATGCATTTTGGAATAGTGCCAAGATATTACAGGTGAAGGATGATCCAACCAGATGTATGTTTCTGGAAACGCCGTCTGGCACAGCTTTGTATATTGAACGCTTCCCTTGAATGGTGTTAAAATGCAGTGTTCGGTTTTCCCTCGCCAACACCATCCCTAATATGAGTTTTTTCTCCACAACCATTTCCAATCGTGGAGGACATTAGACGCAAACCAAGTTGCACCATTGTATTCGTCAAAATTTGGTTTGGAAATAAACTCTTCTTGTTCTTTCTTTGAATTTTTAAAAGCACAAGTTTATCAACAAGTACAGGTCTTATTCTGTCTCAGAATATTTGAAACATGTGTTGGCTGATTTTTCTTATCAAGTCATATTGTTGAGTTCCAGACTCATCAAATAATATCATGCTCATATTCTTCATCACATTGTGGCCACATACTGCCTTCTTCTGGATTATGGAATTGCAAGATCTCCAAACTCTTCTGGGAAGCAGAGAGTGTGGTTCTGTGTCATCTACCTGCCACCGCATTGCAACATGGCCTGTCACCAGTATGGGTTACTATATACATGAGTGTATGTGTGTGTTCACACTTGTACTTACATGCAATTGATTCTCTTTGATTTTCTTGATTGATTTGAAGGCAGCTCAGATCTCTACAATTTGTTGGCAATCTTGAGTGGTCTATGCCATTTTTTCTTAATGTTATCGTGACTTTGAGGACCTGCCTGGATAAATAAATCACAAGTCTTAACAACCCTTTCTTTTGTGAAGAGAAAAGAGTCGTCATTATCTCATGGCTTTTGCCAGTCCATTCGTGTTGGATTTATTAATGTCTATTTGTGGTTGTCTTATTTTATCTATGTCTATACTGATTACTGACTGTGCTTGATGCAGGCTGTGCCAGTTAATCCAAAGCCGTTCCTAAACAATCTGACAGGGAAACCTGTGATAGTGAAGCTGAAGTGGGGAATGGAATACCAAGGTGATTCCGGTTTGGTTTTAGGCATTCTTGTAATTATTGGCAAAAGCATAGTCATTGAGTGGTCTTACATCGTTTAGCCTGACCTTATCTTCTTTCTTCTTTTCAGGTTATCTTGTTTCTGTAGACTCTTATATGAATTTACAGGTATAATTAAGCTTGTTACTTCCCATTTCTCAAAAATTCTTCTGCAAGGCGTATTCATGAAAAGGCTGGTTCTTCATGCTAAGAGAGCTCCAGGCTTAAAAACTTTCTCATTTGTTAACATGATATGTGCAGCTAGCTAATGCTGAGGAGATAATTGATGGACAGAATGCAGGACAGCTGGGTGAGATACTCATTAGGTATGCATGTTCCTATGAAAAAATTAGTTTCTTTAATTTATCTTTCCAGTGAATGGTTTGATTGAGATCTATTGAACTTTTCTCAACAGAAGTTGTTTCCCTTTTCATTTATTTCTCCCTCATTGTTTATCCCTTGGAGGAATTCAATCATGAGACTTCTTTCTGACTATTGTATCTAATCGTAATATAACTGGATTCTTATTAGAAGATTGACAGTGCAAACTACTTCTGTTTATTAATTTGTGCTATTAAGATACATTGTGTCTGCTGAATCCTATATTAACATTGGAGAGCCATCTCATGATGCACATGCACATGTGCATGTAATTGTATTTTAAACATGTACAACTCCTTGTATTATGGTATCATGAATGTCTACTGAGGAAATGATTTAAAGGGTTAAATCAGTGCGATGTTTTGGTACTATGATGGTGTTATCACGAAAGCATTGTGATATTTCTTACTCAACTTTTGCTTCTTCTTTTTTAAATTGTATCCTGTGTTTCATGTTTGCAAACCTTTCCTTAAAGTCTTTTACGCTATTATTGTCATCCTTAAAGTTGTTGGTAGAACATGTGTGTGCATAGCATGATGGGTGAGCCTTTTAGATATCCCATTTGCGAGTGTTTATTTCTGGCTTCTAGGTTATATGGGTTCCTTATTTATATTTTGCATGTAAAAGTGTCAAGCATGCATGGTAGGGTGGATTGGGTTACAAAATCACTTGTTTTATTTGTTTATGTGCTTGACAATGATTTTCTAAAAATCACATGTTTTATTCATTTTGTGCTTACACTGATTTGTCTACGACTTGCAATACACTTGTTGGTTGTTACAACAACAACAACAACAACAAAGCCGTTTCCCATACTAGACGGGGTCGGCTACATGGATTCTTTATTTCCACAGAGCCCTATCATGTGCCATGTTAGCAGTAATCTCACAATAAGCTAGATCATTCTTTATTGTTTCTTTCCAACACTTTTGTGGTCGTCCTCTACCTCTTTTAATACTTTTCAAATTTAGTTTTTCGTACCTTCTTACAGGTTCTTCTTTTGATCTTCTTCCTATATGTCCAAGCCATCTTAAACAATATTTTCTCATTTTATCCTCTATTGGTGCCACTCCCAATTTGTTTCTAATAACCTCATTATGTATACTGTCTTTTCTTGTATGACCACTCATCCATCTCAACATCTTCATTTCTGTCACAAACATCTTTTGTATATGTTGATGATTAATTGCCCAACACTCAAAACCATAAAACATGGCAGGTCTAATTGCTGCTCTATAATATTTACCTTTTAACTTTAATGGTATCTTCTTATCACAAAGAATACCTGATGTTTCTCTCCATTTTAACCAACCAGTATTAATTCTATGTGTAACATCTCCATTAATTCTTTCACTTAGAAAAATTGACCCTAGGTATTTAAAACTTCTCTTTTGGGGGATGCACTATGTGCCAATTTTAATTTCTATGTCCTCTGAAGTAACCAAACGATCAAACTTACATTCCATATATTCCGTCTTTATTTTACTAAGTCAGAGGCCTTTGCTTTCTAATGTTTCTCTCCATAGTTCCAATTTTCTATTAACTTTTTCCTTCGACTCCTCCACTAACACAATGTCATCTGCAAATAACATACACCAAGGTACTTCATCTTGAATATGTTTTGTTAACTCATGAATCACCATTATAAATAAGTATGGACTTAAAGTTGATCCTTGATGTAACCCAATATTAACTTCAAATAAGTCTGTCGTTCCTTCTTGGGTCCTCACACATGTTTTTGCACCATCGTACATATCTCTTATAAGGTCTTTCTTTTTTTCAAGTTTCTCCAAAGAACCTCTCTCGGTACCCTATCGTAAGCTTTTTCTAGATCAATAAATATCATGTAAAGGTCTTTCTTTTTTATTCTAAAATGTTCCATAAGACGTCTCAAAAGGTGAATCGCTTCAACAGTAGATTTGTCTGGCATGAATCCAAATTGGTTCTCTGTTGTACTCGATACTTGTCTTAACCTACGTTCGATAATTCTTTCCCATAATTTCATAGTATGGCTCATTAACTTGATACCTCTATAATTCGCACAATTCTAAATGTCTACCTTGTTCTTATATATGGGTATAAGTGTACTCGCTCTCCATTCCTCGGTTATCTTTTGGTTTCTCTATATTTCATTAAATAGTCTTGTGAGCCAAGTGATTCCTATTTCTCCTAGTATTTTCTAAACTTCTATGGGAATATTGGTCCTACCGATTTACCACCCTTCATAAGTTTAAGAGCCTCTTTGACTTCATTCTTTTGAATACATCTATAGAAATTGTGGTTTATATACTTTTTTGATTTGGCTAACTCTCCTAAGCTAATACTAACATCTTTATTTTCATTAAAAAGCTTATAAAAATAATTTTCCTATCTATTTCTTATATCATCATTTGCGACTATAATTTTTTCATCCTCGTCTTTGATGCATCTAACAGAATTAAGATCTTTAGTTTTCTTATCTCTAACCCAAGCTATCCTAAAAATATCTCTTTCACCCTCTTTTGAGTTGAGTTTTTTTTATAGAAATCATCCTAAATTTTAGTTTTTGCTTCACTGATGGCCTTTTTCGCTTCCTTCTTTGCTTTCTTATAAGCCTTTAAAGTTTCACTAGTTTTCTTAGCATAATATAATTTGTAGTATGCCCTCTTTGCCTTGATTTTATTTTGCACTACTTCACACTACCACCAAGCTTCTTTTTGTGCCGGTACACCTCCATTAGATTCACCTAACACATCTTTCGCCACTTTCCTAATATGTATAGCAATATTGTTCTACATATCACAAGGTATACCAACATAATTCCAAGCATCTACTTAAAGGACTTTCTGTGTAAATATATCTTCTTTCTCGCTTTCGAGGTTCCACCATTTAGTCCGAATAGGTCGATGCACTCTTTTTTCTTTGTCTATTTTTTTATTTGTAAATCCATAACTAAAAGTCGATGTTTGGTGATTAATCTTTCTCCTAGAATTACCTTGCAATCTTTTCAACACACTCTATCTTTTTTTCTACAAATAAAGTAATCAATTTGTGTTTGTGATAAGCCACTCTTATAAGTAATTAAATATTCATCTAGTTTTTTTAAGATTGTATTGACTATAAAGAGATCAAATGCCATAGCAAAATTTAAAATCTCCCTACCTTCCTCATTTATATGCCCAAAACCAAAGTTTCCATGAATACCTTGATATCCTAATGCTTCTTTACCGACATGTCCATTTAAGTCTCCTCCTAAACAAATCATCTCTCTTTATAGAATCCTTTGAATTACCTTATCTAATTCTTCCCAAAAAGTTGTCTTTATACTATCTTCTAGTCACACTTGAGGTGCGTAAGAACAAACTATATTCAAAATCTCTGCTCCTAACACTAATTTCAATGTCATGATTCGATCACCACATCGTTGTATGTCTACTACATTATCCTTTAAATCTTTATTTATGATCATACTAACTCCGTTTCAAGCCTTTTCTTTACCTGAGTACCATAATTTAAAACGTGTATCCTCTATCTCTTTGCTTTTTCTCCAACCCACTTTGTCTCTTAACATAGAATATGAATATTTCTCCGAATCATAGTATCTACCACCTCCATTAGCTTACCGGATAATGTTTCGATATTCGAAGAACCAATACAAATCTTATTATCTAGGACTAACTTCCTTACTCCCCCGCATCCGTTCATATTGAAAAAAATGATGAGACCCTCTCTGTAAATTATTCACTACATTCGGGTGGTAATGTAGTGGGACTAACTTCTTTACTAACACCCGTCCATAATGTGGGAACCCTCTCTGAGTACATCTAGGTAAAAATGTACTGACCCTTGCTTACTTTGAACTGCATTCGGGCTCTGCAGTGCGTCGGTAGGGGGGGATGCCCCAAAACAATGCTTATAATTTGTGTAATTTATGGTATAAAAATCTGACAAAGTTTTATACTGGTTGTCAGAAGCCTAACACAACCCTCCTCCTTTATTCGGGCTTGAGACCGGCAATGTAAGGGTGATCCCTTACATGGGCGGAGTTACACTTGTTGGTTGTTATTTGTCATAAATTTCCTTTGAGTTGCTTTAGACTTTTGTGATAATTGGTTGTCCATAATTTCATATGGAGGTATTTATGTTTTTTTATTAATTGTACGCACATATACATACTCATTGGTTTGTGGTCCCTTTGTCTTAAACTTAATAGTCATGTTTCTCCTGGCACACTCAAACACACGTATGTGACAGTCTGGCTTGTATTAATCTGGTTTGAATACAAGATGCCAACGTTCCAAGAGATCCATCCTTAAGGTGTTTTATAAATTTGGAGAGGGGCCTGGGTGGAGTTTCATTGAGAAGGTATGAGAAATTAAACAGTGAACACTTCAAAAGAGATAAAAGAACGCTACACAAGTGCTGTGGCGAACAATAAAGTATGATATTGCTTTTGAACTTAAAAGGTAACATGCCACAGGATTGAATGTAATGGCGATAGAGAATACATGTAGCTGACTCTACTTAGTATGGGATAAGGCTTGGTAGAAGATGTTGATGCTTTTGGATTCGGTTTAGGTAGTTGCACATTTGCCGGTGTATGATTGATTAAGTAATGGTAAAGAATGGAGAACCATTTGATGTTTCGTATAGGAGGGAGCTAAGTCAGACAAACACTTCTAGGAGGTGGAGTGTCAACCTCGACACGGGTGCGACGCCGACACTGACACCGACACCGTGTCAGTGCGGCATGGCAAAAAAAATGATTTTTTTTAAGGTAACTCACGGTTGTGCCATTTATGGTGTATTTATCCTAGAGAACCCGATTAAAGAGGGAGTGATTCACGAAGACGATGAAACCGAAGCCTCTTAGTCGACTCATGAGTCATGACCTTATCTCTCATGATGACCACTTGAGTTACCTCACAATAGTTTCCAAAATGCTCCTTCAGCTTGTCTTCCGTCATCTCCTATGAAACTCCGTCGATGAACATTGGAAAATATCTCAACGCGGACCTTCTTCACTTCCTTTTGTGTGGATATTTCACGCTTCTAAATCTGGTACCGATTTTGAAGTTCGGATCTTTTTGGATAAATGGGTCTGAATCTGTGAAGATTGATTTGTGTATTATAATGAAATTAGTAGTTGTTTACCGTTTATGTGTTTTGCTTTAATATAAAGTTGTGTACTTGATATTGTCATATACTTATGTTAATTGATGTTTCACTTGTTCTAACTTGAATATTATATATAATATATAATATATAATATTATATACCTTAGCTGTCGCCGCACCCAAAATTTTTGAAATTTGTCGTATCCCGCACCCGTGTCCGCACCCGCACCCATGTGACATAGGCAGGGAGCATATTTAGCTTAACAGAATGTTCATTAGCTCCCTAATTGGCACCCTTTACAGGTCCCTTTCAGTCCCTTTAGCTATGGAACTGGGGACCACTCTTTTAGACTTGATGTGCGCTTCCACATTCTAGATCGAGCACTGATCTTGATCAGATTTATGGTCGGTTTGTTGTGATTGACTCCTTTTTTGCTGACACATCTCATTCTTTTTTCTCTTTTAATCTTGGTCTGATCGCATCCCTTATCTTTGCAATCTTTTTCTCCTAACGATTAAAGGTTGATGGAAATTGTTTCAATTGAAATTGTTCTTATATGAAGTATTTATGTTTTTTTACTGTTTACTTAATTAGTACTGGGAGGGAAGTAATCAAGTTTGTTTATATCAATTTGTTAAGCTTGTCGTAATTGCACTAATATGGTGTGTGAATTGCAGGTGCAATAATGTACTGTATATTCGTGGTGTACCTGAGGATGAAGATATGGAAAATGCTGGGGGTGGCTGAACACTGTCAAGCTAGTATCGTTTTAACATTTAATCCTTGCTGGCTTTATGCTCTGTTGGCACTTGGACTGTGTTATTGTAGTACGTTCTGCTAATCTTCATATTATCTTATAATCTGCTTTATGGAGACAGTTATGCATCATGTTTGTGTATGGCGCTTTGGTTTTCCTCTTGGTACACGTACAGGGACATGGGTATCCGAACATAGAGTACTGAGTCAAATTTTATTCAGACAAATTTGAAGCAAAAACCTAGAATAGAACAGATTTTAGTTTTTAATGGTGACATGTTATTAGACCTTTTCACGTGATGTTTCAAAGTTTCACACTGCAAGATAAACAGGGGATCCGGAACTTTTAGTTTTCAATTCAGAACATTTTTCAGAGATGGCTTAAGAAACTATTTGGAGATGAATGGTTCATTTTGATATGTGAATGAGAATGTCCCAACTAGATGCGAATCTGATAAAGAATGAAAAGCAGAATGCCTGACCAGATAAACATGTGTGCTTGTAACATCACTCCTATTTACCGTCTCCCTCCTGCTGCTGCTTCTTCAAGCGTCCATCTGTTCCCGGGAGCACCTTATACTTGACTTTCCTGGTGAAGTTGGTGCAACTTGAAGTTGAGCTTTTCACGACTAACCCTCTTGTGTGTGGAGCTAGCCTCACTGTCTAACTTGCCTCTTCTGCAAGTAAGCTGCATTTGGAGCTGGTTCAAGAAGGTGAACTCGTAACATAGGCGTCAGATTCGTGAAGAAGAATGTAAGGATGGACTGCCTTCCATATCCACTCCTCTGCCGTGCCGTGGAAGATGCTCAACGATGTCAATGGCCACAGTTTTTATGTGTTAAGTTGGTAAAGCGGGGATCATTAATCGATAGATGTATAATCAGCCAATGATGTCCACAGCCCCATGAAAATAATGACAAGTTGTTTCAAAAAATAAAAAACATGTGGATTAGCTGTCTGCAGACGCTAGTTACTTTTAATATATTTCAAATATGAGTTGATAAAGATTGGTACGGGCCTTAATGCGTAATATACTATTTCCAGGTGTCATATGGGAATGGGTGTGGTTTTTCACGGTAGACCCGAACCAAGAAAAGCCCGTAGCCTTGAGGGAGCTGGGAATAAGTGACTGTTGTGTTCGTATTGAAAGAAATCGAGGGTTTATGAAACTGTAACAACTTGGCTGGCAAGTCGCTAAGCTAGCTAGGTCGAAGGCAAGGTCATCATCACGCCAAAACAAAAAAGTTGGTGTGACATGGGATGCAAACGAGGTCTTCACTTCTGGTGTTATGGAGTTGAACTGCACCCAAAGCCAGGGTGACCTTGTAATGCAAATTCTTTTACTTGCCAACTGCAATATCGGACACATAAATTTAGATTCATGAATGGCACACAAAATTTATGTCATATTGGTCGCCTTCTCATGCCGGCCAGCCTACCAGATTCCCTCTCCAATACGCGTACTACGTAGACATGGAAGAAAAACATTCAAGGAGAGAGAGAGAGAGATTGTTAAACACGATCCAAGAGCATCCGTTCAAAAGGAACGCTTTGTAGGCTCATATAAGGAAATATCAGTAGTGTTTATATTAACCTGTATGACGACTGACTCACTATATATTGGTACAGCAAAAGAATCTTATTTTTATGGACTCCACTCAAAGAAGGAAAAATTGAATTGAATGAACGAATAAAAGAAAGGAGAAAGCTCACTCAAGAACATAAATAAGGCATGTCTGTGCTGCCATGGTCAGCGCCAGAAATCCCCGAGAAACGTTTTGGCCGCATCCAAACTGGGAAAATAAGACGGTTCTAGAAAATTCTGTGAGAGCGCGTCGGGACACACCGCGGCACAAGTGTGGTTGCCTTTGGCTTCCAAGCTGCCCATGACCACCGTCACCACCTGGTGGTAACCGAAGTAGAACCGCTTCACGGCTGCCTCCACCACCTGGAACGCCTGGAGCAAGTGGATCTGACCCGCCCCACGACCATCCCCGCGGTGGTGGAAGAGTCTCATGGCCGCCTCCTGAATCCTGGGACTACCCCTCGGGTCAACCTCCACCCCCAGGATCGTCGGCACCCAGTGCTTCAGCTCCCTGCAACCCTTCGTCAAGGAGTAGAGCGATTGCGACCGGAGACCGAAGCCGCCCGCCGAGTCTGGCGACCTCCCGATGGACAGCTGGTTCTTCAGGCGGAGGAAGTCATCCGGGTCCATGAGGAGGTGGAGCTCCTCTACCTCTACCAGCACCTTCAACACCCGCTCGAGGATGTAGCAATCTCTCGCGGCGTCCTCCCAATCTAGACCCTCGATCCTCTCCTCGATACGTTGCAGGAGCTGCCGCCCAGCGAAGATCAACGCCTCAAGGATCTGGTGGACGGTGCACAGCGTCTGGTTCTCGGCGTTGTCAATGCGGTGAGCGAATGGGTTCTTCTTCAGGGCATGGAGGTCGGACGGTCGGCAGACGAGATCGTACTGCAGGATCGGTTTGCAGTCGAGGTTTGGCTCGCCGAGACCGAGAGTGAAGGGCGATCTATGCATGTGGCACTCTATCGAGAGGCCGATCTTGGTTGCGGATTCCTCAGCCTTCTTCCACGTTCGCAGGCGGGGAAGGAGGCTCTTCTCGCTAACTCTACTCACCATAATCGACGCCGGAGATCCCCGTAGTTTCCACACCTCTGGCGAGCTCCCGTCCCTCTGCAGGACGCCGTGGGAGACCTCGCAGAGATCGACTACTGGAGCGGTTGTGTCTTCCTCACTCAGGGCGGCTATCAACTCGGCCACCCGATCGGCGAGGCCCTCCAGTTTGCGACGCCACTCAGTCTTGTTGGTGTAGGGCCTTGAATCTGAAAGAATAACCGAGAGAAGACGGAAGGTGATCTCAAGGGCCTGGATGGAAGGTCTGAGGACAGACTCGTTCTTCCATTCTGGCCAAGTCTGGGTGGCCCATAGCTTGGAGAGCTCAGGGAGGCGGAGGTAGTGCTCGTAGGAGGCAGCATCCGATGGAGAAGGCTCGCCGGATATAGGGATGATGGAGGCTGCTGAACCGTTATATTTGCTGGCGACGGTGTTGCTGCCCCCCATTGCGGATGTAATAAGGTTGTTCTTCCAGTCCAGATCCACCATCATCTTCTTCTTCTTCTTCCGTTTTCCTTTCTATCTTACCAAAGAGGGAGAAAGATCAAGGGGCCTTGGATGATTGTTGTTTGGCAAGTCAGGCTGATGGATGATGGATCGATCGTTAGAAGAAGGGGCATTCTTGTATCGGATTGGATAGACATGAAGAGAGTGGTGTGGGGCCTCCTATCTAATTGTTTTCTCTCTTCAAATTTGGCACAAGGAAGCTGTTTCCTGGAAATATACTCACCCCTCGTTTTGACCACAATTTTCGCTTTTAGTCGGTCAAATTGGATTGTGGTGTGTGATATTATCATTCAACTGAAGTACGCTCGTCTATACGATTGCGCGTAGTTCAATTCATCCTGCTTCGTTTTCCAGCCATAGCAAAGCTGGAATAGAATATAGAGTTGGCGTCCTGGCTGTCAAATTGCCTTTCGTAAACTCTTACTGCTGAAACAAGCTTTTTCTTTTCCCTTTTCTCACATAATGGAAGCAATTAATATGCCATATCCTCTCTCTCTTTTTCATATTTGTCCAAACCATCTTCGCCGGATGATCATCTATCTTTCTTTGCGTGAATCGGGTGCCACCGCCTTTGGCATGTGGTGTATAATGTATTGATGGTAGTAGACGAGTGTGCCTTCACCTAATTCATGTTTACTTGGCTTCTGAGTCTTGAGATGGACCAAGTATGGTTATCCGTTTGCACGTCTCCAATGGCGATGAAGATTTTTTGTGGGGATTAAGTAGAGGGAGAAAATAAAATCCACACATAATTTCGCTCGTATAGGGATCATCCTTGTATGACCCGTTTCAAACTGGATAAAAGGGGAGGGTTCAACAACAACAACAACTAAGCCTTTTCCCATATTAGACGGGGTCGGCTACAAGGATTCTTTGTTTTCACATATCTCTGTCATATGTCATGTTAGCATTAAACTCACAATAAGCTAGATCATTCTTTATTGTTTCTTTCCAACACTTTTGTAGCCGTCTTCTAACTCTTTTAATACTTTTCAAATTTAGTTTTTTGTACCTTCTTACACATTCTTCTTTTGATCTTCTTTCTATATATTCAAACCATCTTAAACTATATTCTCTCATTTTATCCTCCATTGGTGTCACTCCTAATTTGTTTCTAATAACCTCATTATGTATACGGTCTTTTCTTGTATGACCACTCATCCATCTCAACATCTTCATTTCTGTCACAAACATCTTTTGTAGATGTTGATGATTAACTTCCCAACGCTCAACCATAAAACATGGCCGGCCTAATTACTGCTTTATAATATTTATCTTTTAACTTTAATAGTATCTTCTTATCACAAAGAATACATGATGCTCCTCTTCATTTTAACCAACCAGCATTAATTCTATGCGTAACATCTCTATCAATTCTTCCATCACTTTGAAAAATTGACCCTAGTTATTTAAAAGTTTCCTTTTGAGGGATGCAATGTGTGCCAATTTTAATTTCTATGTCCTCTGAAATAACCAAATGATCAAACTTATATTCCATATATTCTGTTTTTGTTCTACTAAGTCGGAGGCCTTTGCTTTCTAATGTTTCTCACCATAGTTCCAATTTTATATTAACTTTTTCCTTAGACTCCTCCACTAATATAATGTCATTTGCAAATAACATACACCAAGGTACTTTATCTTGAATATGTTTTGTTAACTCATCCATCACCATTATAAATAAGTATGGACTTAAAGTTGATCCTTGATGTAACCCAATATTAACTTCAAAGAAGTATGTCGTTCCTTCATGAGTCTTCAGACATGTTTTTGCACCATCATACATGTCTCTTATAAGGTTAATATATGTCAATGGGATACCTCGTTTTTCTAAAGTTCTCCAAAGAACCTCCCTCGGTACCCTATCATAAGCCTTTTCTACATCAATAAATATCATGTAAAGGTTTTTCTTTTTTGCTCTAAAATGTTCCATAAGACGTCTCAAAAGGTGAATCGCTTCAATAGTAGATCCGCCTCACATGAATCAAAATTGGTTCTCTATTGTACTAGATACTTGTCTTAACCTACGTTCGATAATTCTTTCTCATAATTTCATAGTATGGCTCATTAACTTGATACCTTGATAATTCACATAATTTTGAATGTCTCTCTTATTCTTATATATGGGTATAAATGTACTTGCTCTCCATTCCTCGAGCATCTTTTAGTTTTTCCATATTTCATTAAATAGTCTTGTGAGCCAAGTTATTCCTATTTCTCTTAGTATTTTCCAAACTTCTATAGGAATATTATCTGGTCCTACCGATTTACCACCCTTCATATGTTCAAGAGCCTCTTTGACTTCATTCTTTTAAATACGTCAGTAGAAATTGTGGTTTATATACTTTTCTGATTTGGCTAACTCTCCTAAGTTAATACTAATATCTTTATTTTCATTAAAAAGATTATAAAAATAAAATTTTCATCTATTTCATATATCATCATTTACCACTAGAATTTTTTCATTCTCGTCTTTTATGCAACTAACATAGTTAAGATCTTTAGTTTTTTTATCTCTAGCCCTAGCTATCCTAAAAATATCTCTTTCACCCTTTTTTGAGTTGAGTTTTTTTATATAAATCCTCTCAAATTTTAGCTTTTGCTTCACTCACGGCCTTTTTCGCTTCCTTCTTTGCTTTTTTATAAGCTTCTAAAGTTTCACTAGTTTTCTTAGCATAATGTAATTTGTAACATACCCTCTTTGCCTTGATTTTATTTTGTACTACTTCACTCCACCACCAAGCTTCTTTTCATGCTGGTACACCTCCCTTAAATACCCCTAACACATCTTTCGCCACTTTCCTAATATGTATAGCCATATTGTTCTACATATCACAAGGTGTACCAAAATAATTCCAAACATCTCCTTGAAGGACTTTTTGTTTAAATATATCTTTTTTTTCGCTTTTGAGGTTCCACCATTTAGTTTGAATAGCTCGATGCACTCTTTTCTTCTTTGTCCATTTTTTTATTTATAAATCTATAACTAGAAGTCGATATTGGGTGGTTAAGCTTTCTCCTGGAATTACCTTGCAATCTTTACAACACACTGTATCTTTTTTTTTCTACAAATAAAGTAACCAATTTGTGTTTGTCATAAGCCACTCTTATAAGTAATTAAATGTTCATCTCGTTTTTTGAAGATTGTATTGATTATAAAGAGATCAAATGCCATAGCAAAATTTAAAATCTCCCTACCTTCCTCATTTATATCCCCAAAATCAAAGTTTCCATGAATCCCTTGATATCCTAATGCCTCTTTACCGACATGTCCATTTAAGTCTCCTCCTAAACAAATCATATCCCTTTGTGGAATCTTTTGAAACACCTTATCTAACTCTTCCCAAAAAGCTCTCTTTATACTATCTTCTAGTCATACTTGAGGTGCGTAAGCACAAACTATATTCAAAGCTTCTGCTCCTAACACTAATTTCAACGTCATGATTCGGTCACCATATCGTTGTATGTGTACTACACTATCCTTTAAATCTTTATTTATGATAATACCAACTCCGTTTTGAGCCTTTTCTTTACCTGAGTACCATAATTTAAAACCTGTATCCTCTATCTCCTTTGCTTTTTTCTCCAATCCATTTTGTCTCTTATAAACATAGAATATGAATCTTTCTCTGAATCATAGTATCTACCACCTCCATTAGCTTATCGGATAATGTTTCGATATTCCAAGAACCAATACAAATCTTATTATGTAGGACTAACTTCCTTACCTCCCGCATCCGTCTATAATCAAAATGCGGAGACCCTCTCTGAAAAATTTTCACTACATTCAGGCGAGAATGTAGCGGGACTAACTTCTTTACTTACACCCGTCCATGATGTGGGAACCCTCTCTGCAATTGATTCACTACATTCGGACGAAAATGTAGTGGTTGTTGCTTACTTATTACTGCATTCGGGCTTTGCAGCACGTCGCTAGGCGGGGATGTCCGAAAGCAATGCTCATAATTTTTGTAATCCATATTATAAAAATCCGACGAAGTTTTACGCTGACTGTTAGAAGCCTAACACAACCCTCCTCCTTTATCTGGGCTTGGGACCGGTAATGCAAGGGTGATCCCTTACATGAGTGAAGTTTAAAAGGAGTGCAACACGAGGACTTCCCAAGAGGTCAACAATCCCAATACTACTCTGGCCTAAGCACGCTTAACTTCGGAGTTCTGATCGGATATGGTGCTTTAGTGGGGGTATGATGGCACCCTTTGCTATAAAACTTTGCTATAAAGTAGATGATATTGAAGTTATCCATTTGTATGTCCTACAGTGAAAATGTAACTTTAGTCCAAAATTTTTCCAATGGATAATGATGCTTCCACAGCGTTGGTCTAATCGTTGAAATCTATGGTTAAAAGCTGCTTTTTGCCGGCCGGTCAAGTTTGGTTGAAGTTATTGGATAATCCGCAAGTTTGATACCCGATATTTCCTTTGGCATATACATACACTGGTGCATGCATGCATTCCTTCCCTTTACCCAAAAACAAAGAGTGCAACCATTTTGCCATCTGACGCTTGCATTTGCTTTGGCGATGAAGCCACGAGATCCTCCACCGTTTGCTATTACGTATGATGTTGTGAGCTTCAAACATATCCGCCCCGCCTTAAACTGGTCTATTCGCCGGCACTACCCCACAGGAAATTCAGGATCCACAACTGGTGGGAAACACATGACATGTATGTAGGAGCCCTTGTCTCCATACAGCCTCTCCACTAATTTAATATACGAGTAAGGCCTGGTAGCAGCTTTAAGGAGGGGTATTCCTGTCATTGGGGTGTCATGTGAACCAGCTCTAAAGCCTTGGCGCTTAATTAATTAATCAATGACTGGAGTCGGCGGACCCCCGAAAAGCTGCGGCACCAGTCCATCCATCCATATGGGCGGCCATCCCACGCGGCTTGGGTTTCGAGCACAGGGCAAACACAGTTGGTTCGTGCATCCATCTGAAGGAAGATGTACGTGCCGATTTCTGTAGAGAGGGAGGTGACTGTATTGAAATGGGGTTATCATTCGTGGATGTTAAAATAAATAGGCGTATTTAGCCCACGGGGTTAGTTTTGATATTACATTAATTAAAGGTTAGCAATATCTCACTTTGTTGGGTACAGGTAAATAATTTGCATTTGACAAAGTAGGTATTTTAAGAGAAAATAGCACATTGCTTTGAACACAAATTAAAAGAAAAGGAGTTGACAACTTGTGCCCTTAGGAATTTACAAGCGGTTATGCAGAAAGGATCAGGAGTGTGCGGAACTTAGTTACGTTGAAGATTCGGACGTCCCCAGTCGCAGTTATAGCCTGATGCCAATTTTATCTTCATCACGCAATCGGGAATTGATGTGTAAGACAGCCGCCAGTCGGTGGTTTGCGTCCCCCCTCCTGCCTGTCTTGGGTTTTTCTACGCCTTTTTGCACGAGGCGGACCAATGCGGCCTCCAGGTAAAGTTTTTCTTTTTATAAAGATTAGAAAAACTTTGTAAACGTCACGGAGAGAGAAAGGGGGGGGGGGGGGGGGTAATAGGCCCTACCCTAGACATTTTCATTTGGGGTTATAATCTGTTGGTTTTAATACAATTGAACTGATGAAATTAGTGAACACTTAATTAGCAAGACTCCTCTCTAATACACATCACATTATTTCCCTGCTTACCTTGCGGCATACGGTTATGACTAATTCAAATACCATTCTACGACTATGTCTGCTGGTGATCTCAGGCATCTATACTTGGTAAAAAAAAATTGGCTCTCAAATTTTATTGCGTTGGTGCTCTAGCCGCAGGCTTGTTGGTATATCTGGAAAATTGGCCCAGTCTAAGCTTTACTACTTACGAGTCTTAAACTATACGTGTTCACTATCATTGGTCCCAAACATGCATGCTTGCTTTTGGAGATCCAATAGCTTAGTTTGAGAAAGATTAGAAAAAAGTCGGAGGAATGAAGGTTTTACTGATCGCCCCCTTAGTTATAATACCTATTGTTTACCAGGGTTTAGTTGGGACAGGCCAAGTCAGTAAATTTGAAAGAACCTTTTTTTCATTAAGGGAGTGGGTGAAGAATAATCTTTCATGTTGGTGGAAAGAGACCAAAGAAGTATGCACCGGTGTCCGGGATACAAGTGATGCGAGAAAGCCTGCTCCTGCGATTTAACTCATTCAATCCGCAAGTTTGATGAACTTGACAGAGAACTTTCTGAATTCACTCGAATCGGGAGTCAGGTCAAGCGTTCATCCAGTGGATTCGGGTTACCCACAAGATTGGACCCACTTAGTTGTTGTAACCGGTGGTATATCGTTTGCGTGTCGAGGTGCCAATTACTTTACCACAAATACGACATGGTTGCTATTTAGAAGACGTCAAAGAAATCGCCGCATCGGAAGAAATTTGAGGCTGAGACGCCCATTGGTCACAACACAAGGAGGTGATTCTTTGTCTTTCTTTTCCAAGAGTGTTTCTTTGCCTTCATAAGGAGGCCGTTTAGGGAACGGCTGAATTGAGTTATCCTGATAAAATATGGAAAGATTAGAATTATTTTCAGGATGCAAATAATAGTTTGAAGACTCAGACCCGACGGGTGCACCATAACTGCATTGCCTATAACAATGTTGTATTTTCCTCCTCCTGGAGGTGTATTCCCTTTTCGCCTTGAATAACAATTTTTTATTTCCTTTTCGCCTTGAAAAAGAAAAAGAAAACAATGCAAATATAACCAGTCTTCGCATCTGCTGCCTTTTCCCATTACATTCATTAATTGTGCAATACGAGGATGCGGAAGAAAAAGAATCCGTTAACGTTTCTCGTACTAATCCGCAGGAAGATATCTACAGGTCCCAAAAGACCAAACTCTTTATGAAAAGCTAGGAAAGAATACACAAACTTTGATGCAAAATTTTGTTGGACGAAATTTGCATAAAAGAGGGTTCACTGTCATGTTAGAGATAGAAGCCATGGATGGTTTGCTGGAAACAAGCGATTAAAATATTTCATTGGGGAAAATTATTGGTTAGGCATCCGTTTGTTGCCTAATAGATCACGTTTTAGTAAAAGACTCGGTCAAAAATGAAGTGCGCTCTAACATTGCTTGTAGTCGATATAAGAAAGGACTTGCCTGAAGATAAGACCTTGGAAACAAACTGATTTGGAATTCTTAAAATAGAGAACACGACCTAAGTTCAATATTCAATTGAAACAACAAATAACAATTTAAAATTAGAAAAAGAAATCCTCAAAAGGATAATTTTAAATACTTAAGGTTATTGTCTGAGTGAAGTGATTCCATATGTACCTGCAGCTTTCACCTTTCAACTGGACTTAGGTTGCCAACATCTGCTCGGAATAATTCGCAAAACCAGTCCAAGTGAACCACCAAAATAATCCATGGACTATGCAATCCCCAAATCAGGAAAACCCAGCCAATTCCATTTGTGTTAGAAAAGATGGAAGCTGTTGGTGAAGAATGCTGCTGGAGAAACAAAGCACCAGATTAGAGAATACAAGAAGAGCAAATTTCGACTGCTTTTTACTGGCGGGAATGCACACCAGTAATTCTGGATATACTGGTGCTCCACGCAACGTCATAATAAATAGGTTTACACGACGGATGACCCACAAAATCATGCTTTACTAGGGGAACCGTCCGTCAGAACCGATAACCGTCGCTGTTAACCCAATACAACAACGGATGGGTAAGAACAGAGTGGTGATTATTAAATGGAAGCGAGACTAATTGAATAAAGCAACTATTTAAGTTTATGGAATACCATCAATAAGACAAAACTAAAACAAAACCTTCCCACAATGATTCGAGTCAGCGACGTGGTTATTGATTCTCGAGGTTCTGAACGATCGTTTTTGGGAATATAGCGACATTCAACTCACATCAAAGTTTCACTCTTACATATTTTCAGAGCTTTGTTGGTGTGCATTGATCTTTTGCAGTTGACCAAGTAATCACACGGACACACCTAGAGCAGTGGTCAGACGGTGAACTCAAACCACCGTCGGTTTAGCATGAACATATGGATATACCAATTGACCATCAAAATTAGGCATCAATCGTGATGACCTCGCTAATGGTTGGAGGCTTTTTCATCTCCTTCATAGTCAGCTCGGCGTATGGAATAACAGCTACTCATCGCATTTACGGACGACTGTTTCACTGGCGAACGAGGACGCCAGTAACGCATGCAAACACTGGCACACGCTATGAGCGTCACAGTAAGTGGGTTTAAACGGCGGAAAACCCGCAAAATGAAGCTTCACTGACGCACACGCCCGTCACAATATCTTTCCGTCTCTGCAGATCACAAACACTGAGGGTCGTGTCCGTACAACAACAACTAAGTCTTTTCCTGTATTAGATCCCATATTTCTCGTACAGAACCCAAACTAGTTTTAACTTGCACCACTTTCCGTATCCACCAAATGGTTTACTTGCCCCGACTTTCCCATCTTCCCTACTCCCTCGATCATCAATAGTCAATCACCTGTTTAGCATTCTCAACGTTGACAAGATGGTCACATGTTCCTTCCCCTCACGTAGACAACGACCCCGCCGACATCTGCTTTTATATAATCGCACAATCTTCAACAGCACACCGTTGTTATCACTACAAAATATAACTTCGGCAGACTATTGACTCGTGTGAATCACCATATTGAGAAAAAGTCATGCATGAGGAAATTGAATTCAGAGAGAAAAATCAAGACTGAAAATTGACTGATTTTCCTAAATCAAGGAAAACTATAGGTTGTAAATGGGTTCTTACAAAGAAATATAAGGTTGATATAACGATTGATAAGTTTAAAGTGAGGTTGGTTGCAAAGGGTTTTTTGTAAAAGGCGGGGATAGACTATGTTGAGACATATTCACTTGTTACAAAATTTGCATTCATATAAATAATCCTGGCGATATCTGCATATTATGATTTGAACTTACATCATTTAGATGTAAAAACTATTTTCCTAAATAGAGACTTAAATGAAATCATATATATGCAACAATTCGAAGGATATAGAGTTGAAGACCAATAAGATAAAGAATATAGGTTGGGAAAATACTTATATGGCCTTAAACAATCATCTCGTCAATGGTATTTGACTTTTCAAAATGACAATATTGAACTTGAGTTTGTGGATAATGAACATGATCACTGTGTATATGGGGAGCCATTTTGTTATTTTATAATTATATGTAGATGACATATTATTGACTGAGAATGACAATGAGATGATTGTCAAAACCAAGTCATGGTTAAACTAAGGTTTGAAATGAATGATATGGGGGAAGCATCCTTTATCCTGGCAATAAAGATTTCTCGAGATAGAGAATCTATACTTTTATGCCTAAGTTAGGAGAGAGATATTGATTATATCCTAAAGAAGTTTAAAATTGGTGAATGTAAGTCTATTACACCCATTGCAAAAGGGGTCAAACTAAGTAAGGTTGATTGTTCCAATGAAGAAGACGATAAGCCTAATGTTCCTTATACTCAAGTTGTGAGTAGCTTGATGTATGCTATGTTATATAAAAGACTTGATATCAACTTTACTATTGGTCTTGTAAGTAGATATCAAAGTAATCTTTGATGACAACATTTGATAGTTATGAAAAAGATCTTAAGATATCTTAAAGGAGCAAAAGACTTGAAATTATGTTTTTAAACAGATGAACTGAAAGTGGTAAAAGGGGTCAGATGGTGACTTTGCTTTGAGCAAAGATGACAACAAACCAACTTATGGACAAATATTCTTGTTTGGGGTGTGTAGTGTTGCGTACACAAGAGGTTGAGTATGTGGCTTATTGTATGACTGCAACTAGCGTCATTTGGATAAGTTGCTTCATACATGATTTGAAGTTGGATATAACCAATGAACCAATTGTCATTTTTTGTAACAACAATGCGTTAATTACTCTGATTTAGAGTGAAGTTCATAACTCCAAAAACAAGCATATACTGGTTAAATACCACTATGTTCATGATATGGTCATGAGAAATAAAATATTCATCTCATATATGTCAACTAATGATATGTTGGCAGACCCCTTAATAAAAGGCATAACATAAGATCTTTTCCCAAAGCATGTTACAAACATGGGCTTGAGATGTGTTTGAATATTGTATAGGTAAGAAACCACACAAAAGATAATGATTGAAATAACAATCATACATGACATAACTTGAAAAACCCTATAAAAGTGAGAGGTAAAATATTACGGACAATGGTCATTCTTAGGCTGTAAAATGTTACATGAGAATAAAATAAATGGTAATGTTAAAAATGTCTGACAAAGAACGGTTGTAACGGAAAGCCCAAACGTGAAAACTAGGAAAATGAAACCATCTATAAATACTGTAAAGAAATAAAGTAGAGCACGATTGAAAAAAATATGAAATCTTCCTTGTGTAACCCGTCTGAGAGAAACCATATACAATCATCCTCTCTCTGTCTTTTTCTTTTTTATGTAGATCTTCCGGACACTTTCCTCTCCAAACTCCGGCAATCACACCAGAAACAAGGCCTATCAAAACCCGTCACTTACTTAATCCTATTAGACTACGAAGTATGGCTAGAAAGCCCTGGTGTTGCACCCTCTAGCCAATCCCCACCTAAGTAACTACCTTCATATCTACTCGATAGGCATCCACTGGAAACATCAACCTTCCTGCGCCTGGAGCCTTAGCTGACCTCTAGGGCTCTTTGACTCCCACTTTTAGGTGGTGAGTTTGACCCATTTGAGGGTTTATATATGTGTGTGGTAGACTCCGGGCTTCCATTGCAACCAAGAAAATAAGAACATCAACCTTCCTCTACAAGTTCCACTCTGGTAAGCATGCTCGGGCTTGTCGTTCTCTTAATCGTTGATTTTGTCTTTTTGTTGCGCGTGTTGCACGACACGGACACAGACACAATTTATGTTCTTCTAGAAAAGTTTCAGTGGGTTCTTTAATGTGCTTGTGGCTATAATTTTCGTTCTAAATCGTGAAAATTTTTGGTGGAAATCACTAGGTTAAAGGAATGGCGATGAACAAGGGAATTGCTCTCAGCTCAAGACAGGAGACAGAAGACGCAGGTAATTTCTATTGTGGTTGGTGTTGCTTGGACTTTTCTTGTTTTCCTCAGCTGTTTATGCTCAGGATTCGCATATACGATGTTCGTAACAGTAATTGGTAATGATTGCGTTCTAATTGCTGAATTTGGAAAAGTAGGCCAGTTGTCTGGTTGGCAGGACGCAGCTAACAAGTCGTGGGAACACAAGAATCTTTTTGAGTGTTAAGAGATGTTCTTAGCCTTCAGTTCATTTTCTTGGTTAACAGTTTTGTCCAGATCCCGGTCCCTGATTATGAGATGCCGAAAGATAATTAGCAAAATCAATTAGATTCATAACGCGTTGATCTTATTTTTGCATTATCCTCTATGCGTTACAGGAGTGTAAACCTTACTACCAGTTTATCAGGCTATGGGATGTGCTTTTCAGTTGTTTCTTCTGCGATCTTGAACATCTTTGTATTCAATCTTTCATCTCAATGCTGCTTCTCTCTTATTATACTCCTT
Organism: Brasenia schreberi; assembly: GCA_036023115.1. Classification (NCBI taxonomy): domain Eukaryota; kingdom Viridiplantae; phylum Streptophyta; class Magnoliopsida; order Nymphaeales; family Cabombaceae; genus Brasenia; species Brasenia schreberi. Next base: position 284,060 of record JAYKKT010000063.1, read on the forward strand.
GCAAGTATTTGCTATACAGAGAAATTGTTTATATGTAAAAGGTAGTATCTTGCATGCGCTTAACATGTGGATGACTGTTAATTGTTGCCATTAGGTTTTGTCAAAGTTGTGTTGCCAGCCAGTGATTGTGTACATTCCAGAACATGAGGTAAGTTGAAAGGAATTCATATTTAGATTACTGAAAGATTCTTAGTTGAATTTATAGATCAAGTTGAAACATTGCATACCGGGATTTTTAAATTGTAAGCTGAATTTATAGATCTACTGTACTGAAAACCTAGCTTTCGTGAAGTTATTTAGATACCTTGCCTTCTGCAATGTTCTTTTTGGTTCCTCCTGCTTATGCTGTTCTTCTACATTTTCAATGCATTTCTGAAATGCTTTAAGCTTCCACATTGACTTGAATTCGAAAATCAGCTGCAAGTTCATGTGTCACAACTGGTGGTGAACTTCAAGCTTTCATTCTGCACTCAAGTCAGTTCCATTTTATCTGAAAATTGGGCTCTTTGTTGAGGTAACCAGTTGATATGGATCGTAATAATTCATGAGACTGGGAAAACTACATATGTTTTCTTTATGTTCAGATGTTTGGTGCATATGATATTCAAGGCTATGAGCATTGCATATATATGCCAGCAGACGAGCTTCTATGAAAAGTACAGAGAATTCATAAGTTATGGTTGTGGCAGCACATGCCCAAGTACCGCCAGAATTTTGAGAACCTTTAAATGTGAATAGTCTAACTCCTACCTTAGCATCTGAACTTGTCAGGCACTTGAATTAGTCTACGCTCTCTTACCTAGGCATCTGAACCTAAGAATGAAATCTTCGTTGCATTCAATAGAAACCTGAAAACTGACAATCTTCCTTTGGCATAATGTGTTTTTTCAATCTGTTCTTTGTCGATCAAGGCAGGATTTCAGTTTCATTTAAATCTAATGTTCTGCTAGTAGGAATATCTATTTGATTGCTTAAGTTGGTTGTATCATTGATTTCGGTTTGACAATCACCTTTTTATTTGTAAATATTCTGACAAGCACTGTGAACTAACAGCACACGAGGGGTATGGGACAATGGATTTATTTCAGTAGCCGAATATGGAGCTGAGATTGGAAAGTCATCCAAGAAGGGCAAAGCTCGGAGACCTGTCAAGCTGTTGTATAGTGGCAGGAATCATTATGATATGCTCATATGATATCTTCGTATGCCGTAATACCATTGTTATTATGATACATGGAGCATGGGTCCAGCAAGCAGCACATCTACATCGTAAAAAGGAAAACAAACTGTTATCTCATTGGCTTTGCGACTCCTAAATTTTGACAGAAGTCATGTAAGTTGGGAGTTTGAAAGATCCAATGCATTATCTGTATCCTAGAGCCAACTGAGCATGATGTTAAAACCAATGTCAATTTGCTGGTTTGTATTGCACACCCTCTTTGTGTTCAACCTCCCACTCGCTTTAACTTGGGAACCTAAGGTTAGGCAGGCCTCTACCGCATGTATACCCCGAGAATCAAACTTATAACCTTCAAGGCAAAGGCTTTTGAGTTGAACCTCTCTCCAGGGGAGCAGTTGCTACTTGTGCAGCCCACTTGCCTGATTGTGTGTGATCTCTGTATATTGCTCTTTTTGAGTTCATTCCAACTAGGCGGTTCTTTCATCTCCTTTGAATTCTTGAAATGATTGGTTGTCTTCTCCAAATTGAAAAGAGATAGAAAGGGCAGGATGAGGACCAATCCCAGTTAAATATCAATCACCTTGGTCCTATTGGGAAAAGCATAACTGGATAGGAAAACAATCCAAAATCCAAAAAGATTCCTGCAACCTACCGTATCCAGAAGCAATAGAACTTTTTACGCTTTCGACAGCCAGCATAAAACTTTGTCGGTTTTTTATACCATGGATTATACAAATTATGAGCATTGCTTTGGAGCGTCTCCGCCTAGCGACGCGCCGTAGAATCCGAATGTAGTGAAAAGTAAGTAAGAGTTACTATATTTTCGCCCGGATGTAGTGAATCAATTAGAGAGAGGGTTCCCACATTATGGATCGGTGTGGGTAAATAAGTTAGTCTCGCTACATTGTCGCTAGAATGTAGTGAAAATATTACAGAGAGGTTTTCCGCATTTTCAATATGGACGGATGCAGGGATAAGAAAGTTAGTCCAAGATAATAAGATTCGTATTGGTTCTTAGAATATCGAAACATTGTTCAGTAAGCTAATGGAGGTGATAGATACTATGATTCGAAGAAAGATTCATATTTTATGTTTACAAGAGACAAAGTGGGTTGGAGAAAAAGCAAAAGAGATTGAGGATATAGGTTTTAAATTATGGTACTCAGGTAAGGAAAAGGCTTGAAATAGAGTTGGTATTATCATAAATAAAGATTTAAAGGATAGTGTAGTAGACATACAACTATATGGTGACCGAATCATGATGTTGAAATTAGTGTTAGGAGTAGAGGTTCTGAATATAGTTTGTGTTTATGCATCCCAAGTATAGTTAGAAGATAGTATAAAGACAGTTTTTTGGGAAGAGGTAGATAAGGTGATTCAAAGGAGATGATTTGTTTAGGAAGAGACTTAAATGGACATGTTGGTAAGGAGGCATTAGGATATCAAGGTATTTATGGAAACTTTGGTTTTGGGTATATAAATGAGGAAGGTAGGGAGATTTTAAATTTTACTATGACATTTGATCTCTTTATAGTCAATACAATTTTCAAAAAACGAGATAAACATTTAATTACTTATAAGAGTGGTTTATCACAAACACAAATTGATTACTTTATTTGTAGAAAAAAAGATAGAGCGTGTTGTAAAGATTGCAAAGTAATTCCAGGAGAATGCTTAACCACCCAATATCGACTTCTAGTTATAGATTTACAAAGAAGAAAATGGACAAAGAAGAAAAGAGTATATCGAGCTATTTGGACTAAATGGTGGAACCTCAAAAGCGACGAAGAAGATATATTTACACAAAATGTCCTTCAAGGAGATGCTTAGAATTATGTTGGTACACCTTGTGATATGTGGAACAATATGGCTATACATATTAGGAAAGTGGCGAAAGATGTATTAGATGAATCTAAGAGAGGTGTACCGGCACAAAAAGAAGCTTGGTGGTGGAGTGAAGTAGTGCAAAATAAAATCAAGGCAAAGAGAACATGCTACAAATTACATTATGCTAAAAAAACTAGTGAAACTTTAGAGGCTTATAAGAAAGCAAAGAAGGAAGCGAAAAAGGCCGTCAGTGAAGCAAAAGCTAAAATTTGGGAGGATTTATATAAAAAACTCAACTCAAAAGAGGGTGAAAGAGATATTTTTAAGATAGATAGGGCTAGAGATAAGAAAACTAAAGATCTTAATGCAGTTAGATGCATCAAAGACGATCATGAAAAAATTCTAGTGGCAAATGATGATATAAGAAATAGATAAAAAAAACTATTTTTATAAGTTTTTTAATAAAAATAAAGGCATTAGTATTAGCTTAGGAGAGTTGGCCAAATAAAAAAAGTATATAAATCACAATTTCTACCAACGTATTCAAAAGAATGAAGTCAAAGATGCTCTTAAACATATGAAGGGTGGTAAATCGGTAGGACCAGATAATATTACTATAGAAGTTTGGAAAATTCTAGGAGAAAAAGGAATCACTTGGCTCAGAAGACTATTTAATGAAATATGAAAAAACCAAAAGATGCCCGAGAAATGGAGAGCAAGTACACTTATACCCATATATAAGAACAAGGGAGACATTCAAAATTATACGAATTATCGAGGTATCAAGTTAATGAGCCATACTATGAAATTGTGGGAAAGAGTTATCGAACGTAGGTTAAGACAAGTATCGAGTACAACAGAGAACCAATTTGGATTCATGTCTGACAGATTTGTTGTTGAAGCGATTCACCTTTTGAGATATCTTATGGAATGTTTTAGAGCAAAAAAAGAAAGGCCTTCACATGATATTTATTAATCTAGAAAAAACTTACAATAGGGTATCGAGGGAGGTTCTTTGGAGAACCTTGGAAAAAAGAGGTATCCCATTGACATACATAAACCTTATAAGAGACATGTACGATGGTGCAAAAACATATGTGAGGACTCATGAAAGAATTATGGACTTCTTTGAAGTTAATATTGGGTTACATCAAGGATCAACTTTAAGTCCATACTTATTTATAATGGTGATTGATGAGTTAACAAAACATATTCAAAATGAAGTACATTGGTGTATGTTATTTACAAATGACATTGTGTTAGTGGAGGAGTCTAAGGAAAAAGTTAATAGAAAATTGGAACTATGGAGAGAAACATTAGAAAGTAAAGGCTTATGACTTAGTAGAACAAGGACAAAAAATATGGAATGTAAGTTTGATCATTTGGTTACTTCGGAGGACATAAAAATTAAAATTGACACACATTGCATCCCCCAAAAGGAAAGCTTAAAATACCTAGGGTCAATTTTCTAGAGTGATGGAAGAATTGATGGAGATGTTACACTTAGAATTAATGTTGGTTGGTTAAAATATAGAGGAGCATCTAATATTCTTTGTAATGAGAAGATACCATTAAAGTTAAAAGGTATATATTATAGAGCGACAATTAGACCTGCTATGTTTTATGGTTATGAGTGTTGGGTAGTTAATCATCAACATGTACAAAAGATGTCTGTGACAGAAATGAAGATGTTGAGATAGATGAGTTGTCATACAAGAAAAGACCGTATACATAATGAGGTTATTAGAAATAAATTATGTGGCACTAATAGAAGATAAAATGAGGATATCGTTTAAGGTGGTTTGGATATATAAAAATAAGATCAAAAGAAGAACCTATAAGAATGTATGAAAAACTAGATTTTGAAAGTATTAAAAGAGGTAGAAGCCGACCATAAAAGTGTTGGAAAGAAACAATAAAGAATAATGTAGCATATTGTGAGTTAACTGCTAACATGGCACATGATAGGGCTCTGTGGAAACAAAGAATCCATGTAGTCGAACCCGTCTAGTATGGGAAAAGCTTAGTTGTTGTTGTTAATTTTTTGGAATTGGGTTAAATGTGTTGTTGCTGTAACCGACTAGAAGCATTGAGGTAATTGATTGTACTAAAGAGCTATTGTATATGCATCAACTGTTAAAAGCAGTAACTATTTACAAGTCTTCTCCGGTACTAAGGGTGTGTTTAATTTGTAGCGTGAGGCCCTTGGTATTAGAACTGTTAGCCTAGTCCAATATGGGCTTGTAATCATGGTGTGTTTGATTTGCAAGCAATATTGTTGCTTGAGTTTTTTTGCGAAACGGAATAGCAACACTAGAGAAGAGGCATCTGGGTTTTCGTACGAAACCCTGGGTCCAGTTCTTATGGCCCATTTCCCCTTGATGCTAAAGTTTTTTACTCAAATTAAGCATGTAGAATCATAGTTTCATCCCATCAACAGGTTCTGCATTTCATGCACGATGAAACTTGGAACTGTTAGCGCTGAAAAACAAGGTTCAATGCCTTCAAAACCTCGTGAACACGCCCTAAGTGGGAGAGAATCACATTTATGCGAGCTGGGGAGTCTTTTTCACCCAGATTTTGGAAAGTTAAAAAATGAGTGCAGCCATGACCAAATTCAAGTGCTATAACGCAGAGTCCATTATATAACTTTGGGTTATTCATCTCACCCTATAGATATTTCTAGTTATGACATAGAGCCCTCTTGTAAATCCAGAGTTATTTGTGTCACCCCTAGAAAACTTTCTTCATTGACATCGAGTTTGGTCTTCTGTCGTGTGTTAACTTTGAAAGGACTCGTACAGATTTTCGTTTCCCTAGTGTTCAAGCATTGGTGACAGTGAAACCCAATCTGATTGTTTCTCAAAGTGTTTAAACTATCTCAGGCATGTGAGGCTCTCTTTTTTTAGCTTTTAGTGTCACACCAACTTTTCCTTACGAAATATAACATATTTATACCCTATTCAACAAACCTGAGCACATATATCCTTACAAACAAAACAACAACAACTAAGCCTTTTCCCATACTAGACGGGGTCGGCTACATGGATTCTTTGTTTCCACAGATCCCTATTGTGTGCCATGTTAGCAGTTAACTCCCAATAAGCTAGATCATTCTTTATTGTTTCTTTCCAACACTTTTGTGGTCGTCCTCTACCTCTTTTAATACTTTCCAAATTTAGTTTTTCTACCCTTCTTACAGGTTCTTCTTCTGATCTTCGTTCTATATGTCCAAACCATCTTAAACGATGTTCTCTCATTTTATCCTCTATTGGTACCACTCCTAATTTGTTTCTAATAACCTCATTATGTATACGGTCTTTTCTTGTATGACCACTCATCCATCTCAACATCTTCATTTCTGTCACAGACATCTTTTGTACATGTTGATGATTAACTGCCCAACACTCAGAACCATAAAACAAGGCAGGCCTAATTGCTGCTCTATAATATTTACCTTTTAATTTTAATGGTATCTTCTTATCACAAAGAATACCTGATGCTCCTCTCCATTTTAACCAACCAGCATTAATTCTATGTGTAACATCTCCATCAATTCTTCCATCACTTTGAAAAATTGACCCTAGGTATTTAAAACTTTCCTTTTGGGGAATGCAATGTGTGCCAATTTTAATTTCTATGTCCTCTGAAGTAGCCAAATGATCAAACTTACATTCCATATATTCTGTCTTTGTTCTACTAAGTCGGAGGCCTTTGCTTTCTAATGTTTCTCTCCATAGTTCTAATTTTCTATTAACTTTTTCCTTAGACTCCTCCACTAATACAATGTCATCTGCAAATAACATACACCAAGGTACTTCATCTTAAATATGTTTTGTTAACTCATCCATCACCATTATAAATAAGTATGGACTTAAAGTTGACCCTTGATGTAACCCAATATTAACTTCAAAGAAGTCTGTCGTTCCTTCATGAGTCCTCACACATGTTTTTGCACCATCATACATGTCTCTTATAAGGTTAATATATGTCAATGAGATACCTCTTTTTTCCAAAGTTCTCCAAAGAACCTCCCTCGGTACCCTATCATAAGCTTTTTCTATATCAATAAATATCATGTGAAGGTCTTTCTTTTTTGCTCTAAAATGTTCCATAAGACGTCTCAAAAGGTGAATCGCTTCAATAGTAGATCTGCCTGGCATAAATCCAAATTGGTTCTGTGTTGTACTTGATACTTGTCTTAACCTACGTTCGATAATTCTTTCCCATAATTTCATAGTATGACTCATTAACTTGATACCTCAATAATTCGCACAATTTTGAATGTCTCCCTTGTTCTTATATATGGGTATAAGTGTACTTGCTCTCCATTCCTCGGGCATCTTTTGGTTTTTCCATATTTCATTAAATAGCCTTGTGAGCCAAGTGATTCCTATTTCTCCTAGTATTTTCCAAACTTCTATAGGAATATTATCTGGTCCTACCGATTTACCACTCTTCATATGTTTAAGAGCCTCTTTGACTTCATTCTTTTGAATACGTCGGTAGAAATTGTGGTTTATATACTTTTGTGACTTGGCTAAATCTCCTAAACTAATACTAACATCTTTATTTTCATTAAAAAGATTATAAAAATAGTTTTTCCATCTATTTCTTATATCATCATTTGCCACTAGAATTTTTTCCTCCTCGTCTTTTATGCATCTAACATAATTAAGATCTTTAGTTTTCTTATCTCTAGCCCTAGCTATCTTAAAAATATCTCTTTCACCCTCTTTTGAGTTGAGTTTTTTATATAAGTCATCCCAAATCTTAGCTTTTGCTTCACTAATGGCCTTTTTCGCTTCCTTCTTTGCTTTCTTATAAGCTTCTAAAGTTTCACTAGTTTTCTTAGCATAATGTAATTTGTAACATGCCCTCTTTGCCTTGATTTTATTTTGTACTACTTCACTCCACCACCAAGCTTCTTTTTGTGCCGGTACACCTCCCTTAGATACCCCTAACACATCTTCGCCACTTTCCTAATATGTATAGCCATATTGTTCCACATATTACAGGGTGTGCCAACATAATTCCAAACATCTCCTTGAAGGACTTTCTGTTTAAATATATCTTCTTTCTCGCTTTTGAGGTTCCACCATTTAGTCCGAATAGCTCGATGCACTCTTTTTTTCTTTGTCCACTTTTTTATTTGTAAATCCATAACTAAAAGTCGATGTTGGGTGGTTAAGCTTTCTCCTGGAATTACCTTACAATCTTTACAACACGCTCTATCTTTTTTTCGACAAATAAAGTAATCAATTTGTGTTTGTCATAAGCCACTCTTATAAGTAATTAAATGTTCATCTCATTTTTTGAAGATTGTATTGACTACAAAGAGATCAAATGACATAGCAAAATTTAAAATCTCCCTACCTTTCTCGTTTATATCCCCAAAACCAAAGTTTCCATGAATCCCTTGATATCCTAATGCCTCTTTACCGACATGTCCATTTAAATCTCCTCCTAAACAAATCATCTCCCTTTGTGGAATCTTTTGAAACACCTTATCTAACTCTTCCCAAAAAACTATCTTTATACTATCTTCTAGTCCTACTTGGGGTGCGTAAGCACAAACTATATTCAAAACCTCTGCTCCTAACACTAATTTCAACGTCATGATTCGGTCACCATATCGTTGTATGTCTACTACACTCTCCTTTAAATCTTTATTTATGATAATACCAACTCCGTTTCAAGCCTTTTCTTTACCTGAGTACCATAATTTAAGACATGTATCCTCTATCTCCTTTGCTTTTTCTCCAACCCATTTTGTCTCTTGTAAACATAGAATATGAATCTTTCTCCGAATCATAGTATCTACCACCTCCATTAGCTTACCCGATAATGTTCCGATATTCCAAGAACCAATACGAATCTTATTATCTAGGACTAGCTTCCTTACCCCCCGCATCCGTCCATAATCAAAATGCGGAGACCCTCTCTGAAAATTTTTCACTACATTCGGGCGACAATGTAGCGGGACTAACTTCTTTACCCACACCCGTCCATGATATGGGAACCCTCTCTGCAATTGATTCACTACATTCGGGCGAAAATGTAGTGGCCCTTGCTTACTTCTTACTGCATTCGGGCTCTGCAGCACGTCGCTAGGCGGGGACGCCCCAAAGCAATACTCATAATTTTTGTAATCCATGTTGTAAAATCCGACGAAGTTTTACGCTGGCTGTCGGAAGCCTAACACAACCCTCCTCCTTTATCCGGGCTTGGGACCGGCAATGCAAGGATGATCCCTTACATGGGCGGAGTTCTGAGCACATATATCCTTGTGTTAATAAAATGTGGTTTCTTACTTTGCACAATGGAGACAATTAACCTTCTTAATTGAAAGAAAACTACTGTTCATGGTTAATCACCACAGCCTTGAGGGAAATTTATACATGCAAAAGATTTGCCACACTACCTATAACTCGAGATTTAAGAGAATTGTATACCACAAAGTGGTTCGATGAAATTATGCAACACAACCCTTTATTTTTTGTGTGGAAAGCACTTGGTGAAGGTCTCCCTGTGATGCAGAAAATCGGGCAGAGGATACACGATATCAAAAGGGTCTGTCCAATATGTATGGATCAGCAGGATTGGGTATAACAGAGTCTGACCAAATGCAGAAGGGCAGCTCAACTGTGTGGAATTCAATCTTACAAAGAAGGAAGGAAGCCCAAACGACAAACTCGCATGGGCAGCATTCACATTACGGAGAATTTGGTTAGCTCGAAATGAAATGATCTTCCAAAACAACAATACAAATTCTCGGGGAATCACAGTTAAGTTGGCATAGGAATTCAAGATTCAAGATCTGCCAGTATATTATCAAAGAAAAATTAGAATAATTGGACTGTATCTGTATTTTTCCAATGTGTACATATTTCAATTCTCATTTTGTGCTTCTGAACACAGACAAATATATCAAATTCTCCTCTATCATAAAAATATTGAAAGGAAACAATAAAAATGATTTAACTTGTGCTAGTATGGCATATGATCATACTATAAAAACAAAGAATTCATGTATCCGACCTCATTTAGTACGGGGAAAGCTTTAGTTGTGCTTTTTGTATTGTTAAGTGGTTTTACAAGTCACTTGGGCCATTGTTTCACACTATGAAATGAAATATCATGTGTCTTTGGGTTAAGCGGATCGGGTACGGGTCCAGTTCGAATCTGGATTATATCCTAACCGTGAACGTCCGTGTCTGGAGAATGAGGGAAGCCCTGACAGTTACAGCGGCGTGAAAAAGGAAGAATGACTTTTCGAAATTCTCATTTCAATTCAGATGGATAGGTGAACCATTCGGTACATTCCTGTGAACCGTGTGCCCCATTTATCTCAGAAGAGAGAAGACCGAAAATCAAGCTTTTGGGTCGCGTTTCCTAAAAAAGAATGGAATCTGGTGAGTGGCAGTGGCCCTCGGTATCCAATTCCTTCTAGGGTTTTCCCTCTCTCCCTCTCTCTCGATTGCGCCGTTGATCTGCTGGAGAAGGGATGGAGGAAGGGCCGAGCAACGGTGGAATGTTGTACCACGAGGTGCAGGAGTCGAAGCTATGCGCGGTACACTGCGTCAACACGGTGCTGCAGGGACCCTTCTTCTCAGAGCTCGACCTCGCCGCTCTTGCCTCTGATCTCGACCGCCGGGAACGACAGGTGATGCTCGAAGGCGTGGCGGCAACTGAAGAAATGCTTTCTTTTGACACCGAGGGATCTCACAACGTCTCCATGGATGGCGAGTTCAGTATTCAGGTGCCATTCCCCCCCCCTTCTCTGAATGTCACGAATTGCTTTTTGAATAAATGCAGGATTCTTGTTTCTGTTGATTTTCGTCGCCTACATTCTGTTCGATGAAATTAGTTTATCAGATTTCAGTGGAATTGGTTGTGGTATTGAAAGTCGTAAAAACGACCCTTCAGGACTACGAAGAGGCATGAAATTTCCGACTGTTAGAAGGCCAAGACGAAGAAATAAGGAGGATGAAATTCATGGGGAATAAGAGTGCAAGAAATAAGGACCAAAGAAAGGAAATAGGGATAGACAAAGAAATTCATCGTACTTATAATGTGGTCATGCGATTTTGGACCAGACGCAGATTGGGAACTCTAGGGGGCGATATTATGAACTAAATAAAACGGCATTCTTGTGGTATGTCTAGGCGAACATGATGATAATTGTTCTATTATTTCATGAGTCCTCATTGTCATCTAAAAATCTGAATGTCTTGTTGAATATAAACCCTTCGCTGGACATGCGGAGAGGCTGAAATAAGTTGATCTTACCCAGGATCCTGGAGGCTAAGAGGGCAACTGAAAGTTAGGATTACAATGGGAGTCAAGATGTGCTCACTATGGAGATTGAACAAATGTTCTGTGTAAGGAAGAGAAAGCAAAAGACAGCGCATACAGACTTGAATGCCTGGTTATGCAGCTGGAATCTATCTTAATAGCCAACACGGACACTAAACTTTTACATTTTCCTGTGATCCACAAAATCAAGGAAAATAAAATTGGTGGATGGTGTTGAGTGTAGTTTTTTGCTTTGTGTTCAAGCATAGGAAGAAAATCAATCATGTCAGCATCAAGATTATTGGCTTAAAAAGTATCTGTTACATTACTTATAAGCACGTCATTGCCCGTCATATTCTGTCTTCATTTCTTTTCTTGTCGGCATTATTATTAGTGCTGGTGTATCGTATTGCAGTCTAATATATGTTGTACATTTGAGACCTATTGGATTTGAATTACTATTACATGCCTAACTATTCTTGTGGAAAAGGAAAACTTTATCTTTTGTTTTATCAAAAACCAAATTATTTTGACAACCAACAGAACTTGTTCACATCCTCCTCTCGATAAAAACGTTCTTGTCCTTAGGTAAACTCCAGGTATATCAAGAATAGTTGTTTTTTCCTTCTTCAAATAGGAGTGAAACTGAAACTTCACATCCGTGTCCAGTTTCATTCTTTTCATGACATTTCTGGCATTGCCTCTCTTTGTACGTTGGTCAATTTCTTAAAGATATGGAAGTAACCAAAATCGGAAAGAACCATCCTGACAATTGGCTGTAACAACCCTTACACTGTAGGCTCCATCTACTTATGGGTGTGCATATTTTGAAGTTGAGCATATAGAAGGCTTTCCTAATGGTCTTATGCTTAATATAAGGGACTTAAATGCTTGGTGTAACAATGTGACTGACGTTCCCAAAATTGTCTCATAATTGTCCTTGTGGCTCATTGTTACTTATCTGTTTATCTGTGTTTTATGTCCTTGGTAGGTTCTAGCGAAGGCTTTGGAAGTATGGGATTTGAAAGTCATCCCCTTAGAGTCACCTCTGGCCGAGGATGCACAGGCTGACCCCCTACAGGAAAACGCATTCATCTGTCACCTGCAAGACCACTGGTTCACCGTCAGAAAAGTGAATGGAGAATGGTTTAACTTCGACAGCCTCTATGCTGCCCCTCAGCATCTCTCCAAGTTCTTCCTCTCTGCATATCTGGATACTCTCAAGGGCTATGGCTGGAGCATTTTCTTGGTACGAGGCAGTTTTCCTAAAGAATGCCCTGTTTCATCGGTTGAGTCAATAAATGGTTTCGGACAATGGCTCACACCCGAAGATGCTCAGAGGATCACAAAATCTGCAGACCACTCTCAAGTTTCTCAATACGATGCACAATCTTTACAGTCAGCAGATCCCTTTCAAATGGCGGTTATGAGCTCGATATCAGATAAAGAAGAACAGGATCTCAATGCTGCGATCGCCTTGAGCTTGAGGGACAGCAGTGCCGCATCAGTGAGCAAAGAGAGTGAGCAAAAAGAGAAGCAAACCTAGAATAAATAAAGAGAAGCTGTTGCTTGTTTCTTTTGAAATTTACATTGGAGTCTGTTAGGCGTGACTACTTTCAGCTTTGTTACTTTGTATTGTTAATCTAATAAGCAATACACAGGAAAAGGAGACTTTCACAAATGAACATTGAAGGCGTTTTACCTACATATATATGTATATGTGTGTGCGGAGTGCGGAGTGCGCAAAATTTGTGTTGCAATCCTCTTGAATTGCTGCTAGCGAAAGCCTACAACACAAACTGGTGCAGGAAAGGAAACGAGTGCTTTTTAGATCCATACCTAGTAAGGTCTTCCTAAGCTTGTCAGTGGATCGGATCGGGGTTGATCCGGGTTTGCTCACATTTCTTGCGTGCTGGAGTGGTATGACCGTATGGGTTCGGGTTCAGTTAGTAGTGAAGCGAACATATGAAGAATCCCAAAGTCGGCACTTTTTCTTCGGGATGTTTTAGAGGTGATGATCAAGCATGCACTCTCCCGCGCTTTTTCTTCTCCGTTTGCACCGTCCAGAAGATCAACGCCCCTTATCTTCGACGGACGCTCCTCAGAATCACAATGTGGATCATCCTTCTCCCGAGTCAACTGATCCCCGTTCACTGCTGCTAATCCACGCCCATCTGTTGAAACAGGGTGTCCACCCTGATGACTCCCTTCTCCGAAAGCTCATCGATTTGTATGCCTCACACAACGATGCGCGTTCGGCATGTTTCACGTTCCATTCTTCGCCTAACCCGAGTGTGATCCCGTGCAATTCGATGATTAATGCCTACACGAGAATGAACCAGAACATGGAAGCATTGGAATTGTTGGGAAAATTGGTGTCTGGTGGCACCATGGAACCCGATAAGTATACGTTTACGTTTGTTTTGAAGCCATGCGCCGTGATTGGTCAACGATAGATGGATCGGTGGTTCGCTTCACCATGAGATTCTGACAAAAGGCTTGTTTTCCGATGTGTCACTATGTATTGCAGATTCGGCATGGTCAGGATTGAACGGCAAGTGTTTGATAGGATGCCTGAGAGAGATGTTGCCTGGAATGCGATTATATCAGGTAATGCTCAGGATGCAGACACTACGGAAGCATTGGCTTTGTTTAGGGGGATGCAGAATGAGGGTGTTGAGACTAAATCTGTGAGCTTGTTAAACTTGTTTCCAGCCATTTGCCATACTTCATCTTTAACGTTGTGTAGATCCTTGTATGCTTTTCCAATCAGGAGAGAACGCCCACTGCCCGTGTTTAATGGTTTGTTGACACATATTCAAAATGTGGAGGCATAGAAATTGCACTTCGGGTCTTCGATCAGATGCAGGACAAGGATGGTATTACAAGGGGTTCAATGATTGCTGGTTATGCACAGCATCGGTTTTCTTTAGAGGCGCTGGAGCTGTTTGATAGTCTTATAGTGGAGGCCTCAAATAAACCAGGTCTCTGTTGTTGGTGCTCTTGTAGTTGCTTCTGATGCCTCTGATCTAGACAGAGGCTGCATTCTCCATGCTTTTGTAATTAAGAAGGGAGCTTATTCCGATATTACAATTGTGACATCCCTTATGACTATGTATGCTAAATGTGGATGGACGGATATGTCGCGCGGCCGTTGTTCGATGGTATTCATAACAAGGATATAGTTGTTTGGTCAGCCACGGTGGCAGTTTTAGCTCAAAGCGGATGTTCTCGAGAAGCACTGACTCTTTTCAGAAGCATTCAACTCAAAAACTTGACGCCAAACAGAGTTACCATTATAAGCATTCTTCCTGCACGTGGACTTGAAGTTGGGGAAAAGCAATCATTGTTTCCTTTTGTGGTCTAATATTACTTTGGATAGTTCAGTAGGAACAGCACTAGTAGCTATGTACGCAAAGTGTAGGTCCTTTGAGTTTGCTCATACTGTGTTTGATAGGTTGCCTTAAAAAGATATCGTGACATGGAATGCCATGATAAATGGATATGCCCAGCACGGCAAAGGGAGCAATGCATTGCTAATGTTCTACAAGTTACATTCTTCGGGGCTCTGGGAGACCATGATCAAGGATGCAGTTTCCATGGATATATTTCCAAGGTTGGTTTTGATGCAGATCTGCATGTTAAAAATGCCCTTATTGACATGTACGCTAAATATGGGAGCCTTCGTTCTGCAGCTCTTTTTTATCCGAAGTCAGCAAAGGATGATCTCTCATGGAATACCATGATTGCAGGATACACTCAGAACAGATATGCCAGGGAAGCATTGACCTTTTTTCGACAGATGAAGGGTGAGAGCATCCTGCCGATTGCCACTAAAATCAGCGTTCTTCCGGCAGCGGCATACTTGGCATCCTTGAAAGGAATGGCACTACATATTTTGCAAAAGAGTTCTTCAATAGAATCGTTGATAGAGATACAGTATGGAATGCCATGCTTGCAGGATACGCAATACATGGGCATGGCAAAGAAACTCTTGAAGTTTTCTCAGAGTTGCAAAAGCTGCATGTCAACATTGATGAAGCCTCCTGTATATCAGTGTTATCTGACTGTAGACATGGTGGTTTGGTCGATGAAGGGAAGAAGTTATTCAATTTGATGGGCCAAAAGGATAAATTCAAACCAAATTTGCAGCATTGTGCATGCATGGTTGATCTTTTGGGACGTGCAGATCAACTCAATCTGGCGTGGATCAAACCATGCCTGAACAACCTGATGCTGCTCTATGGGGTGGACTCTTGGGGTGCTTGTAGAATGCACTCTAATCTACATATTGCGGAGAAAGCACTGAACACGCTTGTTGAGTTGGAGCCAGAAAACCCTGCACATTATGTGGTTTTTTCAAATATTTATGCCACACTCGGTAGGTGGAACGATGCAGAGAGGACGAGGAAGCTGATGGAGAAGTACTCTTTGAAGAAAATACCAGGTTGCAGTTAGATTTGGGTGAAAAGTAGGTGACAGATCTCATCCACAGCTTGCACGAATATGTGAGATGGAAGACTATGTTGGCTTTTGATCTCTGCTGCACAGGTTCATTGATGGAAGGAGGACTTAAACAGATACGAAGATAAAGAAGATCAAGGGAAGGTGGAATGGGTAACGGTTACCCGTGGATAAGAGAAGGTGGAACGGGTTAAGGTAAGACTTCTTTCTTTTTTTTTCTTTTCACCGGATTTTTATGTCTTTATGTGTAATCACTTTGCGATTCGGGCTACATCTTCTTATCTGCAATGTATATTGTATATGTATGATTAATCTTGTATATATTTGTATGTAACGTTTTCTCATATTTATTGTTGAGAATAGCTAAATCCAGATATAACATTCTGTGTTACATCTTCCATTTGGTCATTCGAGTTAAGGTTTATGACAAGGTAGTTTTATCTTTCACTTTTGTGGTTTTTCGAAGTTGTGTTTTCGCTTGCAAACATAATTGCAATTGATACCCATTGTGTGGTTTTTTCCCTATACAACAATCAAACATATTTTAAACTCATGTTCGTAGAATGTTTTAAGAAAATATCCTCTGATATGTTCTTAGTCAAGGGGTCCGTTAATATATCATCCGTTGATATATATGAGATGATATTTCCTTTCTCGTAACGCTACACAGTCATGTTTCTTACATGCTAAGAAACAACTCCACCTCTAAATAAGAATATTTATGTGGAGGTTGATTTGATATCATCTTTGCTTCCAGCAAAGTCAGCATATGAACATCCAACCGCTTTTAGTTCATTTGTTTTAAAACACATTTTAAAGTCTTTTGTTCTTTTTAGATATCTTAGAATACTTTTCAAATCTATCCAATGTTGTCAACCAGAATTACTTTGATTTCTAATTGCAAGACCAACAATAAAACTGATATCAGGTCTTCTACACAACATTAACATGCATCAAGCTACCCATAACTTGCCTAAGGAATGTTAGGCTTATTGTCTCCCTCACAAGGATAATCAACCTTACTCGGTTTGACTCCTTTTGCAACGGGTGTAGACGTAGAATTGCATTCACTCATTTTAAACTTTGATATAATGATATATTTCTCTTCACTTAGGCATAAGAGTTTATATTTTTTATATCAAGAAATCTTTATTCCAAGAATATAGGATGATTCACCCATATTCTTTGTTTTGAACCTTGAGTTTAACCATGACTTATTAGCCACGAACCAAGTTCAACTATGACATTTTGAAAAGTCAAATACCATTGATGAGGTGATTATTTAAGGTCATATAGGGACTTTTTCAACCTATATATTTTATGTTATTGGCCTTAACTTCGTATCTTTTAAGTTGTTGCATATATATGACTTCATCTAAATCTCTATTTAAAAAAATAATTTTTACATCTAATTAATGTAAATCCTAATCATAATATGTTGATATTGTCAGGATTATTCTTATGAATGCAAATTTCGCAATAAAGAATCCTAATCATAATATGTTGATATTGTCAGAATTATTCTTATGAATGCAAATTTCGCAACAAAGAAATATGTCTCAACATAATTTATCTCCTCTTTACAACCAATATTGCGTTGAACTTGTCGATAAATCTATCAACTTTATATTTTTTTTCACAATCCATTTACAATTTGTCTTTCCTTTTTTTGGCAAATCAATCAATTCATTGACGTTTTTTTCAAAGGATTTAATTTCTTCATCCATATTTTTTTTCAGCCTAACAATTCAGACGAGTCAATAGTTTGTTGATATGTTAAATTATCAATCAATTCATCTAAATTCACTGAATTGTACACTTCCTCTATAAGGTAAGTATATAATAATCTTTTAATTAGAATGGTTTGATCCTAAGTTTTTTTATGCCCACTTAAAGTTTCGGTTGGTTTAGTAAGATCATCTTTATTTATGAGTTCAAATGATGATGGATCTATATCTATTAAATCATCATTCTCAATGATTATTTTTAATATCCTCTAAGAATTCAACATTTTTGTTTTCTGATAAAATCGATATCATTTAGATCCTTTATAATATGAAATAAATATACATCTTAAAAACTTGCTATCTAC
The DNA here is from genome assembly GCA_036023115.1 of Brasenia schreberi. Lineage (NCBI taxonomy): Eukaryota > Viridiplantae > Streptophyta > Magnoliopsida > Nymphaeales > Cabombaceae > Brasenia > Brasenia schreberi. The sequence continues at coordinate 301,921 of JAYKKT010000063.1, forward strand.
TTTGTTTCTAGATTGGTCAAGGATCTTCACATGAGCGATAGATCCCCATATTCTAAGATGGCCTAGGTTTGATTTTATTCCAAATCACATCTCATATAGTGTAGAGAATAAAACTTCATAAGGTACTTTGTTGAGTTTATACACAGTTGTACTTATCATTTTTTTTCAAAATATCTTTGGTAGAAAAACATCTATTAACAAAGATCTTGTCATATTAAGTAAAGTCTTATTATATCTTTTTATTACACCATTCTGTTGAGGTGTTCTGGACATCGTATTTTGTTTTAAAATATCAAAGTTTCTGCAGAATTAAAAAAAATCTTTAGAGGTGTACTCTATGTCTCGATCATATATTAAGACTTTCATTGTATGCCATAGTTGGTTCTCAACTTTCTGCTTATATTCTTTGAATGCTTTAAGTGCCTTAGATTTATGTGTTAAGAGATATATGTAGGTATATCTTGAATAATCATCGATAAATATTAAAAAATAAATCTTGTCACGATGGGATTTTACCCTAAATGGTCCATATAAATCAGTTTGAATGCTTTTTAATAGGGTTGTTGTTCTTATTATGCCTTTGACAAATGTTTTTCTTGTGATTTTCTCTTCTAAATAAGTTTCACACTTGTTAAAAGTGTTTTCCTAAAAATTGGTCAATAAATCAAAGTTGGATAATTTCTTTAATTTTTTCACTTATGTGTCGTAGGTGTTTATGCTATATATATATATATATATATATATATATATATATATATATATATATATATATATATATATATATATATATATATAAGGCACTATCAATATAAGCATAAGAATCAACATTTATATTCAACTTGAACAATCCTTGTTCAACATCAAACAATCCAAAAAAATTTACCCTTACATGCTTCCCCATGGTTATCAACAAACTGACTTCAAATATTAATCAAGATAGATACTAAAACAAAATTGTGACTTATTGATGGTATAATTAATACATCAGTCAGTATAACAAGTATGTCTTATACATATATTATAAATGACTTAATTCTAAAAACATTTGAGAAAATGTTATTTCCAATGTATATCCAATATTCTCCTGATTTATATTTATTTAGGTTCATAGCCTCTTACTTGCTCTTAGAGATATGTCTGGTTCCTCATAAATCAATCCACCAATTAGATATTGAGTGATTCATGTAGAAACATTCTGAAACCACATAGATTATGTCATGCTTATCTGATTGACCGCATTGTTAGGTATTTTTACCATCAATCTTCTTATTGCGATAATTTCTCTTGTAATGCTCTATTTTTTCACAATTGAAGTATTTGACCTGAAAAGCGATTTCATGCGATTATTAAAAGTTTGACGGTCTTTCTTTCTTGTTATTCTTGCAAAACTTATTGTTTGGTTTGGAACTTGACCCTATCTCATCCTAAGCAATTAGCAAATTGTCTTTATTTATATTCATATGTTCTTGTTCAATTGTAAGTTTAAGGGGAACTTAAAAAGGATTGATTCAACTCCTAATGTAAGGATTGTGGCAATCATATTCTATGACGAAGAAGATTGTTTGTAATAGTTGATATTGACATAGCCTCGGGAATGACTTATTTTGGTATAGCTAAGTATCTTATCATTATCAACATTTGATTCACATATTCTACTACATTATCTTTTTTTTTATAAGAGACGTACTTTTGTATTAATAGTTGAAAATGTAACTTTGTTGTAGTATCATATTTAACTGTTATAGAATCAAAAACTCTTTAGCGATTTTGTATTCTTTGAATACCCTAATGAGGTCATCCTTCGTATACATGAGTATTATGGTTTTGGCTATCGTGTCATCTCTAAGATTTGTTTTATACAATTTGAACATAGTCTATACATTCAAGTGTAAGTATAAATTGGGTAAGTCTTTTTGACATTTGAAAATTCAAATGTTTAGCTTTTTTATTTTTACCAAATACATATATTCTGAAGTTCATTTTAATTGTTTGACAAAAATAACAATAATACGGTTTAAGAAAAGAAATCACCAACATGTAGCACATTAGATATTAGGTACTAAATTGAAAATATCTCAAAGTACCTAAAAGTATTTTTAAATGACATTAGGTACTCGTTTGAAAATACTCAAAACTTGATTCTATTATTTTATAATTAATCTAAAGACAAAACTATAATTTTTTTTGTAAGTTTTTTAAAGTTTAGGGGTAAATCAATAATTTTATCTATATATTTGATTTGATAATTTTATAAAAAAACAAAAACGGAATAATAATTAGACCCGAAATTGATTGGGGACAAAACAGTAATTTTACCCCTTCTTAAAAAGAAAAGACAAAATGATCTTTTGACTTGGTGGTAGTCTTGTGAATATATGTACATTCAAGGGCAATTATGTAATTCTAAATGTTAGTATTTCATAATTTCTATAAATTGTTAGAGGACAGATTTATCTTTTCGTCAGTTAAAAACAAAACTATCTTTTATTCTAAAAATATCTAAACTTTTTTGTAATTTAACCTAATAGCAGTTTTAAAAAATAGAACTTAATGTTTTTTTTAATAGAGATTCCGACTACATTTTCCTATATTTACTTGTTTGGACTTTTCGTTAAAAGTCATTATATGTTTATCAGTAATCTTTTATACATTTTCTCATATTTACTGTCAAGAATGACAGCCAATTCCGGATATAATTTCTGCATACTAACCATTGCATTTGGGCTTCTTAATTTAGAAGAGAGAGCTACCATCCATATTGGGAGCCAGGTAATACCGGGTATAACCATGTCCGCAATCTTGTATGAGCTCTGAAGAAAGGCTGATCGTAACTGTGTTCGACAGAGGCGCTGCCTTCGTGAACGAGTTCATGTATGTAAGCGCGAACGTTAGTGACACCGGCTCGTTCATCTCTGTGATGATCGCCTCCTCGGGCTATCAAAATGGCGCCAGAGAGAGCGAGTAATTGAACCCATATGATTTCGATAGTTGAAAACGGGCTTAAATTGAGAAACATAACCGAGCCAAACAAAAGAAGAAGAAGAATCAAGACCTAACTATTGGTTGAAAATAGCGAAGCCGAGAGAGCTATTCAAGAGATTGGATTCATACCTTATCAACGGAGGCATTCTGGCAGCAGAATATATTCGCTGTGCCGATATCACCCTAGTGGAGAACTTCACCCCTTCGTCATCGAAATCACCACTGAGAACCATAAAGAACCAAGAAAATCAACTCCAAATCAGAAAAACAAATAAATAAAAGGGGAACCATCTTGCAGGATCCTTCAAACTTCCTTACCACTGTCACCGATGGTGCTGAGATCCTTGCGAACTCCATCGACGGCATCCTCACGAATTGCGTGGTGCTCAGACGCCGGGATCCCCAAATGCTCGCTATTTTCCATGAGCTTCTTCTCAAAATCCGATATCTTATCTTGGTCTAAACACAAAACTTTGAACATCTTTTTCAGAATGAATAAAAGAAGAAAAGCTATAGAAAGGGAAGGAAAAAACCGGGCGGATCGAATTACTGGAGCTTTCAAACATGAAGGTGACGGTGTCGCTAACATCGTCAGCCTTTATGGTGATGATGTCTCCGTTGCTGGCGCATCTGAGCATCTTCGGCATGTTGTTGAGGTTCATGCCCATATGGAGAGATTGCGATCACAGCAATAGTGGTCCAATCCCTCGGAGCGGAGAAGGGCGACGTGGCTGGAGTCCATGGCCTGAAGGGAGAAGCCGGTGGAGAAACAGACGAAGTTGGCGTTGGTAGCAAGGTCATTAATGGACTCCATCACCTTCTTCAGCAGACTCGCCCTGCACCAATCTCAACTCCAAACGTCCTTCCTTCCTCGATCAATAAAAGGCGCGCAAGGAGGAAAGCAACGATCAGCGAAAATGAGAACGATGGCGAGTACATGCTTTTAGACGTCTACGGGCTGTGAAGTCAATGGATTCATTTGGCGGGAGATTTCGGAGTTTTCCGCCTGGAGGACACAACGCAGGGTTGGGTAGTAACGTATCCGTATTTACCCGAACCCGACCTCTATCGAATTCATGAATCGTGGCATAAAGGTCTTTCTTTCTTTAGAGAAAAAATCATGAATACCCCTATTGGACTTCAATATATTACAAGCTCGTGTTACATGTACATGCTTGTTACTAAGACTCCTCATTGTGGCTCGGCTCACCTGGTTAGGGGGCCCACTCATAAGTTGAACGTCATGATTTGATACTCAGGCCGGGTTGTACCAAAAAAAGAAATACTCTTTCACATGGATGCCCTTCCAATGGTTTCATTGCTAGACTTTCTTCTCACTCGCTCAATGAAAAAGCTTAATCCTCCAGCAGAGCTGGTAAACAATCCTGGCGAACTAAACAAGTGTTGCTTGTGGCTCATTCCTCCACTCAATTGGTTCTTCGCTTGTTCGAATTGAGCTGATCGTGACCCAAATAAGTACCAAGTTGGACAAGATGAACGTGAGTGTAAATATGACATTTCACACATATTTTTCAGTGACAAAATTCAACTTTTGAATCGGAGACTAAGTTTGGCTTATAGGATTCAAATGGTTCTTCTAGTTTTATTACATTGTACCACCAATTCATTGGGTTAACATGGTTTGGTAGCACAAAGTTCTACATACTGAACAAACAAGGCAATAGAATCTGAGCAGAGCCCAGCATGTACTTATCAAGTTCAGCTCATATGACTCAACGGGTCAGTCCAAGTTAGGTGCGTTTAGATGATAAGCGAGAACTAGCGATCTCATGACGAGTCGAACCAGACCAAACAAGAAGATGCAAGGTTCATTTACCACCACTAACCAGTCTGTATATGTATTCTACCTGCTTTTTCTTTCATGGGCCTGCCAACAAGAATCTCATCACTGGGGGCTGACGAATAAAGCGATTGTGCTGAATTGGTAGGAAATCCACTGCTTCTTTGGATAACATGGTCAGTAGTGCTTCCAACATGGACAACAAAGTGGAATCCATTATCAATGCTAGCAAGAGCGCAAGAAGCCAATGCCACAACATGGACACAAACAATTATTCTATACACCCCAAGTTGACAATTTAATTACTGCTACTTGAGCTAGGTCAGATCTGCATGGAATTATTCGTGAGAAACAGATTCTATTCGATGCATGGATCCGAACTACACCTCCTCTCAAGCGAATCGGGTTCTCGTCTCTTGTAAGAATCTCAATTGCCCCGCTAGCAAAATAGTGTATTACTTGTACCACGCTGGATCCATATCACATACGGATTCCTGGATGTTGCACGAATCCGTGTTTGTTCAAGGCGATCTTATTGGGATTGTTTTACGTTAAAAGATGAAATCAAATTCAGAGGGTACAATAGTTTATCGGAAGTGAAGTTGAATCTGATCAACCAAAATCAAGCCTTCTTCAACAGTAACAAATTACTACGCGACACGGAAACGAACACGAACCCGTCTTAAAACGTGAAATCGCCACTCAAAAGTTTCCTCATTCCTGAAACGACGGTAGTAGTAGACGAGGAGCGCCGGCGTGAGAAAGTGAAATGGAGGAGGGGTAAACACGAGAACCAAAATTTGAAAGCCGCTTCCGGACGTGGACGAGGAATCAAGGAGGGAAAGGCGCATCCAGACCAAATTGCAAAAAAGCACGCTGAATTCTCTCCTTTGGCGTGCTCCCTCATTTATAACACAGAGTCTCGGAGACACGAAGGGGACTCTTCGTCGCTCGTTCTATCTCCCGATCGGTCGCGTTTCTCCTTTCCGTCTCTCTTAGGAGAGAAACGACGTCTCTGAACACTCTCCGTCTGTTTCCCTCATGACGCACGGCGGCACCAAATCTGAAATCTCCTTCGCTGGGACGTTCGCTAGCAGCGCTTTTGCCGCGTGCATCGCCGAGGTATTCCTCTCCCTCTCCCTTCACCCCTTGTTTTCGTACCAGCGGGCCTCGAGTGACGCCGGTTTTTTCTCGTTCGGGTTCCCGATCTTTTACCGTTTGGCTTAGTCTTGAGTTTGAAGTGTTAATGGATGGATCACGTTTTTTCGTTTTTGATCGTTTCCTCACTGATATTTCTTGCTTGATGGCGTGATGTTTTGAGTCGTTTCTCGTTCTTTTTTTCTTGCATTTTCCGTAATTCTTTTGATGCGTCGCAACGATTGTCTATTTTGCAGTAGAATCGATTTTGGATCATTTCGACTCTGCCTTTTGTTTACATCGCACGAAGAGTGAAGAACTTCATTCTTCCGTAAAAAGTTACTTAATGCATGCTGTTGAAGTTTCGGATAGTTTCTTATTTGCGCGCTTGCCGTTGGATGCATAAGTTTCCCATAATTTTGATCGAGATCATCAATTTCTTCGTTCTATTTGTCTATAGTACAATTAGATGCATACCCTTTGCGAGGAGAACAGAAAAAGCAATTTGATCATCAGAAATTGAGGTCCATCAACATGCACATGTTCTTTTTAGCGGGGTTTTATAATATTACAAGGTCAGGTTCATGAGCTTTTGTTCATATCTTATGCAGATTTGTACCATCCCGTTGGATACTGCTAAAGTCAGGCTTCAACTTCAAAAGAATGTGGCTTCAGGGAGTACGATTACTGCACCCAAATACAGGGGATTGTTGGGAACCGTGGGCACAATTGCAAGGGAGGAGGGTTTAACAGCTCTGTGGAAAGGCATTGTGCCTGGACTACACCGGCAATGTGTCTTTGGAGGTCTGCGTATTGGGCTTTATGAACCAGTAGGTGTATTGCTTTTTTTTTTTAAAAAAAATTGATTTATAACTAGCAGTAGAAATTGCGTTCGCCACACTCGTATACTTTCTGATTATTTGTACCCAGAGAGTCCTCTTCGGCTGTTAAAGAATTCCTTAAAACTTTGCTTGTGGTTGCCGTGTGACATCTCAGGTGATAGATGTCAATGAATACCATTTTGCTTGCAAGTTGAATCGTCCAAGTGAATACTCTAGGATAAGGTTTTGGAAACAAATAAAACAACACAGACAAATAGCTATGACCCTGTTTCCAAGGGTAAGATGCTCTTGACAATAAAAACTTGTTGAACAATATCATGCTACTGCTAGATGCAAAAAGGGATAACTATTGTTTAAAAACTTTTGTTGTGTCAAAGAACACCGTTCGATCCAGGTGTGATGCATGAGCATTTATGAGAACTAGGGCTATTATATGGCTCCAATGAATTTGCTTTATTGGGTTTGTTACAACCAGAACTTCAATATGCTTATCATACTTATGTTTCTTGATCTAGAAGATTTGGCCCTCTTCTGGTTCTTTGATGCATGCACACCCATAATCCTGCTCCACTTTAAGGGTCCATAACTCCATATCATTAGGTTGTCTAAGACCCTAACCTTGATAGTTAAGACTGGAAGAAAAGGCTGTTTGTTATCTATGGCAACTTCATAGTGTTTGAAACGTGTATGTTCTAGTGTTGTAACTTATCATGATTATCGGTTACCATTTGCAATATGATACTGCACCTCTGGCAGATGACCTGTCGGATTTATGGGCGTATCATGCCATATCTTTGGTACAGGGGGCGTTCCATAAAGTAGAACATAGCATACCCATGTTGTAGGATTCTTCTTTAAAATTTTAAAAGGTTATTATACATATTGTGCGGTTGGGCATTTTCTGTCCAGGTCACTTATCATTACTTATAAGACTGGTGGTCAGGTTTATGAATTGTAGTCTAGTGCAAATTTACATTTTCTTGATTGAATCACTTAAGAAGGTGGAAAATTATTTTTCCAAATAGTTTTTTCCCTTGGTGTACCGCCTTTTGTTGATTCTAGAATGTGATATATGTTCTATTTTGATACACTATGCAGGTCAAAAGCTTATATGTAGGGAAGGATTTTGTTGGGGATGTCCCTCTGTCTAAGAAAATACTTGCTGCACTTACAACCGGTTAGAGCACTTCCATGACTGGCTGTGTTGTTCCATCTTAAACATTTTCAAATTCTGGTATTTTCATTATAACCTATTTTTACAGTCTGTGAATTGACTTTTGAAAGTTGATTACCATACGTGTACTTTGAGTTTGTCCCTCTGGTTTCTGCTTAGCATTTGATTCAAGAACTTCCAAATTTCCAGTGTCTGCCTATTGCATCTTTTGTACAGCAGGTTGAATTGTTCTAACACAAACAAGGGTATCCGGGTTTCTTAACTACCAAAGGATCACCTCACCAAGTCATCATTATTAGTGAGACTGGGTGCTCTATGTTGCATGGATACGGGTACGGGGTACGCAATTTTCTAAAAAACTAAGGTACGGGTACGGCAGTATTAAAAAATAAATATATATATATATATACACACACAATTATATAGAGCATTCTATATTTTAAAGAGCATTCTAGTGTTTTGTGAATAATTTTATTCTAACTATGACTATGAGAATGGCATTTATATTCTTCTTCAAAGTAAGAACAATTAAACAACAAACACATACCAGAAGTCGTCAATTGAATTTGCAAGAAAAGATCTGAAACCAACATAAAAAGCGATCTCCATCATTGGGGTTGCAGTGCTTCCCATAAGAGAATCAAGAGTTCCTCCTGAAGAAGCATCATTTCAAGAATATCATAAATCAGAATAATGAAGTCAACAACATATAAGCAAGACCAACATATACAAAAAGAATTAATGAAGAGATAGATAGACCTTTGTCAATCACAACATGTCAACATCAAATGAAGCAGATTTAAAGCTATGCATATCTTGCACATCCATCTTAATATCTGAACGATTTTCATGAAGTTAGCTCAAAATCAATGAAAAAGGTATAATAAAATGAAAGTGATTATGATATGGCATACCTGTTTTAAACTCGTACTTCGTAGTGCAATCTTCCTACGTATTACATAAACTCACAACAAACTCGTATTAAATAGTTCATGAACAAACAAGCAAATACAAACTTGGATACAATCATACAATGAATTATGAAACAATATCATTCCAATTTCGAACAAAATATTACAAGAAGCATATCAACACAAAAAAGTTACAAGTTTGTATCAAAATTCATATTCTAAGCACAATATTTTGAATCTAAATACATTTTGTTTCAAACTCCAACAGTCTCGATTTCAGTATTTCCTTCACTATCATATGTAAAAAGGACTGCTTCCATATTTGGTTCATCAAGAGACAATGATGCAACTTCAAGAATTCCGGCTTCATCCAATGGATCCCAATAATCTCCACCAACATCCCACATTTTTGTTTCACCTTGCACGTAATCCTTACTCTTTCTTGAAAGAAGACGAAGGTTTGTATGAACAAAAACCAAATCTTCACTTCTTTGAGGCTTTAACTTATTTCTTCTATAAGAATGGATGAATGAATATGTACTCCAATTTCTTTCACAACATGAAGATGAACATGGTTGCGAAAGAAGCTTTAAAGCGATCGTTTGAAGCTTAGGAATTGATGACCCATGCATAACCCACCATTCTTTTGGAGATAAACTCCATCTATTTTCCAAACAATCAAATTGTCCAAGTTCTTCTTCATTGCTTGAGAATTTCACAAATTCTTTTGTAACTTCTAGCCTTTCTTTTGGATCTTCAAAGAACCTTCGAAAACATTTATTCCTTCCTTCACAAATTTCATTATCTTTATGTGGGGGAATTCTATTAGAAACTTCTTCAATCCATTGCCTTGTATAATACCTACAAAATAGAAAACAAAAATATCAAGTATCAACATAATAAGAACAGAAATAAAGTTATTTAAATCGTAAAACTTATAAACCAAATGAAGGTTTGGCTTATTGGTGTCATAAGAATGAAACATTTCATAGATGAGCTTTGTAAAGCTTAGAATATAATCAACTTTATCCTACCAAAGGTCATTCAAATTTTTTCTTTCACAAAGGCAACCTTTTGAACATCATCTTCTCTATAGTGAGACCATTCTTCACTAATGACCATAAATTGGAGACCATGCTTAATGGTTCTCAACCTTTTAACCATTATAATGGTGGAGGCAAATCTAGTCTCAACAATAACAAGTAGCTTCAAATGCACAAATTGATTAATCATGGCTAGCCTCATGGAATGATTCATGATAAAATTTCTAATAAAAATTAAGGCCTCATTAGCAATAATAAGTAATCCAATGACATTCGACATAAACACTCTCATTATTTGGTGTATTAAGTGCATAAATATTTTTCAAAACAAGATTCAAGGTGTGCACCACACACGGTGTCCAAAAGATATGAGGATGAATTAACTCAACAATGGATCCAAGAACTTTGCAAACAAGTGCATTATCTAGGTAATTATTTGCACTACATTTTGAGGTCCAACCTCATCAATGGTGGACAAAATCAAATTAGCAATGTAATGCTTATCCTTATACTCACCCGATTGAGCCATCAATCGCCTTGAGAACATAGGTCACGAACTGAGGCAAATGCATAAAGTTAATCAATGGTCTTCTCTGCGCAGCTAGCTAGCTCAACTATTAGTCACTGATACTCACACTTTTTTTCGGCCGAGGTGTCTTTGATGGGTTGAAGTAACCTCAATATGTGGGCTTTTCTCTTTGCAACATTGTAGTTTTATAGCATTATAGTTAGGTGGAAGATAACTCGAGATAGTAGCATTTACAACATATGTGAATGAGCTAACAAAATAAGGATTTCTAGCCACATTGAATGGCAAACCAACAGAGAACAAAAAGTCTGGCTATTTCACAAGACAGATGATCCCTTGCCTCATTATTAAATGTCTTACCTATTGCTTCTTTACTGGCTCTTCTTCTCTTACTCCCTTCAAAGACATATTACCTCTAGGTGGGTTCAAACTTGTAGTTCCACTCTGGTTTTCCAAATACAAATTTACTAGTGATTGAAGCAGACGAAGTACTACCGGTAGCAGACATATTAGACATCTGAAAATAAACAAAATGAGGGTGTCATTGGGTATCTTTACTATGATAAATTGATAATTGAACACTATGTTGAAAGGTTAACAAATACCAATAGAAAGGTTAACGTAAGTAGGATGTTCATTCCATAGTTTGGAAGCATAAAGCTACTCAAAGAATGACTCAGAAGCCAAGCATGTTTTGAGTATGTAACATACGAATCACAATTCTATTGTAAAAGCAACAAGAATATAGCACAAGGACAACACTCTAAGAATACATCATGTGTATTGTTCTGTTAACAGGATTGCTTTTACAATACAAGGGCAACACTCTAAGAATGACTCTTTACTATAGCACAAGGACATACGAATAACAATAAGTAAAGATGCACACACACATAACAGGATTGCTGCTGTTAACAGGATTGCTGCACACATATAACAGTGCTTCATTGTTCTACAACATTGCATTTGAGCTCTCTTACTCACATATAACAGGATTACTCCCATATCACAGCAACCACATTGTAAGTGTATATATCCGATTCCATTGACAAGTGACAACTATTTCACATAAACCACATAACGTTGTAACTTGTAAGTGTACATAAACCACATAATGTCACAAACATGAAACATGTCGGCATGCCTTCAATTCAATGTTTCAATACGAAATGAGCCCCATTTCCACCTGAATATATCACAGTAGAAACAATGCACACACACAGAGTTAATATGGCGGCCAAGAAGAATGGAAGTTAAGGCCTTAGGGTAAGGATGTCAATGGAGTGGATACAAAATGTAAGGCAGCCCCGCTTCCAAAATCAATCAGCCAGGTTAGGTGACGAAACGTCAGTCGTCATTGAACAACAAGTTATAAAGAGAGAGAGAGAGCTCAAATGATCATGATAGCTCAGAGAGCTCAAATGCCCCATCTCCATGATAGCTCAGAGAGCTCAAATGCTCCATCTTTCGCATAGCTTTAGGAGATATCTAGACAGTTGCATTGCACACAAACACTACAACTCAGAGAGCTCAAATGCCTCATCTACACGATAGCTCGGCATGATCATGATGCCTTCAATACGAAATGAGCCCCGTGCCGTTAACCTGTAGCAGAACAACCAAGAAGGCAACAACTGTACCAGGCGGTCAATAGACGAAGGATGGTGGTCGACGGTGGCCGGCGGTCAGTGATCGCACTGATCGGCGATCGGCCCGAGACGAAGGAAGCTGTAGTGAGACGAAGGACGGAAGGAGAGAGAGAGAGAGAGAGCCAGGGGAAGAATCGAGAGAGTTAGGCTTAGGGTTTTATTTATTTTTTGGATTGGATTTGGGTACCGGTAAGTCAACTGACCCGAATCCGGTCCACCCACGTACCGGGTACCAGTACGTGGCGTACCCATGTTTGGGTACGCGTACCGGTATACGTATTGACGTACCGATACGCCAAAACGCGTATGGGTACGTACCCAACATACCCATATGCGTACCCATACCCGGTACGTACCGGATACGGGTACGACGCCCAAATAGGCGTACCCGTGCTACATTGGGTGCTACTAATAAGAAAACTGTTGATTGGCACTGTAGTGTATGTTGAATGTTTTGGAAAGAAATAAGCTATGGAAATATCAGCAGAAATAAATTGATATATGCGTGACCAAGTGTCCAGAAACTAGTTGAAATATGTATAATTTTCAAAAGGCGAGCAATTCCACATTGTTTTATATGAAATAAAAATAGATCCCTATAACTAAGTCATGACAAAGAAAATAAGCAAATGTACTTCTTTCTTGGTGAGTATCTCATGTAAGTATACTGTATATACTTTGTTTTGAGTGTGGGGAGATGCTTGAGGTTGATACTCTTGGTGACAACAGGATGCGTAAATTTCTTTTTTAACTTGCAAAGTATGGCCATTTTCAAATTTTATGGGAAGGTTTTGTGCACCAAAAGTAGCTTGTCTGTTACTTCACATGGTGGACATGGCTTGAACATTTTGAAGTTTGAGGCAAATCTGGGTCCTGCCCTGTGGTGCCAGGTGCACATATTGTTGGAGTGCAAGATACTGATATGTCTAATGACTAGATTGTTGCTATTGGCAAATCATGTAGTTGCATAAATTATGTCATACAACTGTTTGTTTTGTGTTATCAGCGGATCTAGGACTACATCTCCTGTGAGCAAGTGGTGGTAGCAGTTTAAATGCCACTGGTGCTTGTGAAGAGTTGAAAACGGAAATCTTCTGATGCATGTGTTGCTTTTAATTATAAAAAGAAAAGAAATGTGTTTCCTTTGTGTTTAATTGAAACTATCCTTTTTTCTTTCTTTTAATGAACTGAAACTATCTTCTTAAGCGATACTTTCCATTTTGAATTTGTGAGGAGGTCTAATTCTCCCCTTTTCAGTTGTCCTAATGTTTTTTCTCCCTGATGTACATCTTGAATTGCATTCAATTTAGAAAATCTGTTGAACCTTCGAAATTGGCAGTGTCATTGTCTAGCTAAGATGCTTTTATTGCAACTGTGACACAGGGGCTTTAGCAATCACGGTGGCCAATCCAACAGATCTTGTGAAAGTTAGGTTGCAAGCTGAGGGAAAGCTACCACCAGGAGTGCCACGGCGTTATACTGGAGCTATGAATGCATATTCAACAATCATTAGACAGGTCTTGGTTTTTCTCGTTAATTTTTCCAATGTTGTGGTAGGTAGTGCTTTTGTTAAATATCTTCCAACTGCAGGAAGGTTTAGGGGCCTTATGGACAGGGCTTGGCCCAAACATTGCGCGCAATGCTATTATTAATGCTGCCGAACTGGCTAGCTATGATCAAGTAAAACAGGTTAGCTTATCTTATACATGGTTTTCCCGACTGGACCTTATGGTTTATTTGTGTTATCATTTATGAGATGGTGACTTTTCTCTTCAACTTTGTGGCATGCAGACAATTCTGAAGATCCCAGGTTTCTCAGACAATGTTTTTACCCATCTCTTATCTGGCTTGGGTGCTGGTTTTTTTGCAGTTTGTATTGGTTCTCCAGTGGATGTGGTAACTTGCTCTGATTGTCTCCTTTTTAGTTAAATTAATCATATTCGACAAATGATATAATTGTTAGCTCCACAAATTGCAGTATTTATATCAATGGACCTATCATTTTATTAGTCCCATAAATAACTATGTTTTAGTCAATGGCTGCCTTCTTTTGGTGATCAGAGTCAGATATGCATTTTAGACTTCTGTGGAAATCTCTATGTTCATCCATAATTTGGACTTTGAACATATAATTTTGAGTATATGGAAGTGCACCCATAAGTTAGACTTTGTTCTTGATATCTGTAACTTGAACTCGTAATTTCGAGTATGTGGAAGTGCACCCATAAGTTAACTTTGTAGTTTGTATCCGTAACAAAGTTGCTACGAGCACACCTGAGGTGGACGTTGCAGCTTCTTATTTGTGTTTGGAGATACCAGTTCACACAAACCTGGGACTTGTTCAGGCTTTTAATATGTTGTGCTTACAACCAGTTGATATTTCATTCAACTCTCAGCTAGATAGGGTCTTATAATCTGTGAACGGATAGTTTTGTTACAGAATCTACTCAAAGGGAGGAGCACTTTCTGGTTATTTGGTTACTTTAGAGTATCATAACCGTCAAGTTTGGTTGTCAAAATTGTCTAGTATTCAATAAATATTCGATTGGGAACAGCAAGAATATGGATGGCCTGCTGCAAGTTGTTTAAAAATAAACTGTTTTTTAATGGCAAACTGGAACAGACCTATTTGTGTACTTCTCTGTTCACATAATGAGGGTGCAATCCTTGTGTGGTATAAGCTTCAAAACTTCAGATTAGAAATAATGGCCTTGTTTACAGATTGACCAACATTCTGTTATTGCATACAGAATCGGTGATTATAATGGTACGTGAATGAGAGACCATACGCGCCTCGTAGTATAGTGAACATACAATGAATCAGATCAAGGACATCTTTTCAAGTGGATGTGGGCGTGGTTGGATTGTCTTCTATGTGAGGGCCCCTGCTACACTTTATTCAAAGTGATTTGGATTCTGTCCCATTTTAAGATTCCAGATTGTGCAGTGGACAAAAGTGGCCAGTGTTCACAATCTCTTATGGGGAAATATGATTTGATTTCTTCATGTTTGATTGTCTTACTTCATAGATGTAAACATGCAACTTCCAATAAAAGAATATACAGTACAAGAAGCAAGGACTTATTCAGATAAAGATGCTTAGTGCCATGCTTCTGAACAACATATAAAGTTCACATTCTTTAGGGAAGGCTTTGTCCTGAGATCTAGCATATTACCATATAAACATAAGCATTAGAGTTCTTCTGTTGTTGTGTTAGCTCTGTGCCTGCTCTTGGTTTTAAGTGCTCTTACAGTTGTGTCACTATTCTGGAACCATTTTGACATATACATATTATTCTTGATACTAAATGAAAATAACACGTTCATCCAAAAATACAATATATCCAACTATACGGACAAGGTAAGCTCTTATGATAATTGTGAGTTGTGTCATGTTTGATTTGCCTTTCTAGACTCTTTCCTAACAAGTTGTTCTAATGGATCATTCTGCCTTAAGAAGTGTAAACCAACTTTGGCATCATATGAATTTATGACAATAACATTAGCATTCTTTTTTTCTTATTCTATGTATCAACTACTTAAGGGATCGTGCTCTCCTCCATTGTGTACGCTTGTAGGTTGACATCCAATATCAGAAGACTGTTCTGAGTATTTTGATGCTTAAGAATTTTAATATAAATGAGAAAACTTTTGTAAACATGTGGAAAAAGGAAAACAAAGCAAACTGTATATTCTAATAGAAATTAGTTTGCCTTAGTTGAATAACACATTATCGTCTCCTATGGTGGCTTTGGGAGTCAAGCTAGGTTTGGAATTTTCTTCATGAGCATTTTGAAGAAGCGGGTCTTAGCTGGAGTGGAGTGATCAATTATTTCATTTCAATAATCTTCTTCCTTTTATGCTTAAAGTACGGGTTGCCCTCAGCCATTTCATTGAGCGCTTTCTTCTTTGGGTTCCTTTTTGAAACATGCCACTCATTAACATCCAATTCTTCTCCATGTAGAGTTCTCTATTTTTCTCCTTGAGCAGTAGTATCTGACATTCTCCAAAATAAAGGGCCAGTCCTTAATTTATCTCCAAAATATAAAGCCTCGTGTCAAACTTTTGTATCTTTTTGGTGTCGATGCGGCAAGTAAGAAAGGATCTATTGATAGAGGTGTGAATGGTGATTTCGAAAAAGAACAAGTTGTTAAGGTGGACTTAGTTTGAGCCGGAAAGGTAGAAACCATCGAAGTGAAATTATTGAATACTCCAACTGAGGCTTAACAATTCTATATCCAAAAAGAAAGCAGTGATGGATTGCTCTCGAGATGGTTTAAATAGCATTTGGGGTACCTCTGAAGTTTCTTATGTATTTCATAGACATTTGGAAATCCCTAGCACCTGAGGAATTCACTTCTAATGTTTATACTTTTCTTTCTTTACGTTTTACAGAATTTTACTTCTACATCTACTTACTATTTCTTGTAAGTCATCCGAACATGGATTGACAATCTTAAGTATCAAAATACTCGAAACGATCTTGTAAAATATTAGATGTCCTCATGGGAGCTGATTACCCAAAAAAATCCCTGGAATAATGGGAAGAACAGATTTTGTACGTGGCCTGTAGATACTAGGTAGGGTTTAGAATGTAAATATTATTGTTATACCTTTATACAGTGCACAATATTGATTTCTTTTTAGTGATTTGCAGTCACAAAAGTAGAATACTTATTTGCTAAGGAGGGGGATGATAATACCAATATAGTTAAGATACTACTACAACTATGCAGTAGCCTCGATGAGGAGTCCTCACTTTAGGCTTGTAGGCCTTCTCATTGACATCCTTTCGATGCATTTTGCTTTCACTTCAATATTTTATAGATAGAAACTCTATATTTTTGTCATTGAATATATTGTGCCTTTAAGTGTTATTTTAGTTTGATAGCAAAGTCATAGAAGAGGTATATGTTAGAATGGTTTCGGAATGCGGGCATTGACTACGTTTCAAAGCAAGAACAGGCAGACCATTTTTTATGATGATGCTTCTGTGATACTAAGTCGGATCTCACGGTTGTATTAAACAAGCCTCTCATTAGTTGTATGTTACTGACTAGTCTAATTATACTTCTAATTTGTGAGCTAAGCAACATGGTACGGATGGATAAGTTTTGCTTAGTATCTTACATTAGGTGTACCATGAATCAATGAGTTGTACTAGTTGTACTTTTAAGACAGAAATCTGCTGCAAATTCTCTGTGTACTGCTACGGTTAGCATATTTATATGTTATAGGTTGATATTGTCCACAAAAAGCTGCATCCTATCTCGTATAAGGTGCAAGTGAGATTCTATGAAAATCATAGATGCATAAAAGCAAATTTTATGATTCTTTTGGCATGCACAAACTGGTAAATCTAAGGGATGTTGAACCATGCACCAATCACCAAATACTAGCAGTAATGGAAATCATATTTAACCTTATGAACAAATTGTAAGTGTGAAAAAATAAGAATAAGAAATGTTTTACCAGCGTTGGGTACTCGAAAGCATGTTGTATATTTGCTAATATGACAACATATCCCAACATGTGGTAGATGAGTGACTATGGAATCTGCATCGGTCCTTATATTTTCATGTCTAACTGATTACTTATATATGTGCGCTCTCATGCTTCCCATATACATACTTGTACTATTGGACATCAGATATTTTTAAGGGTTAAATATGTGTTTAGTTAAAAATGAAAATCATATCTAGGTACTCGAAAGCATGTTGTATATGTGCTAGTATGACAACATATCCCAACATGTGGTAAATGAGTGACTATGGAATCTGCATTGGTCCTTATATTTTCATGTCTAACTGATTACTTATATATGTGCGCTCTCATGTTTTCCATATACGTACTTGTACTATTGGACATCAGATATTTTTAAGGGTTAAATATGTGTTTAGTTAAAAATGAAAATCATATCTAGGTACTCGAAAGCATGTTGTATATGTGCTAGTATGACAACATATCCCAACATGTGGTAAATGAGTGACTATGGAATCTGCATTGGTCCTTATATTTTCATGTCTAACTGATTACTTATATATGTGCGCTCTCATGTTTTCCATATACGTACTTGTACTATTGGACATCAGATATTTTTAAGGGTTAAATATGTGTTTAGTTAAAAATGAAAATCATATCTAGGTATCGTGTAGGGTGTTGCGTCTTACTTCTGTGCACTTTCCTACTTGTTCTATAGATGCTAGTGGAGTAAGAAAATGGAATCACCAGATAATAAGAAGTGCTAAGGTTCATGATCCTGGCAAACAAAAAATCAGAAACTAAGGGTTATTATTCTGGCAAACAAAAATATCAGAAGCTTAACCTGTTGATATGGTGTTTATTAGCTCACATGGTTGTCCTAAACCACGTTTTTTGCATTCTCACAATCTTTTTCTCAGTCTCTTTGTTCCGCTGTTCATATATATATATATATATATATATATATATATATATATATATATACTCTAATTGATAGAGCTATGCATGTGCAGGTCAAATCAAGAATGATGGGAGATTCAGCCTACAAAAGCACTTTTGATTGCTTCATAAAGACCTTGAAGAATGATGTATGTGCTCTTGGAATTCCAGTTGCTAACATTGTTTTAGATGCCATATGTTAAAAAATGAGATAGGATGAGGCATGTTCATGCACAGTTCGTTCTTTTCCATATAATGAGGTGTGAGCGAAAACTAGAATTTAGGGAGTCATGAATATTTGAATGCCCAAGGTAACCAATCCCTTTGCATATATCACAGATTAGGGTTTCATAAGCTGATGATGTCATTATTCACTTTTCACATTGGATTGGTTTTTCTCGAAGAAGATGATCCCTCACCTTGCTTGAGGCAGATATATTCTGTATGGATTTTTTTTGGAAAAATGCAGTGTTTTTAAATTGTTTGAGTAAAGCATTCTTTCTGAGTGTGTTCGTATAAGTCCAACCTGTTAGTTTCTTTCATTTTGTAAAAGGTGTCGTGGTCTTGAAATAATCTATTTCTTTCCTTTTGTAAAAGGTGCCTTGGTCTGAAATCATCCAAATACCTTGTTAAAGTACTTGTCATGGCTCTAATCGTTCTTTTGGTTGCTAGATCGAGGTGGTGCCTGGCCCATGTGCCCCAATCACTTGAAGGGTCCTAGAGGTGGTACTCGGTTGGAAAGTGAAATGCTTCCTGAACTAAAACGCTAAAAGATTGCCATGTAGATATAATTTAGCATGATATATCCCCGTACCAAAGCAAAATAACTCTGGAAGCTTCAATCTTGTGTAATAATTTTCATACAATGTACTATTTCATTTGACGATTCGCATGTCCATGCATAGAAAAGTTGCACAAATGACAGTGGTCTCACAAAAGCTGAAGTTACTGTTATCATGCAAATTGTGGGCATGACTTGTCCGGGGTTTCCAGTATGAGACAACCATGTCTTAGGTCAAGCATTAAAAACTCAATATACGTGTTTAGGTTGCTTTTAGATGTTCTTGTCTACTATACTGTCAGAAGTCTCGGTGTCCATGATCCTCAAGCACCAGTGCCTAGCTTTGGATTCTCTGTTCTTGAATTACGGATGTTATTTTCTCATACCATTTCGATTAGTGTGGCATCAATTATCGTTAAAATTATTACTGTCTCTCTAAATTAAAAGGATGTTTATTGTTGCTTCTAATTGCTTCCCTGTTTCAGGGACCTCTCGCTTTTTACAAGGGTTTCATCCCCAATTTTGGCCGCCTTGGCTCATGGAATGTTATTATGTTTTTGACACTAGAGCAGGTAAACCTTTTGAGTATATAAATAGCATGAATTTTTTCCTCATCGCTCTCTCTCTCTCTCTCTCACACACACACACACACACACACAGACACGCACAAACGCATTCATATAATTTCTTTCATATATTCTTTTTCAGGCTAAAAAGTTCTTCAGCAGAGAAGTTCCCCGTTGACTTGTGTAGGACGGCTACACCGCCGCCCTAATTTGTCTGCGACAGTAGGTTTCTGCTTCTAAGAATTGCTACTGTACTGTGAACAATTCCCTTCCCCATTTTTTCAAGTTTATCCAGTTTCCTGTGTATCAGCAGATTTGCTCAAAGCTACTGCTTTATGTGCTTTGAATGCTTAGGGTTGTTCCAGGTGAGCTTTAAGTTTCTGAACCATCAATGTCCAAGGAGGAACTTATATGAAAGGCCGATCTTACTGAGGCTCGTAACATCTATTTTATAGCTTGAAATAATTCATAAAGTGAAAGATAGCGGCTTCTGATTCTGTTGCAATTAGCCATCTCTTGGCGGGCTTTTTTCTCTTTTAAATAAGGTGCCGGGTGTAAGGGAGCATTTCAGCAGAATGCTTGATTGGAGTTCTGGCTCAAATTGGCCCGTTTGTGATATGATGTACACTTTGTATCATCTTGCAGTTTTTTATCAATTTTGTCTCTTCATCCTTTCCGTTTGCTTAAAGGTACTAATTGTTTCAAGCTTGTAAATGAGTATACTCCAATTGATGAATCAGACTGTAGCTTCCTTATTCCCTTGAGGAAGATTTTCATCAATATTTTAGCTTCCTTCTGCCATGTTAACCAACAATTGTGGCACTCCCTTGGCACATGTTTTCCTTGGTTCGTTTGGCGGTGGATAATTTCTTTCAGAACAAGCCGGGTTGAATCAATAGACCAGTGAAACCAACGAAGCCACTTCTTTTACAAGGATTCAGCGTCTCCTTGTCATGGAATGACCTTGCTTCGCTTTCATAATTTGTTTTGCACTTTGAAATAACGCCGGGGCTTTGGCGGTTTACTGGCTGTGAGTGAACTGACAGAAAGAGATTGGCGGTTTACTGCTTAGCTGATTGACAACTAGAAATTTGTTTATCGAAGATTGATCGTCTTAGAGAAAGATGTACTTGGGGCACGTTTGATTCATCTCTGTACTTGGTTTCGACTTCCCAGTTTTGAATATGAGAATCCAAAAGAAATGTTACCTGTTAGGCAGCTGATCCAAATGTTATAGGTGATTTCCCTTTGCTATGTCAATTTCAGCGGCCTTATTGAATCTCACGTGAATCCCTTTCATGACTGACCAAATGTGGTGCTTCTTTAAATTTCCCTTGAGCAGCTGACGTGAAACGCGCGACTGAGAGTTTTCCTTTTTGAAGTGATTGGTCATGCGACTTCATAGAGAGCGTAATGTCATTGCACCAGAAAGTCGTGTCGTGCGATTCTTTTACAATATAGAACCGTGAATGTGTCTTATTTTTAGAAAAGTTTAATATTGCCTATACGGGGCCTAGATCTCCGGTTTAGAGGGTGGGAGTGTGCCCCTTCTTGCCAGGGGTTCTGGTTGATAACCCTTAAGTACATTGAATGGTTTCGAGTCATGGTTTGATTGTTAGAATATGGTGCCTCATACGGTCTAGGGGGTTGCCTACTCCACCTGATTGTGTCCATGTCTCGGTCACTAGGAGGACAGTCTTTGTCTCTGGATCTGGAATATGGCTGTGACTAGGGATGTTCATCCAGCGGGGTAGATATGGGGCCTAGATCTCCGGTTAAGAGGGTGGGCACCTTAAGTACGTGCAACGGTTTTGAGTCATGGTTTGCTTGTTGGAATATGGTGCCCCATAGATGCCTAATCCACCTGATTGTGTCCATGTCTCGGTCACTAGGAGGACAGTCTTCATCTGTGGATCTGGATTAGGGATGTTCATGTGGTGAGATAGAGCGGAGTCATGCTCCCCATCCCCATTTAGGAATCCACCCACCTATGCGACCGGGACGTATCACCCCCACATTGGGCAATCAATCTTATGCGATTGGTCTCTGCCCCCTTCTTCACCAAAAAGAAAAACGTATTATTATTTTGGCCACAGTTAACATTTTTTTCTGATATGATCTTGCTAAAGGTTTATTTCATGGCATGCCCCGCCATGCGTAGCATATACTAGCTTCATGCTAGTAAGGTTTCAAATTTGGATGCAGACTTGAAAGTATCTGAAATCCGAACCGGGTCCGACCATTTGAGACACTTCTCAGTTCTGGTGCTCGACCGACGGATTGGCATTATTGAGAATAGGTTTAACCATCTGGTCAATTAAGCAGTCGGCGATGGGTAAAAGGGGCCTCTCTGTAAGCACTAGGGTTCTCTTGTTTTAGGATCAGGGCTTCACTCGCCTTCATTGCTTTGCGGCGTCCACCTGGTGATTGATCCCTTTGGCGAAGATGGTGAAGGGTAGGCAAGGAGAAAGAGTCAGGTTAATCCCTTTTTTCCATCCTTCCATTTTTCATCTTCTTTTTATATGGTTTCGTTGCCCGTCGATATTTAACTGTCATATTCTGATCATCTCCCTTTGCTCGATTTTTGCCTTCTTTTACAGATTGTATGTGAAGGGAACCGTCCTCGGGTACAAGAGGTAAAGTTCTTCCCGGTGTAGAAATCGTATGCTTGATTTCTAGGAATTTTGTGTTTGGGATCCGATTATTACGTTTGTTGCGTAGGTCGAAGTCGAACCAGTACGAGAACACGTCGTTGATTCAGATTGAAGGGGTTAACACTAAAGAGGAGGTCGCCTGGTACTGCGGTAAGAGGCTGGCTTACATCTACAAGGCCAAGGTGAAGAAGAATGGGTCCCAATATCGATGCGTTTGGGGTAAAGTCACTCGCCCTCATGGAAACAGTGGCATCGTTCGCGCCAAGTTCAAGTCTAACTTGCCCCCTCGATCTATGGTTCGTTTCTTGTTCGCTTCCCATTTCTCGTCGAATACTCGTTGCGTATTTGATTTTCTTTGCTTTTCGTTCATTTGTCAGATCTTGGATTTGTTTACGCTTCCTCTTGTTTTAAAACATCGGTGTAGAGTTTGAGGTGGTTTCGCTTCTATTTTTGCAGGGAAACAGGGTTAGGGTTTTCATGTATCCAAGCAACATTTGAGGTAGTCTGTCTCTCCATGTTCGTTGTTTCCACTTTGTGAAGTCCATGCCACATAGAAACTACTACCAGGGTGCTGCACACGAGTCGGGCGGTCCATCATCCATACTTGTTTCTGATTCAATACCATCTATTTAAAGTGTTTTGTAATCTCGTCTTCCTTGAACTTCATCTACGTTTCAAACTGAGCCAATTACACCCCCCCGGGTGTCCGCATCTTACACGCGTTCCCGAGGGTTAGGGCGGCTGCCATGTGAGTGACCAGTCTATGCCTACGTGCCATTGATGCCCAGTCATTCCGTGCCCCCCCACCCCCCACCCGTCTTATTACGGCTGGTTGATGGCATCATGGGGTTTTGGGAAGGACGACTCACAGCGTAGGCCTGGACTAATGTAATTCTGAGTGTTGGCTGATGAATAAATCTATGAAGGCGTTTCTCTTTTAGTTTTATGAGATATTATACTATTATACAATTCATACAATAATATACAAAAATTATACTCATATAGCGGTGTCCATCACCCATATGATAGTTCGGAAGTTGTCATTGTCCCGCACATGCACCTATTTTCGCACCTGCAACCAGGCCCATTTGACATACTGTGGAGTTGCAGTGATTTTTCTTTTTGCTTTTTGTTTACTAATATAATTTAGTGCTTTATTTTCTGTACTAATGATAAAATTAGTCGGTAAATGCTATGCATTCTCAATCTGGGCATCATTTAAATTTTAGTTGCCATATTACTTTTGGGTAGCCTGTGTGTCCTTATTTTCTTCCGTTTCTTCTCTTGCAGCTCCATGATGGGAATGATCGGACATAGGGGAATCTCTACCCAGTTCAAAGCCTTCAAAAAAAATTAATAGGTTTGAGATGTTATGGGTAGACTTTGTACCCGGGTGGATATTTGTCAGGGAGCAGTTTTGTTTTGTTTGGTAGGTAGATGTTGAAAATGACTAGATCTTTCAATCGATTTCCTATCTTTTTGGTGGTGCCTATGGCTGCCATCCTTATTTTCTTCAGTGAGGAAGTACTGCGGATAATTCTGTCATATTGTTTGGGTGTAGGTTTTTCCCATTCCTGGAATTCAATGTTTTATTGATGTGAATTCTTCCTGCTTTATGTGGTAACAACGTACTTTCTACTTTAGGAATGCTTTAATACTTGAATTGTTTTTTGGGTTAGATGTTGCGTGAATTGCTCGTTGAAATTTTCTCCTAAATGCATATTGCATCGCCGGAATCTGTTAGGTTCGTTTGTTTCTGTAATTTGGTTTTCCGGAGGAATTTGTTTTCCAGCTGATAATTACAACATGAATGGTCAGTGTAACAATTTAGTTTGTAAATAAGTTTTCACTCTCATTGTCTGGGAAGAAAGATATGTTCTGTTAGTGAAGATTGTGTTACTGTTTCCCTCTTTTTTTGATGGACGATGGATGTAAGCCACAGGTTTTCAAAACAATCTTCTGTGTTTGTTCTACCAGATTTTCCTCATCTCATAACCTCTACTTCATGTTTGATGTGGTTGCATTGTTGGAATGGCTTAAGATTTTGTTATGCCATCAAAGCATTTGGCTGTCCTGAGGCTTTTTGCTAGAGAAACTTAAAATGTGTCCATATAGGTACTTTTCAGCTCACTATATGCTTAAAATTGTGGCTAAATATCTTGCATGATAAAGTAGGATGGCGTTGTGTTTGTGTCCTTTGATTTTCCTTGACGGTGTGGGTTATCGGTATTGGTAATGAATCAATAAATCCATAGGGTGCGTGCACCTCTTATCATCTTTGAAGTTACCATGCTAGCTCATCAAATACTTGTTAATGGTGCAAGCTCTACTCCGGTATTCATAATATAGCGCAGAGGACTTCAGTATTACTATCGCCTAAAGCATCTTTTAGTTTTCATTGATAACGTGGATCACTGTAATGGGTTACAAATAAGATCTGTAGACATCTGGTCATTGATGTATTCGCCTCTTATCATCTCCGGCCTGACAATCGGTACAGTTTGATGCTCTTAATGTTTTTGTACTTGTTACTGTTTCAAAGCTCTACTCTTGAATTTGTATTACGATTGCTTAATTATCAGTCTGGAACGTTGTCTTGGCGATCTCGTGTGATCAGAAAATTCCCAATGTAGGCGCATCAACAATTTCCATTAGTTCTGTCATCGTTCCATACTTGGTTGTGGAGGGACTCGCATTGTTTTCAGTCTTACATCGCTAGAACCTTCGTAGGAGGTTTTGGATCCTAGCTCTGTGAAACCTGGTTTCTGATACTACGCAGGCCCTTGTCTGTGTGTGATGGTCTCCTTTTGAGTTTTAGGAAATCAACTTTGAAGGGTTTGTAGTTTCATGTATCGGCCTGACCTAGATTGACAGAATGTATGTATTGGGAAGATATGAGTAACAATTTCTTCTGGATTTGATGCGAATAAGATATCCATTTAATTGGGTGTGAGGTGCGTGTCTTTTCTGTTGGTCAGGGGTGGATGCAGAATAAAGATTTAGGATGAATACCCCCGCCGTGCGGGTTTGTCTTGGAGATGCCCTGGCCTCCGTGCGACTGTCAGCCATCTGCCAGTGCTGCTTGGTATCGGCTTTGGTTGGAGCCTAGGCCACTGTATTATCGGTTTGGGCAGTGTACTCGTTCAGATAAATGTTGATCAAATCTACTCGGCTAACGTTAGCCAAGTTTTCGTGGTAGAATGTTGTTCTCAAGAATGAGCGTCTCGTTAGACAGCTGAATACCTGGGAAATAAAGACACGATTGGATGCTCATTTGGGAAAATGTTGGACATTTCTGCTACCCGGGCAGAATTCAAAGGTTAGTCTCTGGATGTAGACATACGTAACTTATATAAGATTTGAGATTATTTACCGTGATAATAAGAGTCACTGGTTAGCATTGCGTGGCATGGTAATCCATCAAAACGCAATAGAATCTTTAATGTTGAATGTGGTAGCTTTTGGTTTTGGTGGAGTAATAGCTTTCAATTAAACAAACTCTTTAGAAATGTGCTATTGCCAAAGTTGCATTTGGTCGGATGGGGATCAAATGAGTATTCTTTTAGGTGCAAAATTTTCCACACGGCTTTGGTATTTTTTCGAGTTGGTATGCTGATGCCCTCTTAAAAGCACTCAATTGACAATTTCATATTGTTGCGTCATGCAAAAGTTTGTAAAATTAATAGATCGCTATGACCGGGGTGAAATATCGTGGGAGAAATTCCCACCAAAGGTGGAAGTACATTAAAACAGACTTGGAGCTCCTTGCTCGAGAATATCTGATCCACCCACATGGTTCGAGGAAAGCTCATATGCCAATCCAACCCTGATTGCTTACATCACAATATTTCACCCGGTAGCGAAGAAACATAGATAGTTTTGTAATTAAAAGTATTGCACTTTCGTGTGTGTGAAATGTGGGTAGCTGTATAAGAAAGAAAAGCCTTGTGAGAGAATAGGGATGGAGGGTCACGTTAAGGGTTATACTCCACTGCGCTCGTCTGACAGAGGAGAGGCAAACAGGTTAGTTCATGCCCAAAGTGAACAGTCGAGAAAGGTTACACGCGCACATACCGCTCCTTTTATAGATCAGTCCCTTTGATTTTAACTTCTTTTATTAAATCCATTAAATGTCAAGTGAAATACAAGCATTCCTCCATAAAACAGGCAATATGGAATTTGAATGATGAATGTCAAAGAATTCCGTGTCATGCTTGTGTTTTTGTGTCTGTCTGTGTCAGGGTTGAAGCTATCGTGATCCGGTGAGATGTAATTCCTGCAGCAATCGCAAACCGAAGATCTGTCTCCGGTTTATCTTAATTGTCGTGCACCTCATGCTCCACTGACTACTTTCTCATGATGCCTAACAGTGTGCCTTTTCATCACTGAACGCCGGTATGTGATGAGAACATCTTGTGCACCAGCCACAGGCTTATGAAAATGTTGATGTATAATAATCAACCCACAACATTTCAACTGTGACAGAAAGGACTTTTATGCTATCAAGCACGAATCCGGATATGCCTTCTCGTGTATAATGGTGATAGTCTCTCTTCTTTGTCTGCTCACAGCTTTAAGGGTCGAGGCCAGTAGTCCTTCCATGGTTCTAGCGCCCTATGCATACCTTAGTTTTTTTTTTGAAAGAAAGGGTGCATATTTGCTCCTGAAATCATGGGACAATAACACCAACCAAGTCTTTTCTCATACTAAATGGGATCAGTTATAAGAATTCTTTGTTTATGTATAACACGATCACGTCTTGTTAATAGTTAACTCAACACAAGTTAGATTATTTTTTATTATTTTTCTTCATTCTTCTTCTTTTAACATTTTACGGTTTAGTTTCTCATAGTTTTCTTTGTTCATCTTTCTACATGTCAAAACATGAGTTTGCAGACGTATTGATAATTATTATTGCTACAGTTGATCTATTACAGGTGGTTAAAGTGGATTCTTTAATTCTTGCGTAAGCTTGAGGATCGATTATGTACTCGTTTTAGTATTCAAACCATATAATCGTTGCAACCATATAATCGTTGCTCTTGATCGAATTAAAGGGAAACATAGAAAGAGTTGTTTAAGCGATTGCAATCACACATATAGTGTGTTTGTGCAAGTTCTTGGTAAAAGAGGGAACAAATGATGGACTAATTTTAAAATAATTTCGTTGGGTGCTCTTGAAATGGGAACGGATGGTCATTATGGAAAAATAGTTTCTTCTTTAACTAAAAATCGGTTCAGGTGGTGGCTATCTTCTAAACTACACAATATGGTTGGTTTATTAGACTCATGTGCATTAATAATATTTAGTTCAATTTTATATCTCAAATATTCAATTGATGTATAAAATATAAAAAGTCACATATGAGGGACTTGTGCATGTGATCTGATGACCAAGAGGACACAAAGTTTAGTCTCATATTGAATAATGAGACAAACTCATATATAGTTCAAAGAGCTTAGGGAGAAAATGCTAGGCTACACGTGTGTTAGGTGGGGTTGGAGTTTGTGTGTGTCCGCAAGGGCAACTCACACAAATAAATTTTTATGATTATTGCTTGTGCTTTTGTTTTTCATATAGTTTGTTTGTGACTTACTTTGGATTTGCAATTGTTATTGTTGATTGGGGCATGCTTATATTTGTTGTATATTGGTTTATTACACCGTAGTAAACAAGTATGCAATTGCTATTCTCCGACCTAATGTTGATTTCATCTTAATGTTGAAAAAGTTTGTTGGTCTCCACTTTAACACTGTCAGTAATGTATAAAAGTTTGATTAACAATGTTTGATTTATATCGAATCACATTATCAAAAAAAATCATCAAAAGTTTCCAGCGTGAAAGCTCTACACAATCTAGTCACCCTCGAAACAGCCGTCACTCTCCCGCTTTTCAACCTTCTATTTTTCTAACCATGTCGGAAGACACTCCATGAATTATTCAGGAAAAAAGAAATCTTGGAAACGCTTTCCACATTACAATCATACTTATCTTCAGGATGTCAAACTCCCCTGAATCGATGATTCAGGCTTCTTTCTCACAGTGATATGCTTAAATAAACCGTTGCTTCCCGGGGAGCTAAGCAATTCTGTTCTCTCTTCAAATCTGCTCGCAAAGAGTTTGGCATCAAATCTTCGATTGGTACCCACGAGAGAGTCCAATGCAGCGAGGTTGTGATTCATAGACACACTCCCACACTATCTTAGCCTTTGATAATGACAAGATGACGGTGATGACCATCGTCACTCATGGACGATTAGGGATAAAAGAAGAGGAAAGTATTAAGGATGGGTGTTATATCATGTGGTTATCCAGTCGGATAGTAATTGCGCATCGGCTTTGTCCTGACAACCCCCTTCTTTTGGTCAAATAAAAAAAAACCATTTTGTTGATTAAACCATATGCTTTGAGACAATGTGGGTCGGCCTCCACAAAAGGAATCGAGAGTAACGACAGGAAGGCCGTATCATGTTTGAGGGCATTTTGGGTGGACACGGACACGGACCATGTCATGTTTCATGTCATTTTGGTGATCAATCAAACAATGCCGGTCGGCCTCCTCCACGTTGTACCAAGAAAGAATTGAGAGCAACGATAGGATGGCCATATCGTCGTGTTTCAGGTTTTCGTATTGTATTTGGAATTGCCGATAACCAGGTCGTGCCATTTCGTGTTTGTGTAAAGAGCAACTCGAGGGGTCTGCCATTTCGTGCTATGTGAGAGCACTTGATCTTTTTCTTTTTGTAGAGAAGGGTACCACCACTGAGGGCGTTTTTGTTTTTACGGTCATATTATTAATTGTAATCTGGTAGGGAGGGGTCTGCTTCACCCCATCTTGACAATCCAAAAAGGTAAAGCTCGAGTTGAAATTAAAAAACAAAGCAGTTTTGGAAGAACAGTGCAGGTGAATGCAATTGCAGAACGGTCACGAGATGAGCGCTGGCTGGGGCGGCCACGTGTTCATTCCAAAAGTTTGAAATTCAAATGGCGGGGTTTCCCATCTGGCCGTTGGATTAGCACCCATTAGCGCTGCTCCAACGGTCAGGAGCACCCCATTTCAAACGTACTTCCCACTCTCCCACATGGCTGCAGCAGCGAGACAGACGTTACGCCGCTCTCTTCGCTATAAATACTTGCCTCTCCACTGCCATTCATCCTTTCTCTCTCTCTCTCTCTCTCTCTCTCTCTCTCTCGCTCTTTCTCTCTCTAGCAAAATGCGTGAGATATTGCATATCCAGGGAGGGCAGTGCGGTAACCAGATTGGTGCCAAGTTCTGGGAGGTTGTCTGTGCTGAGCACGGCATCGACTTCACCGGGAGGTACCACGGTGACTCCGACCTGCAACTCGAGAGAGTCAATGTCTACTACAACGAAGCCAGCTGTGGCCGTTTTGTTCCTCGTGCCGTGCTCATGGACCTTGAGCCCGGCACCATGGATAGTGTTAGGTCAGGCCCTTTCGGGCAGATTTTCCGTCCGGATAACTTTGTTTTCGGGCAGTCTGGTGCCGGAAACAACTGGGCCAAGGGTCATTACACCGAAGGAGCAGAGCTCATCGACTCTGTTCTTGATGTTGTGAGGAAGGAGGCTGAGAACTGTGATTGCTTGCAAGGTAATATTTCAATGGCATCGTCTATAAATTACACTACTACGAATCCATCTGTTACCTCTCGAAAATTTTCAATGACCACTAAGAATTCATTTCCCGATCTCACTTAGTGTGAGAAAGGGCTTGGTTCTTGGTTTCTATTGGAATTTAGTACCTCGCCTTTATGTCATCGTCCTGATTCAAGAAATGGGGTGTCCTTCATTTTATCTTTTTCTTGCAGGATTTCAGGTCTGCCATTCCTTAGGAGGAGGAACAGGATCTGGAATGGGAACATTAATGCAGATGAATGCATGGTACTTGACAATGAAGCCTTATATGACATTTGCTTCCGGACCCTGAAGCTTACCACACCAAGCTGTAAGCTTTTTTTTTTTTGGCACACTCCCTTTGACCCTTTAGTCCATGCCTTTTCAATTTTAAGGAATGATTGTTCAATGATGATTGTTGTTGATTTTCTCTGGTGTAGTTGGTGATTTGAACCATTTGATATCGGCCACCATGTCCGGTGTAACGTGCTGCCTGAGATTCCCTGGGCAGCTGAACTCTGATCTGCGAAAGCTCGCAGTCAATCTCATCCCCTTCCCACGCCTTCACTTCTTCATGGTGGGTTTGCTCCTTTGACCTCTCGGGGTTCTCAGCAATACAGGGCTCTTAGTGTGCCAGAGCTCACACAGCAAATGTGGGATGCAAGAACATGATGTGTGCTGCTGACCCTAGGCATGGTCGTTATGTACCTAACTGCCTCTGCAATGTTCCGCGGCAAGATGAGTACCAAGGAAGTAGATGAGCAGATGATCAATGTTCAGAACAAGAACTCTTCCTACTTTGTGGAATGGATCCCGAACAATGTGAAATCCAGTGTTTGTGATATTCCGCCTAAAGGATTATCCATGGCTTCGACCTTCATTGGCAACTCGACCTCGATCCAGGAAATGTTCCGAAGGGTAAGTGAGCAATTCACTGCAATGTTCCGGAGAAAGGCTTTCCTCCACTGGTACACAGGGGAGGGTATGGATGAAATGGAGTTCACCGAGGCTGAGAGCAATATGCTTGTTGCCCTCCTTGCCATAGCAATCCGATCTTATTAGGTTATTTGCTTTTATTAGTATCCGTAGGTTTTTCAATCTCTTGTTAGTCCCATGTGAAGAAAGTATTATAAAAAACCATACCATTTTGATTCCGTCTACCAGATTATTACTGCGGATCACAGGTTTCACGGTAAATTGCTCATTTCATTTAGACGAACAATACGAACTTGTTAATAACTACTGACAAGTGCCTGGATTACTGCCGATCACAGGTTTCACGTAACTCGGAATGTGTTCATGTTGGTGTAGGCTTCTTGCATGAACTTGTCACGTTTACCTTATCCCGAAAAAGATTCGGCAAGCTTGCCGTTCAACCATGGCTCTTTTTCTTCCTTGAAAAAATCTGCATTCACATTAGCGGTTTCTACATATTCCGACAATCAAGTACAACGCTGCTCTCAGCTTGAGATGAGCAGCTTGTGGTTTGCATCGGCAAGCTCAGTCATGCTCTAGTTCATCGTTCGTGGAACATGTCAGCTCGATTAATTCTACTCGTAATAAAACTTCATATAAATTTACTAACTCGGTTCAATGGCACCAATATTTGGCTTTATCTTTCCAACTACTAACGAAAGGCAGGACAAAGTGATTTGGATTTCCAACTACAATCAAGTACAACGCTGCTCTCAGCTTGAGATGAGCAGCTTGTGGTTTGCATCGGCAAGCTCAGTCATGCTCTCATCGTTCGTGGAACATGTCAGCTCGATTAATTCTACTCGTAATAAAACTTCATATAAATTTACTAACTCGGTTCAATGGCACCAATATTTGGCTTTATCTTTCCAACTACTAACGAAAGGCAGGACAAAGTGATTTGGATTTTCACCAACCTGAGACCTGAGTAAAATTACATACTTCTGTCTGTTTCCAGCTTTATATGACATTATCATAACATAATTGCAAAACTTTTTATATTCCAAAAGAGATAAATACCAACCAACCACTGTCGTTCAAGACAAAACCAATAATGATGCACTCTATTAGATGAGATACCAAGGTAAAGATAGTTAACATCAGCTAAAAGAATAGGCTAATAAAATTCTGCATACTCCCTCTCTCATGGACACGCACAGAAAACAGGTAAACTCGCAAGAGATTTAGCTGTAGACTCCAATCTAACGGACGAATCCATCGCTTTCTGCATCAAATGCCGAACATAATTTTCGGCTTGCAAAACGAGAAAGCGATGACTCGGTTCAAAATCCGGCCCCCACAATGTTAGACCTGTTCTCCGTACTACTTTTGCATACTCCCTCTCTCATGGACACGCACAGAAAACAGGTAAACTCGCAAGAGATTTAGCTGTAGACTCCAATCTAACGGACGAATCCATCGCTTTCTGCATCAAATGCCGAACATAATTTTCGGCTTGCAAAACGAGAAAGCGATGACTCGGTTCAAAATCCGGCCCCCACAATGTTAGACCTGTTCTCCGTACTACTTTTGCAAGGCGCAATGAATTGTGTCGCATGAAAAGTAGCAAAACGAGGTCATTGATTCCCTTCTCCCGAAAACTTTCGAAATTTATGACCTTTAAATTGTGTCACGCAGGGAAGGTTCATCTACACCTGTTGCAATAGGCAAGCTGAGCAATAATCATCGAACTTCATGATCTTTGACTTGAAGGTTCTTTTTGGCCAGAAGAGAAGAGTCGTGGCTCTGTTATTGCACTCAGGCAATAATCAATACCAACACTAAAGTCGTCATACAATGTATATGATATTTAACCAGAATATGACAGAAAAGCCAAACTCCAAAACTACAGGAAAGATTTGCAAGTATTATTTTATGAGACTTGTCCACTTTTAGGAGTGACCATCAGGGACATCCATTTTGGCAGCAACCCTTACAAATCGCTAACTTTTGGCCTTCTCTCCAGTTGAGGTTTCACAAGATTTTAGAATCTTTGTGATTTCAACATTGCATGGATTTGGAAACTTATATGCAAAGATAGCTATTCGAATCAAAGACAGATCTAAATTTGAAGGGTTGTGGCAAACATAAGAGAGTCCGTCGGATTCCAAAAGTAACTTCTTTGTATATCATCTGTGAGTGAGTTTCGTTGAATAAAAACCAACTCTTATCTATGAAAACAGCAATGAAGGTCACACTTTTAATCATGTGTTTACTAAGAATACGTACCGAGATTTCAACGCTGACAAAGCTTCAGTGACTGTCACTACCGCTTGTGAGTAGCCCAATATTTTGTGCAACAAATGAAACAAAATGAAGGTGCATATGTAAAACAAGAACTCACATTGTCAAACTTAAACAAGCATTTATAAAATGCAATTCTTCACCTCAAAGAATCCACATCTTGGAGTTTTAGAATACCTGTTTCCGCAGAACATCAACTATACGGGGAGCACATCAGAGAGCAACTAATCAAATTAACAGTAGATGCAACAACTAAATGATAGAATAGACAGTTCGTCCTATCCCACTAAAAATTCTAGATCTACCATTGGGCTAGCGAATATCTAAACTCAGTTTGTCAGCTATATAGCCTTTATAGTGAGTTATACAATCAATAATGCCACCACCATAACAGCCACTTTTTTTACGGTAGGGAGGGGAGGCCAAAACCAAATGTGCATCCTACCTATCGAACTCATGACCTTCAACTTAGGAGGCAACCTCTTAATTAGGTGAACTATGGCCTCAACTACACCAACCGGAGATCCTCACCTCGAACTCCATCACTCTAATCTCATGAGAAGTTTGTGTTTTCAAGTGAACCCGAAAACCACAACCCATACGTGCGGAGGGTGCATCTGGTCTAGGTCTCTTTAACCCGGGGTTGTATCCACCATTTGAATGGTTCGTTCGGGTTCTTGTGCTTTTCGACCGGCTCAGTTACTGGATAACGCCAATTTGCATCGCGTCGTGTCAGTTCTCTATTAGGTCAAAAAGGAGCAAGGCATCTCGTGTCAAGGTGAACTAGCCGTATTAGTGCCAGCAAGGACTTCCGAAATTTCAAAAGGAGGCGTAGTCTTGGTACCGCCAAGAAATGGCGGTACTCAAAATTCGAACTCTCTCTCTCTCTCTCTCTCTCTCTCTCTCTCTCTCTCTCTCTCTCTCTCTCCAACTTGAGCTTCCTGACGAAGAAAAGATGGGGAAGAACTCGAAGACGCCGAAGAAGCCAGAGAATTTGGGGAAGGGCCAGGTGACTGCGATCCAAGTAGCCTTCATCGTCGATCGGTACCTCATCGACAACAATTACACGCAAACCCTCTCTACCTTTCGATCGGAGGCTTCCTCTCTCCTCTCCAAAGCGAAGTTAAAACAGGCAAATTAATCACTCAAAATCCTTTGCGGATTTTCGATCTCATCATGTCGGTATTCTTTTTTTCCTCCATATCCGTCGAGATTTAATAATGTTCTTTTGTTTGTTCCGTTTCTCCGGATTAGGCACCAAAGAGTTTGCTAAGCTTGGAGGACATACTGAATGAGTATATAAGGTTGAAAGAGCAAAGGGTAGCCGTTGATCAACAGAGATGTAGGGTGGAGAAGCTGTTGCAGGGGATGCAGGAGGTGATCAACGCGTACCGGTCTCCCGATGTTATCTCCGCGTCCTCCCCGCTGGATCCTATATCCCCGACAAGCGAAAATAGTCCTTTAAAAGGTTTCTTCTCTCAATTTACTTCTTAATTGCTACATTTGATTGCGTTTGAGAAACCAATGCCAATGCAGATAACTAAAACTTTTTTCTCTGTGCAATTTTTAGTTTTTTTAGCGAGATAAGATTTGAATCTTAGATATCAACAGCGCAGGATCGTTTTATAACCGCATGCAGGTATTGTTCCTTAGGATGTGTTAGACACGCTGCTTCGTCCAGCCATTGGAGGTTTCAAGTAGGAACGAGTTTGTATCTGTACTTTCTTTACATCTATACAAAGTATATGAATACTCTCAATAGGTGAACTTAGGCTTGTGTTCTATCCTTCAAACTGTTCGAAGCAATTCTATTTTCTCAATTCTCATGTTCGTCTTAGGCGCCTTAATTAAAGTTTATCAGGGCCGAGCACTGCAGTGCTGCTTCTTGCTTGTGACAACGAATGAGCACTGACCCTTCCTGTAACTCATTTTAGTGTATGCGTGTGAATATTTGTAGTTGACAAGGCTACGATCCACCAATCTCTTTGAACTTGTAACATGATGACGTGTTGCTTAAATTTTATGGGGGAGAAATTGGTTACGTTGATGATCTTTATGACACCACGTATATTAGGAGGTAAGATGAAAGCTGCTACATCATTTCCTTTGCCTTAATTTGTTCGAGGTAATCAAGTCCTTACGTTGTAAGCAGGAAAGGATTTGGTATCGATGAAGAGGGTCTGTTGTGCTTTTGCTCTGAGAATTTACATGAGGCATAGAAAAACCTTTCGTCTTCTTACTTCATTCTCTTACCGTTCTTTTGTTTGTTTTATAGCAAATTCTGGGTTCATGAATTCAACATCTACGCCTATTAACATGAGATCGTCTATGAAAGTTCAATCTCCAGTTTCTACAGCTCCCGTCTACAATAAGAGGAAGGCCTCTGGGCCCATTTCAGAACTGTCCTCTTCTACAAGGAAATCTTTTGCCCAAGCACCCAAAGACCTCTCCAATGGATCAGGTAAAACAATGTGTGAAAATTGGAATGCTACTTCGGAAACGGGTTACAAGTGGGTGTTTAGAAATGCTTTAGTTTGATTTTGAAGTTTAACTAACCCGTCAAGTTGGTGGTGAAGGTCCTTGTGTCGATGTGGCTCCTTGTAAGACATTGCAGGTGTTCGGTTCTCAGCAACTAATTCATGTTTCAGAGATTAATTTGCACTTCTAGTTTAGGCAACATATGGTAACGGGAGAGGATGAGAAAATCCCATGCAAAACGACTACAGCAGAATTTCCCATAAAATTTTAAACAAAACGAAGATTTTCACCTAAAATAAGTTCTGTTCCTTGTATTCCAATCTATATTTCCAAGAACAATGATACATTTGGTAGCCATGAATATTCCTAGTGACACTGGATGTGCAATTTTCCTGAGAAATCTTTCCTGTTTCTAGTGTGACCTCAAGGTGGTTGTCTTTCTTGCAGAGGTGATTTCACTTATAGGGTACAATGGGGCGATGCATATTTTCAATACTCATGATTTACCCATTCCAAGCAGTATGCTTAGCCAATCATCCGGTTTTAAGCGAGAATCCTCCTCTCCCCAAACACCGTCGCAGCAATTCTCTCCAGAAAACTGCTCATCTGTTTCTCAATTGCACATGTCATCCATGATGGAAACAACCGACCCATCGTTATATGTAACTCCAGCAAATGGACCTAAGTATTCTCCTCATGCTAGTGAAAACGGTTCAAGTTGTTCAGATTACCATGTTCAGCGCCATCACATGTCACCTTCAAAAGTTGGTGCAAAAACTTCAATAAGAAAGGAGCACGTAAAAGGCAGGTTGGATTTTGGTGATTTTGAAATGATCAAGACCACTGCGAAATGTGTCCCTGATGGTTCTATTTGCGGTACTGATGGTGAAGCAAGGAAGAATTTTGATATGGATGACATACTAAACTTTAGCATCCTTGATGCTGATGTCTCGTTATCATATCTCATCAATCTTGATAGGGATTCTCAAATATCAGAGCTCTCTGGCCATATGGAATTAGATCAAGCTCTCAATCCTTTCTCAAGGTGCTGTTTTACTTGTGCATATTGATTCACGTTATGTATATCGTATTCCTTTATGTTGTCCATCCTGATAAATATCCCCTTTCAGTACAACTGACGGGGTAGGAGAGCTGCCTGTGGATTTCAGTGGATCCTTTTCATATATGCTGTCAAGTGAAGATAATGTTTTGTCTCAGAAAGATATTAACCGTGAAGGTCAGTGAATGAGAGAGGGAATAATTACTTTTATACATAGATATGCTGGTAAGTATCCCCTTTCAGTGCAACATTTAAAGTTTGTGTTATTTGCTCCTTCTGTTGGTATAAACAGGTGATGGTGATAAACAACGTTCTAGGATGACAGCTACATGTCTTAATGCTGACGATCCAGGTAGCTCACAATTTACTTATGCCTGCATTCCTTTCTGTTCAATACTTATGCATGGTCTGGTTACCTACTCTATCGAACGCCATATGGAAAATACTTGCAGGTAAAAGGGAGAGAAAACATGCTTTGGGCCAAGAGAACATGCCGCAATTGTGAGGAGTGGTTATTATCTACCTTGAAATTTTCAAAGTATACTTTTATCCTATCCACCATAATTTGCAACGGAGATCTCATCAGATGTCCTAACTTTCTTTGGGAACATGTTTCTGATGTTGCAGATTTGAACCTCTCTAGTCTTCCTTGTAAGTTGTACTAACCTTTCTGTCTAGCTCCCTTAATGTTCTTTGGGATGACTAGCCATGTTAATATAGGTCACCTGCTTAAAATTGTTGAGCTACAATAGTATGTATATCCTGAATATAGCGACTCATGAGGGGTTAATTTGCTGCATTTTAACTGCTAATCATCTATTTGATAAGCAAATGGCAAATAGCCGTTCGTGAAGATCCCTTTAAAAACTTTGGTTGCTTGGTGATGCTTGTGCTATTCATCTTAAATATAAAGGCATGTTGCATCCGGCAGCGGATACGGCTTTAGTTCAACTGGAAAACGTTACACTGACACCTTTTGTTTATGATAATGGTTGTGCTGCAACGAGTACCATAAGCTATAGGGATAATTTATGGGCGATTAGTAACTACGGAATTTGCTCAAGTTATGATTGTCATTAGGGCACATTTATTGATGCATACACACTGGATACCATCTTGATTTGTTCCAGTTGCTTGCTGTAGAGAAATCAAATGTTTCTTGATGCACTTGAAATCCAAGTACAATAAATAAACATTTTCTGGGAAAAGCTATATATTGCTTCTTAGGTTTTTGACCGATCATTTGTAATGAATTCCTCAGCTCCGTAAATTATACAGACTTTCTGCACCATTGTATCATGCCAGGAACTTTTCCAATTTCTCAACTTCTTCCACGCTCCCTATGAAGAGAGGAATTCTTTGATGGATCTGTCAAAACACATCAAGAAAGAAAATGTTATTGGCAGGGAAGTTGTGATGTGATCACATCCTGAGGGGGCGCATCTAAATCTACTGATAGTTACGATATATGATTGACCTTGATATAAGAAACCGCAAATCTTTCGACTATTTACCTCTTGTGGCTGGATGTCCAGTACTCTTTTGTGGCCATCTGATCCTTTCCCACCAGCCTGCTCTACAATAAAACTCATGGGCGCACACTCATACAAAAGCCTTAGCTTCCCATTCTTGCTCTTTTTATCTCTTGGGTATCCGTAAATACCACCGTAGAGCAAAGTCCTATGGAAATCGCCTACAAGGCTTTCTATGTAACGCGCCGAGTATGGTTTGCCCGAAGGGCCTGGATCTTTGAGATGGTCCACATACTTCTTTAGTTTGTCATCCCACAGCAAGTAATTTCCTTCATTGAATGCGTAGATCTTGCCTGCTTTAGGTATCTGGAGGTTTCTTGAGTCAAAAGGAAACGAATTCCCCATACAATGGGTCCAATGTAAATACAAATACTCCTTTTTCCAAGTGTGAGAACAAAGATTATTGAGCTTCGAATACATGCAGTAACCAGCTGCAAGAAGGTTGCTTCCGGGTTGGCACACATTCACAATGCACCTTTGTTCTCCTTTGTCAAGCTGCAAATTAACATAATGCATTACATTAAGTGGTGAAACCCATCAACAATGTATTTTCTCAGATTTTTTTTTTTGGATAAAAGTTTAGAGGAATGGGAGGTTGCCCATTCCAAAGTCAGGGCAATATGCCACAAGTCTCATTGAGGGCTAAGGACCACCAATAAGATCAAATCCAACTTCTTTATGTTGACGCTGATCGATCTTACCAGTTGAGTCAACCCTCATTGGCTTATTCAGTTGCTTCTGATTGCATTATTTTAGCATTTTATAGGGGACTAGAAGAAATTGAAAATTAGAGAAGAATGATAATTTAGTTCATCTCAAATAAGATGTATTCCACTTGATTCATAGCCACATTTTTTAAGCTTATTACTCACATTTGATAACATGATAATGACATGGAAACCAAAACATAAATATATTTGCAGTTTTCTTTTAGCCGAATCTATTTATCCTTACCTGAAAATTTAATCTGAAGTTTCGAGGCCCCAAAATTTTATTTGAGTTATTGACCATTGTCAATTCTGATTAAACGAAATGAAATAAGCCATGGAAGACTTACTGTGGGGTCATCACCAATGTCAGCAAGACACTCATCATTGGGGCTGTAGATCCCAAAATGGACCCAGTTGACACTGCAGCGTCAATGTTGGAGGATCCATCAAGCGGGTCGAACACCACAATGTAGTTGCCTGAATAGCTCTCTTCCACTGCCACTGGCACATCCTCTTCCTCAGAGGCAATGATTCCGGTGCGCCCACTCGATCACAAGCAATAAGAGAAGACCTGCATTTCAACAGCTTCATGCAAATAAGCAACGGCATTGGACACTTCTGCTAGAGATCTCCATGGAAAACCTATACAATACATGAATTTGGTAAATAAATATCAAGGACCTTCAGCAAAAATAAAAGCAAATGTTGTCATACTAGGTGGGGAGTTGGCTACTTGATGTATGGCTGCCATTGTACTCTAATCTCACATACGTCGTACTAGCAATTCAGCTAAGGGAAGAAACAAGATAACGGACTCTTTTGATAAAAACGACCCAAATGGGCCCAACGATTTTTTGAGTGCGGTCGATCCTCTGAATCAACGGATCGGATTAGGGAGTTAATGGGTCTGCTTCTTTGCCTTTTGGGTGCCGCCCATTTTTAAGATGGACGGATGTCCATCTAGGCGCTTTGGCTAATCCATCCTTCTCGCCTCACGAGCAACAATGGCCACACTCTAAAAGTTTTTCACTTGACACTGCGATGTTATGATCTCAGGGGGAACTCGTCTTATGCCATATGAAGTAGAAGAATTCTATTGGCAGCTTGATCCTAGAGATTCACAGGTAGTCTCTCCTTAATTCTCGATACACACAAACACAGACCTCATTTGAGACGACGTCGAGCTTCTTCTGGTCCTCTCCTTGGACGTTAACGGCTCCCTGGACGCCGGTGAGATTAGAGATGCCGGCCCGTTGAACCAGGGAAGCGATCTGCTTGCACGCAAGGGAGATGCTGGACGGCACTATCGTCAATTCAGCGTCTATATTCCCTGCCTGCTCTTGCTTCAGCAACCACCCTGTTAGTGTCTCTATCTCGTAGGAGCTCCTTTTCTTCGTCGTTGCTGCTTCCGTCATTGTCGTGCCGACTGCAGATGACGCCCTCACGCTCCGCTGCTTCTTGGTATATAGGGGAGCCATTGGTTGGAGAGAAGCTGGCTGCTGCTGTTGCTGATCACCAGAAGCAGGGTGGAGGCGGGATTGTGAGCGGGTATTGGTGAAGAGGAAGTGGGAGGTGGATGAGATGCTGCTGGCAGCCATGGCTACCATTGAAGAGAGAGAGAGACAATGGGTTCTCTTCGTGTTGCTGCTCACTTGGTCTTGATGAGATGATATTCTCAAGGCGAGGTTTCATCTCATCTTTCTTTTCAGTATTTTCTTTTTTGCAGTGAAGATGATACGGGAGATGGAAAATGAGGCTATGGATATTTGGAGCAGCACATGGTCCCTTCTTATCCTCCCTCCCTCCCTCTCTATCTCAGACACACAAGTGTAACTGAAGTTAACCACATCAACCCATCCAGTCAACAGTGGCAAGTAATGTGGTATCCGATTAAAATTTGACGTTAGTAAGGAGCTGTGAGAGCTACCTGAATCCTCCTCTAAATGTGCTCATAATCTAAACCTGATGACTGTAAATAGATACATCACCAGATCCGAATCACGATTCAGTTCACCTTTTCCTATGCTAGTCCATGCCTCAAATGATTGCTCTCTCTCTCTCTCCCTCCATCGTTCACACATTAGGATTTTCTTTCTTTGATGATATTCAAGAACTAGGATTAAGAGAGAGTAAGATGGCCGTTGACGTGTTAGGCGTCTCCTGACCTCATGCCGTATTTGAGTTGGTTTCGATGTAGTTTTTTGTGGTACTAGTTCCATATGAAGAGAAAAAGTCTTACCATCTGACACGGCATTGAGTAGACCTGGTTTTGCAACAACTGAGCACAGTCAGCCTGTGTGTGGATACAGCGGATGCTTGATAACAAACAGAGTGGCTTGAAAAAGAAAAAGCATAAACACTAAAATTGCAAGATTATCATTTTCTCACAACATAATGAAGGTCCCAGTCCAATTCACTCAAATGGAACGCCAAACGCACTTACCAGGGGGTGCGAGAGAGCACATGCTGCCACTCGTGGCGACGCTACATGAGACCATTCTGCAGTCATCTAGCTAACTGGGCGATGGCTTAAGCCAGAGAGTTGCAGCATCTGAACTCATGAAAAGAAGGATCCATGCGAACCATCGGTCCGGTTTGCGAGTTAAGTTTCATCAAATGAATCGCAAATCAAAGATTTGAAGAGCAATGAACACAAAAACAAGCAGGGAAATTATAGAAGAGAACACAAACTCCCGGTTAGAACCTGCAGACTTCCTAAAAGATTACTGTGAAGATCTGATCATGTCAATCATCGTCGAAGGAGTTCTAACTGATTGATGATGCAGCAAGAGAACTCTGTCCGGAACTTGATCTTCTGAGCAACTGCACGTGTCTTTCTCCCCCATAGCAAACAGATCTATCCTTTCGTTGTATCATTGTCTTATCACCACGAGAAAAGTTATATGATGAAAGTTTGTTACATTTATAGACCCATTCATTTTCTGCACAAAATCAATAATGTTCGGTGACCACCAGGTCTCAAACTCTACCAACATTCAGAAAAACTTCTAACGAAAAGCTAATAATGGTCTAGGCGACATTTAACACATCAAAGGTCATGTACATTAGGAAGAACTAGGAAAAGCCAAGCAAGAAACTAATTTCTGCAAATCAAAAGCTTCCTGAGAGAGAGAGAGAGAGAGAGAGTTGTGCACAATAACGAACAAATAAATGAAGCGTGAGGAGGAGGAATCCAAAGGGATCGCATGATCCAGCGTGAACGGTGGAAGGGATCAGCCGGGATCAATGCGATCCCTTTGGATGCGTCAACCTCTCTTCGTTTCAGCAGCTAGCTTGCCATTCTATTCTCTCCCACACTCACTCTATACCATGACACCTAGTTTTATATCTCCAGAGAGAGGGAATTGGGCTGCGGACTCACCATTGATGCTTTCCCTTATCAAATCACAGCCGTTGCTTTTTCTCCTCTGTGTCAGCCTCTACACTACACCCAAAAGACACCCTCTTCTTGTTTTCAGTCAAGACCATGATGGCCCTTTATCTTTTCAGAATGGTTCCGGTTGCCCTACCATCCTAGGACTCCTCTTCTTAGGTTGCTCCTTGTATATCTGAAACAATGTATCTGGATTATAGGCATGGGCTCAATGTGGTGATGACGGAGTTCCCAGTTGATCCAACGCAAACTATCCAGCAGGATGTTTACTATAAAGTTGGTTTGAACCATAGTTGGAATCTAACAATGCGTGCTTAAATTTGGCTATTTGAATCCGACGCGTTAGACTTCGGTTCAATGCAGGTCCAAATATATATATATATATATATAATCAACTACATTGGCTGATTTTGGATGTTGCTTCCATTTTCATTTTGGACATCAATTTCCAAAACTAGTCCGTCCATTGAATGTCAAAAGAGAAGTGGTGAAATTCAAACAGTAAAACAAGATGTAGAATCTGTGACACGCTGTGAAAAACATTTTGATAGTGGTATGACCCTTAGATGAGAAGGAAGAGAGAGGGGAGGAAGTACATGATTGCACCGTCGAGGAAGTTGAGGTGAAACTGTGACGAGGCTTTCACTGGCGAACCGGACCTCCCTCCCTCACCTTTGTTGGTGGTGTCATATTATGGCTTTGGTTTTAGTGGTTCGTGTTAACGTTGGTTTGAACTTCTAAAGCCTAATCTGATATATCATGATTCAAAAACCAGAAGCAAAAACCAGAAGCAACTAGACTAAAAGGGGTCAATTGATCGGATCAATTGTTATGCATTAACCATTATGCTAGTGTACCTTGAATTTGTAATGGGTACGAATTGTGACTCCAATCCAAATTGGACAGCAAAACTAGGGCACTGTGTTGGTCTTTAGAGGCCAATTGAGGTATAATTTTACGGTGCTTGGAAAATCTTCTTTAGTTTTCTGGTCTTCCCGATGGAGCAGATATCTCCGGTAAACCACGTAAATCTTGAGTTGTTCTTTCTCTTGACTTTGCATGTTCAGTAAACTGGTTTTATGTGATTGTGTGTGTGCCTCTAAATCGTATATCTGCAACAGATTATGGATTAAGGAAGAAGCGTCCGGCAATGCCTGGTTTTGATTCTATTAACCGTCGAAAAAGTAATGGATCCAATTCTGCAAAATC
This sequence comes from Brasenia schreberi, assembly GCA_036023115.1. Taxonomy (NCBI): domain Eukaryota; kingdom Viridiplantae; phylum Streptophyta; class Magnoliopsida; order Nymphaeales; family Cabombaceae; genus Brasenia; species Brasenia schreberi. The sequence goes on from JAYKKT010000063.1 coordinate 345,645, forward strand.
TTGGCGCCGAATGTTCAGTGTGAGGATGCAATCATTCCCACGTTCATTGGATTCCATACCCACTTAATCCTCCTGGCCCAGATTGCTTGGACTAATCATCCCCTATTGCTTAATTAATCATTTGGTTGCTAAATGATTGAGGTAAAAGTTACATGACAGCGAAGAAAGTCTTGTGGTTTCTTGTTGTTTTCCTTCTCCTTGCCAGGATCTTAGATGTCAGTCATGAACTTGGATGTAAACTAATCTCCATTCTTGCATACAAGTAAATGATGATTAGCAGGACGATTGAGAAGAAGCGACATTTTATGGCACTAAAATAACGGGGAGACATGTGGAGAACCGAAAGGAAGCAAGGCAGGAGTGCTCAATCAACGCGTAGTTTCTCCTTTTTGGCACTGACCCTCTAGCGGACGCGGAGGTAGCATGTGCGCAAAGACTGGCTCTCTTGGGGAGTACCATGCCACACACACACGCATACACATCTATGACGATAGACTATGGACCTAGGAAGTTTTTAAGGGGAGGCGAGGTTAAATTTATTTTTGATTGCTTAATTTTCAAGTAATTTGTTATACATCATTTTATTTATCCTTTTTCATACATTCGACTTTATAGCAAAATCAAAAGTGTAGTTGATGCTTTAAAAACATTGTGATTACATGGACAATGTAAAGCTTGCTCATCATAGGAGCTAGTTGTGCTCTGACCCGACCATACTTAAACCTTTAGAGTTTTATGTTAGCGTTAGATCATGTTCATGGTAAATCCCGATGTCTCTAAATAATTAGAGTTAGCGAGCAAGCCCTGACATTTTTGAGATAAATATTTGAATATATATTTATTTGTTTGCAACTTGACCAGAGCAGCCAGGTTCAGTCATTTAGCATCTCAGTCTCCATTAGGGTGAACCTGAGTTCTTAGCCCTTGAAGAGCAACCGAGTCGCCAAAACTGCTTGGTGAACCGAATGTGATGGTCCAAATGAGTTTAATGAGATGACATTGTGATTGTACTAATTGAGTGATCAAGAAAGAATTATTGGAAGGAAGATGGAACCGATTGAGATACGGAAGGGGACCGAGATTGCGTGATTGTGGTGAGAAAAGACGGAGGGCAGTACGCTTTTGCTCCCGCTGTAGAGCCATGGACTCGGCAAAACTTGATAGGCTTTCATGTAAACAACAAGCCTCTCTCCGTCCATTCTGCATGGCCAATTCTTCACCCACATGCTGCCCACTTTGTTTCTGGTCGGACCCCGTTCTCCTCTCATCATGCATCAACTCTCTCTCTCTCTCTCTCTCTCTCTCTCTCTCTCTCTCTCTCTCTCAGAGATGATCCATATGTTCACGCAGGCGTGCACACAGTTTCGAACAATGTAAGTGGTCGTAATGCCATCATCATGCCTAAACACGCTAAGCTTTGTGATGAGCAAGACAAGGTTTATTTCTTGGTAGACAAGGCTCGTCGTTGGCCATACCCTTTCCGACTCCATTGAATGAATTCACTCTTCTTTCCCTTCTCTCAGTTGCCCGTCAGCCAGCAAGCTTTTGAAACAACAAAACACGTGTTTTAGTAAATAAATGGAGAATGGACAGCGGATGTCCTTGAGTTGCATCTTCCTCATGCACCCCACTATACTTTTATGGTATTGTTAGTGATTTGTTGGATGAGTTTCTCCTCTTTTTCTTCCATAATCTGCTGTCAGCCTTTTAATTTGCTTCAGATAAAGTGTTGCTGAATTTGTAGAGCAAACCTTCACCCGTTATCTTCTTCTTCTTCTTCTGCATTCATGACCTCAATATGTACACTCGATGCGTTTAAAAGTAATAGGTATCATTACAAGAGTATCCTTTTACTCAAAAAGAATGCGAGTAATATCATCCTTTGAAGAACTCACTTAAACTTTTAAGGCCTTTCTCTCGACTCTTAGGTTACCTCCACTCAACTTAAAGTGCATAACAGGTACTGTAAACTTACCTGAAAAAGATCATTGCTGCAATATCGACCTTTGAAGAACTCAATTAAACTTTCAAGTCCTTTCCCTTGACTCTTAGGTCACCCCACTCAACTAAAAGTGCATAACAGGTACAGTAAACTGACCTGAAAAAGATTATTGCTGCAATATCAACCTTTGAAGAGCTCAACTAAACTTTTACGGCCTTTCGTTTGACTCTTAGGTCACCCCACTCAACTAAAAGTGCATAACTTAGGTACTGTAAACAGACCTGAAAAAGATCTTTGCTCCATTTAGGCCAAACACACAACTCTTCCACTAGCTGCAACGGCAGGGACCGAATCGAAAGCCTGCCAAACGGGGCCCTTTATTAGTACAAAATGGGTTGACATGCATGCCCAGTATGTTAAGTCACCAACTTGAATTCAAATTGTTAATTACAGATTGACAGAAAATGAAACCTATAATTGCTACTAAGAAAACCATATCTCTGATTGCTAAAAACCAAAATTAAAACCAAGCCTTATCAATCACTAAGTAGAGTTAGACAGTTGGATTCTTGGTCGCCATTATGCCCTATCTAGAGCTAGTTTCATATTAGCATTTAAGGCCCGTCTTGGCTTCTTTTAAGATGTTCACCATCTAGTTACATGCACCTTCTCACGGAAACTCCATGGCTTTTCCTTTCCAAACATCTAAATAAATTATAATTACAGATTGAAAGCGAATCTATGTGATTGTTGAGCATGAAAATAAATCCAAATGTATCCAATCCATTTAGAGCACTACCGCGGCTCATGTTCAAGCCCCAAGTATATGTTCTTTTCCTTTCTGCAAACTGAAAAGCCTCTCTGCTGTTTCTTCTGTTGCATAGGTTCGAGAGTTTGGACCCCTACTTACTTTCTTTAAAGGCCTACCGTGGTCTTAGTACGTAGGTATTAGTGCATCCTGAGTGCCCCATGATGACATGGGGCCTTCCTCACTCACTGCATTTTACCATGATTTCTCTGTGCTGTGAAGCCAGGCCTCCTCATAAGTTTTCAGAACTGTTTTGCGTCGAGATGATAAGCACTTCTTGAGGTTATAATAGAAAAGGTGTACATATAATTTACCTCATGAATGCCTTTTCTATGTCCTACAAAGAACACTTCCATGCTCCATGTTGGATTTAATGTTAATTATAGTTGGGTTAATTAAACTCACGTGCATTAATAACATTTAATTAATGTTTAAAATTCTTAAATATTCAATTGATATATATGTGAAAGGACACATGGGTTTGTTTTGAGTTGAGTTGGTTGGACAGTCACCATGGGCACAATTAAGGTGTGGTTGAGTTCGACTCCAAAGAAGGTACGTTGTTTTGAGTTGAACATGTGTTTTATCTTGAGAGAAAAGTACAAGTGCCTGTATATACTTGGTAGCGGGATGCTTATTTCTCTAAGACAAGTCTGCAAGGGTGACTCACATAGATAAGTTTCCCTTCTAATTCTTATTTGCTTGGGTTTTTCTATATGGTCTGTTTATGACTTACTTTGGACATGTGGTTATATTTGATTGAGCATGTTTATAATTGTTGTATATTGGTTTTTTATGCATTTATTTTTATGATATTTCTCAACAATATCAGAGAAATCACTGTTAACTATAGTAAACATGTCTTTGTCGGCGACCCTCCAACCTAAGGTTGACTTGACCTTAATGCCGAAAAAGTTTTCCAATCCTCATTTCAAATGTTGACAACAACATATGAAAAACTCATTAACCATATTAGGACTGCACTTGTATATTGAGTCGATTGACCTCAACCCGATGATACTGACCTTAGAAGGTCAGATAAAGTCGTCGAGTGAAAAGAGAAAGACACCTTGTGCTGCAGTTGCATATTATCGGCACTGTCGAATGTTTTATTTAATGTTTATAGTTCTTTTATTTTTACGACAACGAAAAATTTGTGGGGTGCCTTGGATCGATAATACCATACTGAAGACCTCGATGTTGAAGAATATTTTGTGACTAAGTTCTTAAAGTATCAAATGGTAGATAGAGGGAAAATCTACGATCGAAAAGCCCACGAGTTTAAGTTTTTATGCCATGGTCTGAAGAAAGCCGAGATGAAGCTTCATGAAAAGTTTATTATTATTTCTATTATTAAGAAATTTCCTAAGTCTTGAGGGATTCAGCTTCGATCTTAAGCATAAGAAAGATAAGATATCCTTAATGACCTCATGATAGATATAGCAATAGATGAAGAGTATAAAAGTCAAAAACCCATTATACTTGTGAGCAACACTCTTAGGATAAACTTGACGATTGAAAGAAAATAACGTAGTGATGATAAGGAAAAATAGACAAAAGCATAAACCAAAAGTTAAGATCCTAAAGAATCCCAAGAACAAACTGTGTTGGCTTTGTGGTCAGGTTGGACATTGGGCGAGCGACTGTCTCTTAAATAAAGTCAAGAAACCTACAATTGTTGAATGAGCTATAATCAACATAGTGACCATTTTGTCTACTACTGGCGGGTATCTATCTCTTAAACATCATCTCCTTTTCATTTATGAGCTACAATATTAGATTGTAGACCCTAAGGCAAATGCGCATGTTTGTGTTGAGTAGTCTCTGTTTTTGTCTTATAAAACCGTCTATGTTAGAACTGTGACCTTAGGAGAGAGATCATTCAACTATTGAAGTCAAGGGCGAAGGGCACGTGAACTTGAAGTTTCTTTTAGTAAATGTCATAACTCTTTAGGGAGTTAGACATATTCCAACGATTTGACTTGAAGTTTCTTTTAGTAAATGTCATAGCTCTTTAGAGAGTTAGATACATTCCAACGATTTGTCGGAATATCCTTAGTAGTTCTGCTTTAGTTTAAAAAAGGTTAAGATTAGATTATAAATTTAATAAAATCATAATTACATGACTTAGTATAGGGTGTATCTTTGGAAAGGGTTGTTTGTGTGATTTATATGATCTATTTAAAATTAATGTAGAGGTTCTTTGGAAAGTGTCGATTATTGTATAAATTTTAATGTTAATAAATCCTTTACTTTTGCTATTTCTTCTTATGTTGTGTACAATATTGAATCATATGATGTATGGTGTACTAGGCTAGGTCATGTAAACTTTGACTTTGTTAAAATAATGATAAGCTTAAACCTTATTACTAAGACTATCATAGATGGAAAACACAAATATGATATATGTATGCAAGTGAAACAACTTAGGAAGTCTTTTCATATGATTGATAGAAAATCTTAAATTTTGGATTTGGTGCACATTGGCATTTGTGAATTCAATGAAATGACTATTAGGGATAACAAAAGATATTTTAGTATGTTTATTAATGACTACAATAAATAATGTTATATTTACTTTCTTAAAAGTAAAGATGAAGTTTTGAAAAAATTTCAAATATTTAGAAATGAGGAACAAACTCAAACTATCAAAGTACTTAAATGGTTAAGGTTTGATAGGAGATAGTGCATACATCAAATATTTTTCAAGTATACTATCATAACAACGATATTATTTATGAGGTTATTCCTCTATATTCTCCTTAATTAAATGGGATATCGGAATGGACAAATAGAACCATGTGTGATATGGTTAATATTTTACTTAAGGTTTTTCGTTACCTATCTACATGTGGGGAAAGCTTTGAATACGACTTGTCATATTATGAATATAATTTTTCGTAAGCATGAGAAAAGTAATCCCTTCAAGCTTTGGAAGGGTCAAAAGACATATCTCAAATATCTCAAAGTGTGAGGTGTATTATGAAGTACTCATTCCTAAACACTAGAGAAATAAATTGGGATCTAAAATAGTGGATGTTATATTTCTGAGTTACGTGGAGATAAGATATAAGTAGTAATTCTTGATCATTAGATGTGAAGTATCTGGCATAGATATCAACACATTATTTGAACTTCGTGATGCTCCATTCTTTGAGTATATTTTCATAAAAACTAGAGTTTCTCAAAGTGTGTTTTTTAGAGATTCTAACCCTAAATCTAGTTTCATTCTCGATCACGTGAAAAGGATAACAAATATGAGGGATGATCCTTATTATATTGTTTTCATATCAAATGACTTTGAGAAAATAATTGAATTAATGAGAAATAAATAACCTAAGATATCAAAGGACTTTGAAAGTTATTTTATCACTTTCAATGTCGAGGATGATCAATCACCTTTCAATAAGTTATGACCTCGCCCAAGGTTAAATTTTAAAATGAAGTCATTAGCAATGAAATCCAATCAATTCTCTATAATGGTACTTGAGAATTGGTGAATTTACCTCCTGATTGTTTTATAATGGGTTTCAAGTAGATTTTTAGAAAGAAATTGAATGCAGGCAAAATAATCAACAAATACAAGGTTAGATTAGTTGCAAAGGGTTACACATAAAATGAATGAATAGATTACTTTGATACATATTTACCAATTTCTCGAATAACCATCATTTAAGTGATTATAACACTAGTATCTGTAGATGACCTTACAATCCATGAGATAGATGTGAAGATTGATTTTCTACATGATGATCTCCATAAAAAAATTTATATGAATCAATTAGATGAATTTGTAGCTTGTGGGAATGAGTTTAAGGTATGTAAGCTTATGAAATCATTATATGGTTTGAAATAAACTCTTAAACAATGACTTAATCGTTCTTATATAGTAAGTTTGGGATTAAGGACATGGGTGTTACTCATGTGACTTTAGAGTTTGAAATAAGAAGGTCTACTGATAATATAGTAATTTGTTAGTCTCATTATGTTGATAAAGTTTTAGAAAGTTTTGGATATACAAATTTTACAAATGTCAAAACCTCATATAATTAATCAAAAGCTTTGTATACGAATGAAAGTGGTATTCCCCTTGTCTCAACTATGATATTCTTAAATTATCGATAGTTTTATCTATCTAACTAACTGTATATGACTAGATATTGTTTTTGTTGTATGCAAGTTAAGTAGATACACCAGTTGTCCAGATAGAACCCACTAGAAAGAGCTATAAGAGAGTACTTCAATGTGTAAAAAGAATGGTTTACCTTGGGTTGAATTATGGAAAACATCATTCTATTTTTGAAGGATTTAGTGATCCAGCTTAATAGAAAAGAACTCTATGAGTAATGAGATTACTGAATATCTTTTTCTTTTTATGGGCAATGGCGCTGTCACCTGAAAATCGAAGAAAATTTTTATTTTGGCTCGTTATACCTTTGAGGCGATATAAGATTGGACTGAAAGTTAAATGGCTTAAGGAACTTATGTCCAATTTATCTATGGTAAAGAAGTCGCTTTCTATAATTTCAGTACACTGTGATAGTATGACTATCATTGCTAAATCAGTAATTCTAAGTAGAACAAAAAGCAATAGAGACACATCGAAGTCAGACTAAAGTTTTTAAGGGCTCTTATGTCTGATGGGGTGACGGTTATAAATTTTTTAGATCAAAAGATAACAAATCTGATCCATTGACTAAGGGTTTATCAATAGTCTTAGTTGATAAATCTAAGTTGAGGATAGAACTGAAACCTACAATTTATTTACAAGCAATGACAACCCAACCTAACTTAGTAGAGATCCTACAAGGTAGGTTCAATGTGGTAGTAATAAGTTGTTGGGTGAATAAGATGATACTTTGTATTATAAGATATCAGTATGTGTTTGTTTCTTATAAACATAAATTGTCATGACCGCAAGTTTAGCAAGAGATTATTCTTTAAATGAGATCGAGTTGTAGGACAAGATGCTAGAAGTACATCCTTATAGATGTCCAACTAAGTGATTGACGTTGTGTGGCCACAATAAGGGAATTAGGTTATTCTTTAAAGTCAATCATGATGCATAATATAAATGCGTGACCATTAATGAATCACCCATAAAGATCATGTTATAGCCTTTTATTATGTTGTTACCAATAGACACCTTTACACCCAAAGTTTAGGTTCAGGTTCAAGACGTATGTTCACATAGTTCTTATAAGGGTAATATCGGATAACTCAGGTAATAGTTTAAACCAAAAGGTACCATTACTGAAAGTGTATGATGACTCATTTGGTAGCATGCTTTACACTTTACGACTTTGTTGGGGATTGTTGGATTTAATGTTAATTATAGTTAGATTAATTAAATTCAGGTGAATTAATAATATTTTATTCATGTTTAAAATCCCTAAATATTCAATTGATGTATAATTGATATATGTGAAAGTCCTAAAGTGTAAAAAGTCACATGTGAGGGCTTGTGCATGATAAACCCACTTGTCCTTTTACATAGTTGGTAGCTCATGAACCGTAGTTCAAAGAGCTTAGGGAGGGCATGTTAGACCACACACACACGTGCCGAGCCGGGTCGGGCTTGGGTTTGAGTTTGAGAATTGTCTTTGGTGTTCAGTATATCTTTTTGTACGAAAATCTTTTGATCTAATGGTTAAAAGTGTGTTTACGTGAGAACGGTTATGCGACGGAGAGATGTGTCGTTTGGATCATATCTATGATATGTGATCCATCACGCAACTTATAAATATGAGATTCGGGCTCCCTAATCCTCACTTATGCAAAAAATACTCTCTCCTCTCCCTTTACTCTATGTATTCTTCCTCTGGCCGTGGTGTTCCTTGCCCACAGTGACTGCTCCCTATCATCCTTCCTCTTCGGCCAAAGGCGATTGAGGCATGATCGAGATCGACTCTAAATAGGATACATTGTTTTGAATTGAGTGTGTGTTTTATCTTGCAATGAAAGCACAGTTATTCGTACGTACTTTATAGTAGGACACTGATTTATCTAAGGCAAGTCTTCAAGGGTGACTCACACAGATAAGTTCCCCTTCTAATTCTTGTTTACTTGTGTTTTGGTGTATAGTTTGTTTTTGGCTTATTTTGGATTTGTGACTATATTTGATTGTGGCATTTTATAATTGTTGCATATTGGTTTCTTATGGATGTATTTCTATGGTATTTTCCAACACATGCTGTGACAAATATTCAAAAGGGGATAGTCGCCAACTTCACATGGTAACATAAACATTCTTCCAAGCAGGCCTTAAGTTGTTATTGCACAAATTTCCGAGCTTAATTTCATCGGTGTATTCGGCACAACAAAAACAGCAGGGTTGATAAAGAGGAAGCGGAATAGACCTAAGCAAACCAAGTAAGCTGATCTGACTCCGGGGTCTGGAGACGGAATGCATCTTGAAAAATACTTCACTTGACCCACATTCTACGTCAAGACCCACTAAACATATATGCCCTTTCAGTTTATATAATGAGATGTTTAGGTGTCCCCACACAACAGCACTTCTCTCCTTTTCCTTCCCTAAGATATTACTCAACCTCCCCACTAGCACCACACAGAAAAGCATCGGTTAAATATCTTCGCTTTTCCCATCACAATAATTCCCTTCAAAGGGGTGACGTATGTGCTTGAGTGTCCTAACACAATTATTTCTTTAACAGATTGAGGGGGTGATTCAGCAATGTATTGAGACAGAAGCCTAAGTGGGGACGTCTTGTTCCTTTCTCATTCTTTGTGATTGCCTTCGATTTGCCCATTAGATAGGCTGTGATACTTCTCTGTTTTGGCAGCATTATGCCTGCAATCTTGGCCTAGGATGCAGCCAAGGGCATTGATTTGTTCTAGCCATTTTCAGTGCGTTGCTTTTCCCCATTAGACAGGCATAAGGGCCGTTTTGAGAGACACAGAGTCGATGGGTGTTCCTCCCACAAGTGTGTTGCAAGTTCTACCCCCGGAATCTCAGAGATTTGAGTAAGCAATGGCGTTTCTTGGCAGTTTCTTTGAATTAGTGGTATTCAATTACTCTCTAATGAAAGTACTTTACTGCATTTCTTTAGTCACCGAAACACACGCACACAGAGAGGAGAAAAGTTCCTTGGCTAGCCTTTTACAAGTACCCCTAAATGATTAAAGCCATTTACAAGTGGAACTGAAGAGTTACTTGTGGAAGCTATTCTTTTTCGACCCAATCATCAAGAATAACATTTTTGTGTTAAAGTGAGTCATATGGTATCTTCCTTGCCTTTCTTGTATCTCTTTGTATTTGTTTATGAAGAAAACAAAAGAAAGAATGCAATTTACTTAGAAGTTAGAAAATATCATTACTTTATGAGTATAAGAATAACATACATATAACAAAAAATATATTTTTACTTTTGTCTTAACTTTATATTATATGCAATATATATCAAATCACAAAGACGAGCATGCTCCAATCTATTTCTCTTCTTTGTGTGGATGCGTTAAAAAAACTCCAATTCCCCTCGCATTCACTTGAACTACATATTTGGCTTAATATGCATTGAAGAAACCTTGACAAATTCAGTCCATCTACCCTAAATCGAGCCCACCATTCATCTAAAATAAACATAATAAACGAAAGAATTAAGTGAGCAATATAAGTCATAAAAATGAAGAAGTAAATAATAATTTATCAAAAAATCAAATCATACCTGGTTGCATTTGGGAGTGGAATTGTATTACAATTGACCTTCCAAAATCTCCAACACTATGTATATTACTTACATAGCTCTAGATAGAGCAAAGGTAAAAGGAGTTTAAATTACTATATTCTCATGCCCGATGAGTTTTATATGTATGAGAAATCCAGAAAAGTGAGCACAGAGGCCTGGTATTGAGCTTTTACATATCATCATACCATTAATGATTTGTGAATACCAATACAAATGGCTGCACTTTAGGTATTCGATGTCACTAATCTATATCATGAATCGCAATAGGAAGAGATAAAGGCTCCTGGAGTGGAAACTTATTTAGACGACAATGAGCCAATGGAGGGAAGCATTTGACGGAGAATCCATAAGTAATTTATTAGTTTTGACACATTTAAACCTGATTGAATTTTATATATCTAAGTCAGAGGAATCTGAATAAAGTAGTGATTCGGGATCTACAACAACTCTTAATGATGGAAATGAATGGTGATCAGACCCAAAAAACTCACGAATTAGTGTCCTCAAAGTTTCTTTAACCAAACGGAACGGCTCGGCACTAAAGTGCTATGCATGCTACGGTACATAATGCCTCATCGGTTTCAATTTTGTATTGTGCAGATGTGTGTGTGTGCGCGCACGTGTGTGAGAGAGACTAAAACTATTGTTACTGTTGCTGTTGCTGTTGCTGTTGCAGGGCAGGAAAGCAACCACGAATTGCGTATATGAACACACGTTAAGATAAAAGGCATGAAGAGGAAATAGAGGTGCCGGTTTTAGTAAAACAAAAACTGCAACTTCCTTCAGACAATTCTTGTGGTACTGAGGCGGCTCTTCATGATCTTTTCCTCTGGTATCTTGTAACATTGACATACTGATATTACCAACTCCTGCAGAATCTGTTCTTTTAGTATTCGATGTCTGATACATTGACATACTGATATTACCAACTCCTGCCTTCTGTTAGGTCCCAAGCAACTCACCTTATACAACTTTAGGTACCCTTCGGTCGCTTTTAATGAAAACCAAACAAAGTAGCCATCTTTCCCTCTCCTGAAATCTGCCATATTTGAAGTTTTTGTTTCAGGGGCGTTGCTTTCTCTTCCACTTGTGATTGTAGGCAATGGTTGAGGAGAAATGTGAAGAAGATTTGGAAGAAGGGTTGCATTCTCTTGATGATTCCAGTGAGGACAGCCTGAGTTTCTCCGAATCAGATGACCGTTCTTGGCACTCTCCCTTGAACTCTTTTGGTTCCAACGCCGGTCCTTGTGATGATCTGTCTACCTATTCGGATGTGCCTGATCTTGAGATGGGTGCTACCGCCCATCAACCAAGAAACTCCGTCTCCGAGTACTCGGATGTGGATTTAGGGAACGAGGAAGATGGTGGTGTTGTCCGCGGTGCTTGTAAGATTAAGGTGCATTTTGGCGAAAGCAGAAAGGGATTGCAGAATTTGTCATCTTGGTTTGGAGAGTGGGAATCGGGAGTCTGGGGTGCCTATTGAGCTTGGGTGTTCTTGTAAGGATGATCTTGCTGCTGCCCACAAGCAATGCGCAGAAGCCTGGTTCAAAATCAAAGGCAATAAGTGAGTTTTCCTACACTGTGCTTACATATGTCATAGGTTATAGCAGCATGTTGTTTGATTCTTCTGGTGTCTACATTTGTTTTTCCAATATGGTGGCATCTTTCTACTTTGTTCTCTCATCTTCCTTGATTCTTTTGTATTCTCTTTGTCGGGGGGTTTGATTGTGCTCTATCTCTTTGGTGTGTTTGAGGTGAATCTCAAGCTTATGAATGCTATGGAACTTACGCGTGCCTTTATCATGTACTTTTGAGATGTTTGCATAAGTGGAAGTTGGTCCAGTGGCTTTTCCATTGACAGTCTTCTACTGGAAGTTTTCAGCTTTATACTTTTCACTTTCCACTATAGACAGTGAAAGATGGAAAATACATGTAAATCTCGGAATATCTTAGAACTGGTCATCAAACAACAATTAGAGACAGTCCCTACCCTATTTCACTACTACGAATCTTAACCAAGCTTGCTTGAAATTTGAGTTAGTTCAATATTTTTACTAGATAGCATGCCCCAGTTCTTTCTGAGAATGATCATTTCAAACTGTAGAATTTCGGATTTCCTACCCTTCCGTCATCTTTCAGTCATGTTTAAAATTGTGGAATGGTGGAGAAGTTCAGGGTTAGCACCCTCCGGCAAATTGTAAACCGTGTTTTTTCATGGAGTGGATCAAAAGGGACTGGAATCTGATAACTTTCTTTTTCTCATTATTGCCTGCAGATGTCTGTATGCACAAAATGGGCTAGTTCTTCAGGAATCTGATGACTTTCCTTTTCTTTACACTATAATTTAAACTAGCAGGTACACATTTAGCAGAGAGCCATAATCAACATGTTAATCTGTTTGTGTTAAAAGTTATTTCAGAATTAAATCGTGCCTTCCACTGACTGTCTTATGGTTCCATCCCCTAGGTCCTTGGTCATCACGATTTAGTACTATACCACATCCAATTGTAACTCAATGAAACATGCAAAATTGATTTTTTGAGAGTTTAACCGACTTCAGGGGTCCAATCATTTTTGTTTAACCAAGGGTCAAAAAGTGAACTCCGCCCATATAAGAGATCGCTCTTGCATGGCCGGTCCCAAACCTGGAAGAGGAGGGTTGCGTTAGGCTTTCGACAACTAGTATAAAACTTTGTAAGACTTATTTACTATGGATTCTATAAATTATGAGCATTGCGTTGAGTCATTCCCTCTTAAGGATACATTGCAAAGCACAAATGCAGTGAAAAGTAAGCAAGGGCCTCTACGTCTTCGCCCTGATGCAGTGAATCAATTGAGAGAGGGTTGCCACATCATGGACGGGTGTGGGTAAAGAAGTTAGTCCCGCTACCTTGTTGCCCGAATATAGTGAACAAGTTACAACAAGGTCATGGACTGATGCGGGGGCAAGAAAGCTAGTATTAGATAATAATATTTGTATTGGTACTTGAAATATTAGAACATTGACCAACAAGTTAATGGAGGTGGTAGATACTATGATTCGGAGAAAGATTCATATTCTATGTTTACAAGAGAAAAGTGGGTGAGAGAAAAAGCAAAAGAGATTGAGAATATAAGTTTTAAATTATGGTACTTAGGAAGAAAAAAGCTCGAAATGAAGTTGGTATTATTGCAAATAAAGATTTAAAGGATAGTGTAGTAGACATCCAACGATATGATGACCGAATTATGATAGTAAAATTAGTATTAGGAGTAGAGGCTTTGAATATAGTTTGTCCTTATGCACCCAAAATAGGATTAGAAGATAATATAAAGAAGGGTTTTTTTAGAGGAGTTAGATAAAATAATTCAAAGAATTTCACAAAGGGAGATGATTTGTTTAGGATGAGACTTAAATGAACATTTCAGGAGATATAAATAAGGAGGGTAGGGAGATTTTAAATTTTGATATGGCTTTTGATCTCTTTATAGCAAATACAATTTTCAAAAAACGAGATGAACATTTAATTACTTATAAGAGTGGCTTGTCACAAACACAAATTGATTATTTTATTTGTAGAAAAAAGATAGATCGTGTTGTAAAGATTTTAAGGTAATTTCATAAGAAAGCTATGTGAGAAAGAATATATTTAAACAGAAAGTTCTTTAAGGAGTTGCTTGGAATTATGTAGGTACACCTTCTCATATGGAAAATTTATTTTTATAAGCTTTTTAATGAAAATACATATGGTAATATTAGCTTAGGAGAGTTAGTCAAATTAGAAAAGTATATAAACCCCAATTTCTATCGGCGTATTCAAAAAAATAAAGTCAGAGGCTATTAAATACTATGTCACACAGGTGTGGGATATGGCAAATTTCAAAAATTTTAGGTGCGGCGACACGGCTAGGGTATATAATATTCAAGCTACATAAATCAATCATAATACAACTAGTATTTGCTAATTTTGGGTACACGTAGGTATCAATTAGCAAGTTCCCTCGTAATGATCTGAAACTTAGAATGATTTTACGAGCTGTAAAATATCGAAGTTATGGATTCAAAGAGTTTCAAGATCTTTTGTAGGATATAGCATATACTAGTATTTGTGCCAGGATCCACTAGTGATGTCATACTCTTGTGTTCTATTGATCCGGTAATGTTCCTGGTCTTTAAATGTGTTTGGAGACAAAGATTATTCTGTGCAAAGGCATACAGTATGGAGTCAAGAATCCAATCAGATTGAGTAATAAGAAACCAATTGTTCGCACCCAAAATCATTCAAGCTAATATTATATACAGCTACAATAGCAAATACACAACTTTATATTAAAGCAAAACATATAAATGGTAAACAACTACTAATTTCATCATAATACACAAATCAATCTTCATTATTCGAACACATTTATCCGTGAGTTACAAAAAAAAAAAATTTGTCACACAAAAAAATCTTAAGAAAAAATTTGCGTTTTTCTTGGCCATGTCGCACCGACACGGTGTCGGTGTCAGTGTCGCACCAGTGTCGAGGTCGACACTCCACCCCTTAGAAGTGTTTGTGTGACATACATTAAATACATGAAGGTTGGTAAATTTATAGGACCAGACAATATTCTTATAGAAGTATGAAAAATTCTAGGAGAGAGGGCTCACAAAATTATTTAATGAAATATGGAGAACCCAAAAGATGCCCGAGGAATGGAGAGTGAATACACTTATACCCATATACAAGAAAAGGGAGACATTCAGAATTGTGCGAATTATCGTGGTATCAAGTTAATGAGCCATACTATGAAATTATGAGAAATAATTATCAACGTAGGTTAAGACAAGTATTGAGTACAATAGAGAACCAATTCAGATTCATGCCTGGTAGATCTACTATTGAAGCGATTCAGCTATTGAGATATCTTATGGAACATTTTAGAGTAAAAAATAACCTTCACATGATATTTATTGATCTAAAAAAAGCTTAAGATAGGGTGCAAAAAGTTGTTGTTTATAGAACCCTGGAAAAGAAAAGTATCTCATTGACATACATAAATCTTATAATAGACATGTATGATGGTGCAAAAACATGTGTGAGGACTCATGAAGGAATGACAGACTCCTTTGAAGTTAAGATTGGGTTAAATCATGAATCATTTTTAAGTACATACTTATTTATATTGGTCATTAATGAGTTGACAAAATATATTTAAGATGAAGTACCTTGGTGTATGTTATTTGCACATGACATTGTGTTAGTGGATGAGTTTAAGGAAAAAGTTAATAGGAAATTGGAACTATAGAGAGAAACGTTAGAAAGTAAAGGCTTATGACTTAGTAGAACAAAGATAGAATATATAGAATGTAAGTTTGATCATTTGGGTAGTTCACGGGACATAGAAATTAAGACACATTGCATCTCTCATAAGGAAAGTTTTAAATACCTAAGGTCAATTTTTCAAAGTGATAAAAAAATTGATGGAGATATTACACATAGAATTAATGCTTGTTAGTTAAAATGGAGAGGAACTCTGCCTATGTAAGGGATCACCCTTGCATTGTCGGTCCCAAGCCCGGATAAAGGAGGGTTGTGTTAGGCTTCCGACAGCAAGCATAAAACTTCGTCTGATTTTATAACATGGATTACAAAAATTATGAGTTTTTGGGCGTCTCCGCCTAGCGACGTGCTGTCGAGCCCGAATGCAGTAATAAGTAAGCAATGACCACTACATTTTCGCTTAAATGTAGTGAATCAATTGCAGAGAGGGTTCTCACATCATGGACGGGTGTGGGTAAAGAAGTTAGTCCCACTACATTGCCGCCCGAATATAGTGAATAATTTTCAAAGAGGGTCTCCGCATTTTGAATATGAGCATATGCGGGGGGTAAGGAAGCTAATCCTATATAATAAGATTTGTATTGGTTCTTGGAATATCGGAACATTATCCGGTAAGCTAATGGAGGTGGTAGATACTATGATTCGAAGAACGATTCATATTCTATGTTTACAAGAGACAAAATGGGTTTGAGAAAAAGCAAAGAAAATAGAGGATACAGGCTTTAAATTATGGTACTCAGGTAAAGAAAAAGCTCGAAACGGAGTTGGTATTATCATAAATAAAGATTTAAAGGAGAGTGTAGTAGACATACAACGATATGGTGACCGAATCATGACGTTGAAATTAGTGTTACGAGCAGAGGTTTTGAATATAGTTTGTGCTTACGCACCCCAAGTAGGACTAGAAGATAGTATAAAGACAATTTTTTTGAGAAGAGTTAGATAAGGTGTTTCAAAGATTTCACAAAGGGAGATGATTTGTTTAGGAGGAGATTTAAATGAACATGTCGGTAAAGAGGCATTAGGATATTAAGGGATTCATGGAAACTTTGGTTTTGGGGATATAAACGAGGAAGGTAGGGAGATTTTAAATTTTGCTATGGCATTTGATCTCTTTATAGTCAATACAATCTTCAAAAAACGAGATGAACATTTAATTACTTATAAGAGTGGCTTATCACTAACACAAATTGATTACTTTGTAGAAAAAAAGATAGAGCGTGTTGTAAAGATTGCAAGGTAATTCCAGGAGAAAGCTTAACCACACAACATCGACTTTTAGTTATGGATTTACAAATAAAAAAATGGACAAAGAAGAAAAGAGTGCATCGAGCTATTCGGACTAAATGGTGGAACCAGTGTTGTCTGACACGTATCGTATCGCGTATCGTTGGGATCCATGATACGGTCGTATCGTATTGCCCGTATCGTACTTTAATATTAAAAAATATAAAATTTATTTAAAAAATCAAGAAAAATGGTAAAAATCAGAAAAAATCAAGAAAAATCAGAAAAAAAAACTAGAAAAATTTGATAATTGCTTTAAATTCATATAATACGAAGTTTAGTACGGATTGAGCACAACATTGAACAATTGCATCCAAATTTACATATTTTCAAGCAAAAAATGAAATATATTTACATTTTATATATTGTAAATTTCTATCAGCTTATCAGGATCATTAACTAAATAATATTCATCTTCTCCTTGATGAAGATTCAAAGTTTCTCATCACCTTCTACTTCAAAATCAAAATCTTCATCTCCTTCATGATGTCATTGTACTCCTT
The DNA here is from genome assembly GCA_036023115.1 of Brasenia schreberi. NCBI lineage: Eukaryota > Viridiplantae > Streptophyta > Magnoliopsida > Nymphaeales > Cabombaceae > Brasenia > Brasenia schreberi. The sequence continues at coordinate 363,200 of JAYKKT010000063.1, forward strand.
TCAAATTAATCCATGTAATGTCTTCTTCGGTTAGGAGTGTATTTTCTTCATTATCTTCCATAATCCACTCATCTAATATATCAAAATTAACAAACTGATATCTTTGTACATATAGTTGTCATATTTGCTAATTTTAATATGTGAGCAAAACAATGAGCTCCATTTCTTTGATTATTGAGTTGAGTCTATGACACCTCAGTGATATGATATTGTTATTTGATGATATCCCCTTTTTCTCTTATTGGAGACTAGCTTTTTAACTAATGCTTGAACTCCATTTCTCACTTCAATGACTGAGTTAAGCCTCTAACTCATTGATCATGTTCAACTCAATGGAAGTGATGTAAGGTGAACCCTATTTGTTCTTCATTATTTGCGATTTCATGAAATTAGAAACTGGTAGCAGAAATATATCTAAAAGTTGGCAACAAAAAGGAAAATGATGGATCTCAGCCTTTAGCACAAAATTATAGTAACTTTATGATTTCCCATAGCAACAAAGTAGAAATATAGTAATATACCCAAATTGTTCTTCATTATTTCATAGCTTCAACCCACTGCTTGTTCTTAGATGCTTCGAAGTAGTTTTTCGGAATTTGATGCATCTCAGCCTTTAGCACAAAATTATAGTAACTTTCTGATAATCTATTATAGGAAATGAATTGAGAGATTGGATAATTATAGCACGATCTCTTCCCTTTTTTGAGTGCTATGGGAACATCTGAGTCGTCTAAGTTATTATCTCTTATTTTTTCTATACTTTCACTTGAATCAGATATTGTTTCTCCCCCTTGATCCATAATCTCTGTTTGTCTTTTCACAAATATATTTCTCTCCCCCTTTTTGTATACTTGCATTCTGTTTTCTCCTGAGAGTTTATCTGTTCCTATAAGAGAATTTCTTTCCTCTGATTCTTCACTTGTACTAATCCTCGGTAAAACAACTGATTCTTCAAAACTAAAATTAGACGAATCATTCGAATTTCTGTAGTATGGAGTAGTTTCAAAAAAGGTTACATCCATAGTAATATACTTTCTATGAGAACTAGGGTCATAACAAATATATCATTTCTTTTCACAAGAGTACCCAATAAAGATATATTTTATCGCCCTTGGATCAAGCTTATCTCTGAATTGTTGATGAACATGCACATAACAAACACATCCAAATATTCTGGGAATAAGATGAAATGGATTATCTTCGGGTTTAATCACCTTAAATTAAGATTTTCCTGCAAGAGTCACAGGCGGAATTCTATTCATGATATATACTACTGTAAGAATTGCTTCTGGCCAAAAATATTTTGGAACATTGTGTTCAATAAGTAAAGTTTTAGCAATTTCAAAAATGTGTCGATTCTTTCGTTCGGCCACTCCATTCTGCTATGGGGTGTAAATAAAAGAAGTCTGATGTATAATACCATGAGTTTGAAGATATGATTCTAACTGAGTATTACAAAATTCTCCACCATTATCTGATCTGAGAGTTTTAACAGTATAACCAAATTGAGTCTTAATAAGATTATGAACTAGAGGAAAAATCAAGATATTTCTGACTTAGACTTCCTTAGATAAACAAAAGTAAGTATGGAAAAATCATCAATTTAAGTAACAAAGTACTTGAAATTTCTCAAAGAAGGTATCACACATGGTCCCCAATATCAACTCAAAAGAAACAATTGATCTTGATTCACTGCTAGAAAAAGTAGCTCTATGATGTTTTGCTCTGTGGCATACATCACATTGAATGATCACATCACTAGGAATTGAAAATGAGACAAACTCTCTTATTTTTGAAACAGGCAAATGTCCTAATCAACTATGCCAAACTTTTATTTCTTCTTCAGTAGTAATAGCTGTCAATGCTCTTTTCTACCTTAAAATCTGATCTCTAGGTAGTATGTAAAATCCATTGCGTAGTTCACCACGTTTAAAGATTCTTTCCGTCCTCAAATCTTAAAAAACACAATCATACGGAGAGAATGTAATTGTACAATTCATATCTCTAACCTGTTGAAGAATATGTTTATCTAGTGTCTTTGTGTTAGTTTTATGTTTCTAGGTATTATTGTACTCGCTCGAAACTGTAGGAGCATTTTGGTAATTTTCTGTACTAAGGGTATTTTGGTCATTTTACGTTTTACAACTCCTTATATAAGGGCTGATAAGTTGTATTAGGGTTTAAGAGAGTTTGTGAATAAGAAAGAGAGAGAAAGAGGGGGGGGCCTCCATTGGAGGTCCGCCCCCCTCCTCTGATCTCCATGTTTTCTTCTTCATCGTGTATTCTTGTTTTCTATTATCGATTATCTGCTGCGCATCCACATTTTCAACATGGTATCAGAGCATATAAGGTCAGTAAATCAGTGGTTTGTTTCTTGAAAAGAAGAAGTATTCGGCATGGAGAAGTGTTAAAAGTTTTGGGAAGAATCCATACTGAAATCGTTGTTGAAAGGTTAATTATTTGTAACAACTAAGTGGCAAGACAACAACTATTAGTGACCAGCCGATTGAAGAAGGCCAATCTATGTGTGTAGACTTCCACTTTTACGTGTGCTTGCTGAAGAATCTCTCTTGGTCAACTGAAGAGTCACATTATTCGCTGAAGAATCTCTCTTGGCAATGGCCCAGATTATTTTTGCACTTTGAAGATAATGGATGAATCTTATCAACAATTTGTTATACCCATCACATTCTTCGCTCAGGAGGTGGGAAAACTTCCCTGTGAAGTCAGTAGGAGACATAGTTCGTCTTCATCGAGTTATGATGAGAATCCACAACGGAGTTGTTTTTCCTTGGTACCACAAGAAAATTTCTTGTTTTTTGTTCTGTTTGAGGGAAACTGCGGCAAGGACTTTAATCCATATCAGGCCTCTTCTCGCTTCCATATTACTGATCGTGACAAGCTTTGTATTGCAAAATTGAGAAGCTGGTTCGGAAGTTATCATTTTGGTTCAGGACTAAACATGAAAGAGTCCAAAGAGGGATTAAATGAGTTCTCTTCAGCTGAAGGAGGTCAAGGAGGGCCATTATTTTGATTTGATCTACCATGAAGAAGGTTATTGGCCAACTTATCATGATGGCTTTACATATGATTTACCATTGAGGAAGGTATGACAACAGTTATTGAGCCGTGAACGGGGCAATCAAAGTGGAACAGAAAGAATATATTGATTTTTTGAAGTCCTTTACTCACCCAATATGTCATGAATGCTACCACGGAATTGGGCCTAATTTCATTAGATCTGCAATTGATAAACAATCAACTATGAGAATGGAGATATCGTGGACTGTGTGGACATGGCTGCTGTAGGTTATGCATTTATTGCATAAGGAGCCTTAACCATCTTCTTAATGCTGCAGGCAGAAGTTTCAAGACTCATATTTATTGCATATGGCGGCTGCAGTGTGTATTCCCAAGAAAGCCTAAAGAATCTAATCGTGAAGGTATATGGACCATTAAATACTAGGGGTCCATCATTATGACAGTTATTGGAAGAATATTGCAGCCACGTTATTGGAAGAATTTAATGTTGCAGTAATGAAAAGTGGCTGTTTTGAATTAGGTGGCTGCAACAATTAATAGGGATGGATACTGACAGCCTGGATATTGACATGGATGATGGCTGCAAATATTAATAGGCATGGATATCACATGGATGGTTGCTGCATTTATCATGGGGTTCGGAAGGCAGGAGCATGCATTTATCATGGAGTTCGAAAGGCAGGAGCTGAAGTTCGAAGGCATGGATGGTGGCTGCAACAATTAATAGGGTGACTTTTTTGGTGACTGCAAACTTCATCAGAGATTTTATGAGAACAGTGAGATGCAAATAAATGAATTAATGAGGAAACTAGAAAAAGCAAACCTGAAAGTTTCTAGTCTTCAGCAGTCTCTAGCAGACATTGAAGAATGTTGCATGGTAATGACCAAGAGAAGACGATAACTGGATCAAGACTGAACTTGACTGTTGAGATTGAGAAGGTCTCCTTTGATAGAACTGACTTCTTCCACAAGTTGCAGATGGAACAAATGAGACTGATAGGTCTGGAGCAAACACTAAGGAAAGAGTTGGACTCCTCAAGATTTGAGTTGGAGACCCTTAGGAAGAACATCAGTCTGCTGGAGAGAATGCAAAGTGGTGGAAGTTGTGATGGAGTAGGATGCAGTTGGAGATGATGGTTTATCTGATGTCATGTGAACTAATTTGAAATAATTGGTAACCTTACTATACAATCTTTAAGGCACTCAGCTGATCAGCTTGAAAGCGATTTCTTAGCAACAACCAGGTCTCTCATTATATTTTCAAATGAATGGGATATGGAAAACTCCCTGTCGTATATGTCGATACCCTCTCAAAAGTGAAACAATTTCTGCAGATAATGATTGAAGCTGTAAAGTTGTCATTAAAACAGAATTCAATGCCTTTTTTCTGCCTATGAGAGGAAAGTGTATCTTAATGAAACAATTACTTTGATCATAGCCAGTGTATGGAGCATCTAAAAAGGCTCAAGGTTTCCCTGCAGACAGAGACTGAAGTGGACCGTTTGTTCAAGCCTATTATCAATGACTGCAATTGGAAGGCAATTTGCTAACTGTGCGGCAAGCAAGCATTCTTTACTCTGACATGGACCAAAGTGATTGGCGGAGTTGATGTTTACATGCTAGTGTGCAGACAACATTATGTGAATGACTAAGTTATTATTGAAGTACCAGGACTTGAGTGACAAGGTTGGAGATTTATCGCAGAACGTGTGACTGGTGATAAGAAAAGAGTTTTTTTTTAAATGATGGGACGCATGTTAAAAATAAAGACGAGTCGCTTGTGTTGAAAAGCGTGTGAGCAGATGAATGATGCATATGAAGATGTTTGATGAAATGCTCAAGGAAGAGATGATTAAAATGCATATGAAGTGTTTGAGGAAATGTTAAAGAGAACTGGAAAATTCTTCGTAAGTTAGCAATCATGAGGACTGCTTTGTGGTTATGACAGCCAAGAAGGCTGCTTTGTTGTTGTGACAGCCAGGATGGCTGCTTTGATGTTGTGACAGCCATGATGGCTGCTTTATTGTTGTAACAGCCAGGATGGCTGCTTTATTGTTGTGACAGCCAAGATGGCTGCTTTGTTATTGTTACAGCCAAGAAGGCTGAGTTGATGTTGCAGCCAGAGATGCTGCTTGAGATGATTAGCCAGGAAGGCTAAGTTTATATTGCAGCCAGAGATGCTGCTTGAGATGATTAGCCAGGAAGGCTAAGTTTACATTGCAGCCAGAGATGCTGCTTGATATGATTAGCCAAGAAGGCTGAGTTGAAGATATTGCAGCCAAAGAAGCTGTTGAAGATTAAACCAGTGATAAAGACAGATGAAGAATGTTGCAAGCGGATATGAAGATTGTTTGGCAAGTTTGGAGTTCGAAGTATCTCACTCCCAACTTGAGGGGGGGTGTTGAAGAATATGTTTATCTAGTGTCTTTGTGTTAGTTTTATGTTTCTAGGCATTATTGTACTCGCCCGAAACTATAGGGGCATTTTGGTAATTTTTTGTACTAGGGGTATTTTGGTCATTTTACGTTTTACAGCTCCTTATATAAGGGCTGATAAGTTGTATTAGGGTTTAAGAGAGTCTGTGAATAAGAAAGAGAGAGAAAGAGGGGGGCGGCCTCCATTGGAGGTCCACGCCTCCCTCCTCCGATCTCCATGTTTTCTTCTTCATCGTGTATTCTTGTTTTCTATTATCGATTATCTGCTGCGCATCCACATTTCCAACATAACCAATGAACTTACTTAAAGTAGATTTACTCGAAATTTCGGAATATATATCACTGAGTTAAGTATGAGATTATCTCTCTGAATTGCTCATTTTCCTTTCATAGGAATCAAAGAACCATTTGCTACTTTCACATACTGGGGGGTTGAAGTCACGTCATACTGCATGAGATTAGACTTGTTTCCTACCATATGATCGGTAGCTCCTGAATCTATTATCCAATTAGAAGAAGATGTAGAATCTTTAAGAGAGTAGTTACCACTAATACTGTAAGATGCAGGAGGGCTTAATTTTGTCTTTGATGAAGAAGTTGAAGGTTGATCCCGTAGGCGTGTTTCAATTTCTGCAATTTGTTTCTTCAACTCTGTCATTTCATCTATAGAATTCATTTCTACTTTCTTTTCAGATATAGTTGCCACATGACTGCTATAATCTTTATGTTCTGTGGGTTTTCTGCCATAATCTTTATATTCTGGATTTTTTCTAATAATTTCCCAACAATATTCGCTTGTGTGTCTTCTTTTTCCACAATGAGTACACTGTAATTTGCTCTTATCATCATAATTTTGATTTCTACCTCTTCCTCTACCTTTGATAGAGTCTCTTCCTCTTTGATAATTGCTCTGTCCTCTACCAATAAATGCAGATCTGTCAACTTGTATATGTGTACCTTTCTCTAAATTCTTATGATCTTCTTCCCTTAGTAGGAGTGAATATACTGTTCCAAGTGATAGAAGTTCTTCCTTTTTTAGAATATTTAACTTGATGGATTCATATTCTAATGAAATTCCCCATAGTAAATCGAACACTTTTCGAATCTCTCCTTTAGTGGTTCTCTCTTTTACAAAGTGACTGCACTTGTTTTCCACAATATGTCGTTGTTCATTCCAAAGTTATCGCAATTCTCCATAGTACTCACTTACTGATCTGGTCCTAGCTGATTCCATATACATAAAAGTCTTACTGATAGAAGGATTCATGGATTGGATTAGCCATGAGCTTACAAGAGCATCATCTTTGGACCATCGTTCATAGTCTGCACTGCTTCCTTCTAGAGGTGGTGGATTCTGTCTGATAATAGAAGCTTTTCCTCTGGATCGTAATACAAGTTCAATAGACCTAGCCCATTCTCTATAATTTCTTCCATCTAGCCGAATGTTTGTAATTTAGAATAGTTCCAACTTTTGATCATTTCCATATGCAGCTTATAGTGATTCTTCTTTCAATCTTCCTTCCATGTTGATTCACAGTTGTTTGTAACTCAGCTTTCTTTTTCAAATGATTCGGTCAATAATAATCGATCCACCAATATTCTTAATAATACCTTGTCTTTTTGGTATTCACTTGTTTGCTCTTTTTTTCATAACACTATGATATTTTTCTCTGCAGATCAGCTAGATGTTAGGCTGAACGAACCATCAACTTGATTAATCGCATGTTTGCATTGCTTGGGAAGGCTATATCTGAAACTTTTCAGCCTCTCTTTTCAGAGTTATTGAAGAAGCTGACGGACAGAATTGTTAAAGTGTGAATTTCTGTTGTTGAAACGCTGAGATCTTGTCTGCTGATTGGCCTTTCTAGATTTGAAATATCTGCCCTCAGTGATCGGTTATCAGACTATCATGAACATGTCAGGAAACAAGTCATTTTAGTCGACTGTGCAGTCTGCTGTCTACAATGACAAGTCTCGATGATTAAGAGTATCTGTGAATCAATATCTAATATTTATGACACAGAATTTTATCTGTGCAGGTTTTGGAAGATGGAGTAATATAATAAAGTCAATTGAATTAGAAAGAAGGAACCTGTCTTGAAGATACAGAAAATTTTCTTTCTGACAACATGGAGCAGAAACTGCAGAAGTTTTCCTGTTATCATGGGGCAGAACCTGTTTTGCCTATTCATACAACTGATCTGTCTTTCTTCACGATTGTCGCTGCTTCCCGCTCCGATACCATGATGATTTCTACTAAATAGCAGTGAAGAAGATAAAAAATAAGCAATCACATCAATCTTAAAACAGGGCAGATTCGGCCCCTTCACTGGGCAGCTGTATGCTTCTTTTTGATGTTCAGTTACAACCCTAATTACAAGACTGGTTTTTTACTAATCCTATTCTAACTTAAAAGACACAAATACCCCTAATTATAGGACACGATTCCCAATGGATCTGATCCGATCCATTGGGTCCAGATACTTAGACACATTTGAAGCACTACACTATTATTTGTAATTCTTTAGGTTCCAACAGAAGATACCATTAAAGTTGAAAGGTAAATATTATAAAGCAACAATTAGGCCTGCTATGTTTTATAGTTCTGAGTGTTGGGTTGTTAATCGTCAACATGTGCGAAAGATGTCCGTAGCATAAATGAAAATGTTGAGATCGATGAGTGGTCACATAAGGAAAGACCGTATACATAATGAGGTTATTAAAAACAAATTGGGAGTAGCACCAATAGAGGATAAAATGAGAGAAAATCGTTTGAGATGGTTTGAACATGTAGAAAGTCGATCCAAGGACTCTTCCATAAGAAGATATGAAAAACTAGATTGTGAAAATGTTAAAAGAGGGAGAGGACAACCACAAAAGTGTTGGAAAGAAACAATAAAGAATGATCTAGTTTATATTGAGTTAATAGCACATGATAAAGCTATGTGGAAACAAAGAATCCATGTTGCCGACTCCATGTAGTATGGGAAAAGGCTTAGTTGTTGTTGTAAGGGTCAAAAGGTGACGTGCATAAACTTCTGAAAGTTACCAAGGTGACTTTTTGTTTCCAGATTCCTCCTGTTCATTTGCACTAAATGCAGGTGAATAGTTTGATCGTAACTTTAACTTGGACTTTGCTACGGGCCTCTCTCTCTCATGAAAGGACCATCAAGCACATCCCATTCTGCATCACAGGAAAAAGAGTTTCTGTATGCACTCTGCCGCAACCAGAAGGACAATAGAAGTGTTAAGAGATAACAATGGATGGGAAAACCCTTCTGAAAGCTGGAGGTTTGCGTCATATGTGAAGTAATGATGATAATCTTTGTTAATTTAACTGAAGAAATAGTATGAAAAAGAAAAGAAAGTATGGCCTCAAATTTTCTCTTACATGCATTTTCTACTGATTAAATCCACTTTGTATTTAACATAGCTTAAAATTTCTGAAGGTAATGTACCCATGCTTTCCAAGTTTCATTTAGGGATGGAACAAAGAAATCTAGGTTACATCTGCTTGTCATTCTTCATGTCGTGTAATTTCTTAATGCTATTCTCCTGTTATCTTGGTGGCTGTTTTTCATGAATATTAAGTTTATGCAACCAAGAATACAGGGAGAACTTGATCCAGGGTTCTCTCATGCAAGCAAGAGTTTATAAAAACAACATTGGCATCCCTTGTTCTTCTCCAGGTACAAATAATTTTTAGTGCACTTGTGCATGTAAGTCACTCCTTTTTCGCTCTTGTGCATGCCACTCCTTTCATTTACTTTGAGCATTTCTAGGAGCAGCAATGAAAGCTCCGCAAGCTGCTGAGCTCCTTTAGGTGCCTCTGAATAGGTTGTGTCATTAAGTTAGAAAAGAGTCATGCTAAAGCTTTTTAAGTTAATAATAGCTTCATAAGGGTGCCACCATGTATGGCTTCAGTGTAACCTTTCCCTGCAAATTGCCCTCAGATTAAACGTTTTGAGTTTGTGGCCTCCCTGTTATCATGCCGCTCTATTTTTTCTGCTTAGCTTGTTCTTTGAAGTCTTCTGGGAATTTGCAGCTTTTGAAGTTCTAATTTATTAAAGGTTGGTCATTAAGGGTGTATTCTCATAGTGCATCCACTTCATTTGCTGTATGAACTATAAGGATACATGTGTGTGGGTTGCCTGAGAGACTCCCTTCATATTAGGTCGAGTTATTGATGTGAGATGGGGCCAGAGAAAGGGTTGATGCTGTTCCTTGCAAACTGTTCTCATCTTATTTAGATTGGAATTACTTCCAGAAGGTACAAGCCGAAATGGTATCACATGCTTACTAATCTGTTCCACTAGTGAATTGCTGAAGGTATCCAATAACTATACAACTTCATTCAAGCGAAGTACAGATACGGTGTAATGGCTACTGATCCAGGATGCAGTCAGAAATTCATGAACTTCATCAACATGTGATGTATCAGTAGTATAGTTTGGTAATTTTCTCAAGTGCTGATATTGACGAATACTTGGAACGGAATTCAAACCTATTGTGTCTTGAAGTGTCATTTGGTTCTTAGATCTGATTTACATTGGAAATATTTGGCTGGTTGCAATTGAGAACTATGGGTGATCAAATGATTTGATGTGAAATATCTGGACTGTATTTAGTGTTAACACATCATTTTTTTCATGCTTACATCATCTTCATATTCTTTGGTGTTAAATTTGTCAGTTAACATGCAGATAAAAGAATTACATCTTACACCATTCTGTTAAAAGTTATGGTTGCCACTGTGCAAAAAGAAAAAGGTGATGGACATGCTGTCACACTAATACTGATGCTACTGAATATGGTTCGAGTTTTATTTTACAATTACAATTGATATTTTGCATGCAAAAGGTACTTTTATTATTTCTCTCTGTTGCAGTGTCCTCGATAGGGATCTTTGAGAATCTTGCAGTTATACTTGATTTTTTTTCGTCAGAATGCAACTATTTACATCCTGTTCTCTTTTCAGGACATGTGAGATATGCGGCTCAACTGCGCACAATATTGTTGGAGTTGACAACACAGAGTTCCTGGAGCAATGGAATGAAGCAAGAACTGCTTCTGCTTCCACCGCTGCTGCTCAACCTCCTCCGGAGCAAAGGGGCTTCTGGCATGGACATCGATTCCTGAATTTCCTGCTGGCCTGCATGGTTTTTGCCTTTGTTATTTCCTGGCTTTTCCGCTTTAACGTCCCCTCTTGAATCCACTCCGATATTTCTAACCACTCGTTTTACAGCATTCCTTTGCTTCCATTTTCTGTATCTATGTATCCACCATCACATTTAGCTTTAAAAAAGGATAAAAAAAACAATGTAGAAAAAGATGAAAACAAAAGGATTTAGGAGATGGAACGTATCCCTATGGCGTTACTTCGCTTGGGCTTTTGTTTACGTTGTACCATATAATGGAAATCCAAACCAGCCTCGATGGTATATGGATCCTAGTTTCTTGTGATGTTAACATGTTACGCGAGCTCAAAAGATAAGGACTTGTTTTATATTTTGTTCCGATCAAGAATCTCATTTATGTGGTGGCCTTCACCTCATGAAATGAATGCTATGTACGCGAGGAACACGGCAAGTTAGGAGGCCTCACCTGTTGGCTTTCCTTTTGTCCTTGGTTTCCTGTTGTCATTCAGGAAACTGTGGTTATTGATCGTCGCACTGTACCAAATTAGCGGTATTCCAACACACAAGCGTGCGCGCACACGCATTATCAGTGCTGGAGGTCGTTGAAGTTCTCTGCAGATAAGCATGTCTGTTTCAAGCTGTCAACGTGGCATTCATCAGGTCAATATGACATGTTTCTTTGGACTTTCTTATTCATGGCACTTTTGGCATGTGATTGAATGATTTGCCATGAAGAATGATAGCTGCTTCCTGCTGTTTCAAATAGTTTCTTCTTTTCCCGAATTTGATACGGAACTCCTTATAAATGATGATATTTTTACATAAAAAACCAAGTCGCTTTGAAAATGAAGGAATGAGGACAAGCGGCTCGTGCCTCAGGCCCTCAATGTTGGATAATTTTGTCCTTTACCGATATCCACCGATTGGCAGAAGAGCACGAGGATCCTCTATTTTAGGGGGAGCATTGGTTAGTCCAGTTCAAAAACTCAACTGAAATGAATAGTGAAAACAGTTTTTCTACTAAATCAACAAACTGACACCAAACTGATACACCCATGCTCAGTCCTTTTAGGTGACTCATGCAAGAATATCATCTGCCATGAGGAGGGAGCTTCCATTCCCAGCTTGCAAAGGTATGAAAACGAAGACAAAAAAACAAAAAGAGAAGCAGCAACCCTAGAAACACAAGTTGCAGCGCCCATCATAGGGTCTAAGATGGGTCTTGAGCGCGCACCTACACGGGCATAAACTTAATTACGTACGTCTCACACCAGAATATTTACAGAGAAAATTACATTGGAAACAATGGTAACAAGTGAACTCATAATGGAAAATAAAAATGGTAGATACATGAAGGACAAAAAGAAAACTATACAGACTGCTCTCTGATTCGTTCTTCCGCGGTTAGACCTTCTCTGAGGAATTCTTGAGCATCAGAGTCCTTTCCAAGGCTCAAAAGAGAGGCAGCCTGAAGATAAAAACCAGTTGGCCAATCCGGGGCTATAACTAGTGCCCGCCTTGCATCACCAAGAGCTTCTTGTGGCTTATCGCTCATTAGGTAAGATAAGCATCGACGTGCATAGATTGTCGGAGATACCATTGTTCCAAAATCGATAAACTACAGCAATAAAGCCAAATGTTAGAAATCTCTTAATCTCATAAGAAAAGTCATCTGCATTAGTATTGAGAAACAGTTGTTTTCATTTTCTCTATCAAATTGGCGTTTCCTTTTTCTTTTTTGGGATAAAACCAGCACAAACAAATGCATAAGATAGCAAAATCATAGCAGCTGATCATTTTTTTCCTTGTTAGATATAGATTTCAATATGAAGAACATGATGCTATTGGAAATCAATATGTTTAGGATTCTGCAAAAGCCAAAATAATTAGAATGTAGAGCAATTTTTTCTAGATATCTCCTCATGGCGGGTGTACAATTCAAAGCTAATTCAGGTTTTGATTTCCATAAGTTAATCTGTTCCAAAAAAACCAGCAAACAGATTTAGAGCAAAATGTTGATAAGCATCACGGATTTAATCTCTATATCTTGCACTTCAAGGATGTTTAAACTTCCCCAGAGAACTTGTATACACACATAGAGTAGGCACAGGCTAGGGGTGGGGGGGATCAAGGGAGAAGGGTCAGGAATTCAATACCCGGATTTGCATCTGATTAGGTCACGTCACCCCAGCTTTCTATTTACGGAACTGTAGAAATAATTTCTCCTGGATCTTCTATTACATGATTTTCTTTTCTGTTTACAGTGGGAGGCTAAAGCCTAAAACACAACAAACATACACGCAACCCCCCAGAATTGAACTTGCCGCCTGCAAGTGGGTGTCAGAGAGCTCTACCGCTGAGCTAATGCAACTGGGCGCAGGGTACCAATATTGTTACATGAAATTTTTGTACTTGAACAAGGGTACACGGCACCAATATTATCACAAAGACAAAAGAAATCCAAAGACTTGACTGGCACGAAGTTTATGAACGTAAAAATGAGGACTAACCTGGCTATAGTAATCAATGGCATTGTTAAACTCTTTATTTTGAAAAGCAACATCGCCAAGTTTCCTGCAATTCAAGGTGTCTTGTATTTGGCCGGTCCACATTTGGAACGAAAGCTGCAAACAAAGCCAAACTACGTTTACAAGAGGCAGGCGCTCACATACCCAAGTCAGGGCAATTCAAATTGGAGCTCAAGCTAGCTCTGCATACAATGCAAGTGAATGTAGCTCCAAAGGTGTTCAAGCTTTGTCGGGTAGGGTTTCAATTAAGATGCTTACAGCAAGAAAAGTGTTTATTGTGTTAAAAAGGATTACAGAAATCACAAGTGGATGACATGTTTTTTTCAGTAACATTGAGAAACTTGGATAAGTTCTTGATCAGGTTTGAGCTAGCTTCTCTAACAAAGTGATTTGAAGAGTCAGCTCAAGCTTTGGATTGTTTCCTAAACCAAGGAGCAGTTATGAAACCAGGCCTTCACTTCTGATAAAGCTCAGATCATCGTTACCCCAGAAAAAACCCATGTATGCAAACCACCTGGAAAACATCCATATCAAATATATCCAACATACTGAATCAATGTTGTAAAAATCAGAGCGGATGCTGTACTTAACAGACATCGATACATCTAAATTTTGCCAACTATTATTTCATTAATGAAAATTTAATTTACAAAATGAAAAAACTAGAAGTATAAAATCAATGTTATTGTACTTGTATGGTACACTACAATAATATGTGATATTTATGGTACTATATGGAGTGATATAAGCCAACAACGCCTAGAAATATAGCCACTGGGGGTCCTGGGCTGGGCCCTTTTCCAATTTCAATATATTATAGATTTTATTATATATATATATATATATATATATATATATATGTATGTGTGTGTGTGTGTGTGTGTCCCCTCAAACTTATGGGAGTACACTGAGTTTCTCCAACAAGAACTTAAATCTTGGCGATAGGAGAGCTTTGGTGAAAGCATCAGCAAGTTGATATTTTGAAAATTCTTATTGTAAATCCAAGTTTTCTAAGTGGTAAAAAATTCATGAAGATATTAGACATAGAATTATTAATACAGTTTGATTAAAATAGAGAGGTGCACCATGTATTTGATGTGACAAGAAGATAGGTAAATATTATAGAGCAGCAATTTGACCCGCTATGCTTTATGGTTATGAGTGAATCATCAACATGTACAAAAGATGTTCATAACAAAAATGAAGATGTTGAGATAGATAAGTAGTCATACAAAGAAAGACAGGTTATTGGAAACAAATTGGGAGTGGTATCGATAGATGATAAAATGAAGAAAAATCGTTTAAGATGATTTAGATACGTAGAAAGACAACCAAAGGATGCTCCAGTAAGAAAATAAGAGAAACTATGTTTTAAGAATATTAAAAGAGAGAAAAAAAGACCATAAAAGTCAATAAAGAATAATTAACTTATGTTGAGTTAACCTCATGCCACATGATCGAGCTCTATGAAAACAAAGAATCCAAACAGCTGACCCCATACAACAACAACAACAACAACTAAGCCTTTTCCCATAGCTGACCCCATCTAGTATGAAAAAAAGGCTAAGTTGTTATTGTTGTTGTCTTTAGAAGAAATCAACCACCAACACCTTAAGAACAAGGAAGTTAACTTGCAAAAAGGAGAAACAAAGCACCCATACAAGCCCTTGAAATCGGCCCTTAGATCGACCAACTTTCTCTCTTGGTATGGTTCCTGAGATGCCTTGCACAATCATGAACACGGCTCTAATGCCATTTAATAAAATGCCCATGAACAATCATGATACCGGTCACTAGCATTAGTGACTACTAATCTTCAAGATCAACACTCAAAAGCTTGAGTCTTCACTATGCGTTTAGATGCCTTAAGCAATAGATTCAGCACTAGAGGAACTTGAATCTCAATTCATTGATTGTGCAAAACTGCATACGAATACAAGGAGGAAATAAGCCTTTATATAGGCTTAGAGTACAATGGAGAAAGGGAGAAGGGCAGCCAAGGCCCACCAACAGCTAGAATTCTAGCCACTGGGGTCCTTGGCTGGGCCCTTTTCCAATGTACATAACAACAACAACAACTAAGCCTTTTCCCATACTAGATGGGGTCGGCTACATGGATTCTTTCTACCTCTTTTAATACTTTTCCAATGTACATAAATACAAAAAATTAAGAAAAGATGTAATATATATTGCATGCATAGCTTACAATATGTGTGTGTACGAACGCATATATATATATATATGTATATATATATATGTATATATGTATGAACATGCATATCTATATATCTATATATATATATATATATATATATATATATATATATATATATATGTATGAACACATATATTTAACGCTATTGATTTGTGCAGATCCAACAGATGATAATCGCACCTTTTTTTGTTTGCACTATATATATGTATGAACACATATATTTAACGCTATTGATTTGTGCAGATCCAACAGATGATAATCGCACCTTTTTTTGTTTGCACTAGTGGGTATTTAACGCTATTGATTTGTGCAGATCCAACAGATGATAATCGCACCTTTTTTTGTTTGCACTAGTGGGAAAATGTCCTTTATTTGTTTTCAACCATTTGGTCACGAAAGATCTAATGGTGGAAGAGTTGTTACTACCTTAATAATAATATGGCATGACTAGTAGGGAGAGAATGAATAGCTTGATTTCAGCCATTAAACCATAATTTCGACTGATGTGTAGTCAGTCACCTACATAGCGAAAGACTGTAATAACAGCAGCCATCTTGTTAAGGTGGAGTCATCCACAAGGAATCATCTTCACCAACTGTAAATTGCAGAGGGTTTCAGGTCAAGATAGCAGGATTAATCAATCTATTTCTTTTTGGTCAGGCTAGTGCCTGATATAGATCCTCTTCAATACCATCGATGCCAGGCATCAGTGGCCCAACAGAAAATAATAACTTATACTGACCTCATTGGCAACACCCTCATCATCCTTGTACCCAACCTTATCCAAGATTTCATGCATAACACTAAGATCCACTCTGGAGCATGCATCACCAAGCGGAAACAAAGATAAAGATGGCAGTGACGCTCCCACTTGTGAAATGCCCATCAAAATGCGTGATGGCACCTGCTAACAGAAAGCACAGCATAAAACTTCCTGTAATTTGGCACACACACATATGAGCACACACATACATGAGTTGAAAATAAAGAAAACAACACAAAATTAAGCATTGTTTATAACAAAATATGCAATCAAACATATTAAATGAAATGAGCAGATGTACCCAGCACCATTTGAGCTCCTAACATACCAAAATCAATATGAATGAGACAAGCATTTCTAAGCACCTATTTTGAGTAAAAAGCATACTAATCAAGAGTAAAACTCTCAGTACAATGATATGTGAACCTATTGTTTGTTTTTAAGACAGAAAAAACATAAATATCAACAACAATAGTCCTATACAATGAAAACAAGATCCAGCGGAGAATTCAGAATTCACAGCATAGGATCTACCTCTGTTTCTTTTTGCAGAGATGCCAAAGAAGCCACTAGTGACTTCACACATGGCCTTTCACGAGGTTCAAGTTGCAAACAGCGAGATGCAAGTTGTACTAAGTCCATGCCATCATTATTTGAGAATTGCCCTTCTAAGCTTGAATCCATAAGCATCAGAAAATTCTGAGAACGTATCAAGTCAATTGCCTGCACGCAATGCAACCATATGTCACAAACTTATAAGATTACGCTAGCTATTACTTATTTAGTACTCTAGATTAGCTAAAAGACTAAAAGAGCAACATCCACCACACTTTCAACAAATGGGATTATAGAGAAGTTGTTGAGACCATTGTAATTAACTTAGCTTGGTTATATTAGAAAATAGCAATTTATAGAATCTAATAGAAATTTCTTTTACCATTATTGCTCATGCATTGTAATCATACATATTAATAAAAATCAAATGTTAAAGACCAGGCTAGTCAACTCATTTGACTTCACGAAGTGAACCCTGAAAGACAGTCAAGAAACTGCCAAGACTTAAGCAGGCACAACTTGACTCATTTTTCATGGTCAAGTGAACCTTGTCAATGGTGCAGAAGCCTTATAAAACTAAATCAGGTAAGTAAGCACCGAGAATGTTAGCTGAACAGCAAGGCGCTCTAGCACCGTTGCTGCTGGTGGGGAGTTCCACTCCCAAAGGGGGCATGTGTAGGTGTGGGTGTGGGCTATGTCACACAGGTGCGGGTGCGGGATACGGCAAATTTCAAAAATTTTGGGTGCGATGACATGGCTAGAGTATATAATATTATATATTATAATATTATATAATATTATAAATTATATATAATATTCAAGCTACAACAAGTGAGACATCAATTAACATAAGTATATGACAATAGCAAGTACACAACTTTATATTAAAGCAAAACACATAAACGGTAAACAACTATTAATTTCATCATAATACACAAATCAATCTTCACTATCCGGACCCATTCATCCAAAAAGAACCGAACTTCAAAATCGATACCGAATTTTGAAGCATGTAATATCCACACAAAAGGAAGTGAAGAAGGTCCGCGTTGAGATATTTTTCTACGTTCATCGGCGGAGTTTCATGGGAGATGATGGAATACAAGCTAAAGGAGCATTTTATAAACTATGGTGAGGTAACTCAGGTAGTCATAATGGGACATAAGGTCACAAGTTGACTAAGAGACTTCGGTTTCATCGTCTTCACGAATTACTCCCTCTTTGATAGGGTTCTCTTGGATAAATACACCATAGACGGCAGAACCGTGAGTTACAAAAAAAAAAATTGTGTTTTTTTTTGCCATGCCGCACCGACATGGTGTCGGTGTCGCACCCATGTCAAGGTCGACACTCCACCTCTTAGAAGTGTTTGTGTAACTTAGGGTGTGGGTGTGGGTGTGTTAGGCTTCGACCTCCATTTGTAACCAAAACAAATTAGGTAAGTCAGCTCGTCTGAACTAGGAAAGAAAACCCTGATTCCTATACTAGAAACTGTCAAGATTTGACCACATTGACAGCTGATTCAACCAAGGAAATAAAGAGTTCTTAGTAGTTTATAGAGTTGAGATATCTAAAATAAGTCACACAAGGTCAACTGATTCAATTTCCCACAATAAAAAAATCAAAGATGAGTTGCTAGTATTGATTTGAGATACATAACCGAAATCGACCATTCATGATTAGAAATTATTGAGTCTTTCCTCTATACTCCATATAAGAACAGCTTATGTTCATGTGAGACTTGTCCCTGAAACCTTGTAGAAGAATCGCTACTGTTGATCTTTATTAGAATATCCCAGTGCATCCGAGAAGGTAACGTTAGAGCTTATTGTTGATAATATCCCACAAGCTTGCATGTTGCAACCGTAAAAGGTAATTACTTTCCTTTTCCCATCCAACAGGCTTAGTATGTATATTGTGATGCAGTGTTGTCCGTATCGCACCGTATCGTAACGATACGATACGGGGCCCCGTATCGCAGGTGCGGGGTCCCGGGCAGACTGAAACCCGCGATTTTTCGCAGGTTTCCTCTCTTCTTGGGTTCCTCAAGCTCCCTAAGAACCGATTTTCGCCTCCTTAGTGTTCAAAGCTCCAAAATCATGCCCTACGGTGCCCGTGCAAGCCTCCAAACTCGGATTTTGGTATATTTTTAATGTTTTTTTTTCATTTTTTTCCTTTATATTTATTGTTTTTTTGTGTTATTTCGGGTTTTTTTTTAATGACAAAATATGAAGTTATTAAATGTGTGTATACGATTTTTATTGCATTCATGAAGTGGGAGACACTCGATTTGAGTGTTATTTGAAGATTGGGGGATTTACGAAGTACTTTTATTTTCAGGTTTTTGTTTGAATTAAAATACTCCATTGAGATGGCAGGAAGGGGTGGTAGACACTCTCATTCAAAGTCTGATGATCCGGTATGGCAGTGGGGTATACCAGTTGAGGGTTCAAGATTAAAAATCATATGCTTATTTTGTGAAAAGGTGGTTAGTGGTGGAATTTCAAGGTTGAAACACCACCTAGCAGGAACCAGGAAAGAAGTTGCTCCATGCACAGGCAGAGTTAGAAGTTTGCCAGAAGGTATTAAATGGCAATGCCTGCAGATGATTGAGAACATACAAGAACGGAGACAACAAAAGGATGATTTTCAGATGTATGAAGAAGCTGATGATGCTACTGCCATTGAATTTAGATTCACTGATAGTTTGCCTTCAGATGCTCGAACAGAGATTGGTAGTAGCAGTTCACGAGCACCTACTAGAGGAAAGAGGGTTGCAGCTGAAGACTTTGGAGGTGACAGAAGAGGAAGTTCAGGAAGGAGTAGAGGAAGAGCTTCTTCTTCTAGCATACATTCGTTATTTCCTCCTTCCACTACACCTGGTGCTCAGCCAGGAATTCGTGCTGCTATGGCTTGAGAACAACTGCACGATCAAGCAGACCTTGCAGTGGGCTGATGGTTTTATGATGCATGCATTCCATTTAATGCAGCAAACAATTTTTATTTTCAAGCAATGGCAGATGCAATTGCTAACATTGGTCCAGGATATAGGATGCCCTCTTATCAGAAGTTGAGAGGGAAGATATTAGATCAGATCGTGATTGAAGTGCAGCAATACTGTTCGACTTTCAAACAATCGTGGAAGGAAACAGGATGCACTATCATGGCAGATGGATGGACCGATAGGCGACGAAGGACATTGCTAAACTTTCTTGTATATTGTCCTAAAGGACTCATGTTTTTGAGATCTCTAGATATGTCAGAGAAGAGGCACACTGCAGAGATCCTACGAGAGGAATTTGAAAAGGTTATACAGGAGGTTGGGCTAGAAAATGTAGTCCAATTGATTACAGATAATGCAGCTAACTACAAAGCAGCTGGAAAGGAGTTAGCTGATATTTATGGGACTTTCTACTGGACACCATGTGCAGCCCATTGTTTAGATCTCATCATCGAGGACATTGGTGAGATGGATGAAATAAAGGCAACAACTGAGTTTTGCCAAGATATTACAAAATTCATTTACAACCATGCATTTGTTTTGTGTATGATGAGGAGATACACAGAAGGTGCAAAGCTTCTTCGTACAGCTGCAACTCGGTTCGCAACAAACTTCTTATCTGTACAGAGTATTGTGAGACAGAAGCAAGCTTTAAAGAGAATGTTCTCCTCAGATGAGTGGCAACAATTTGCAGAGTTGCCTCAAAACAGAAGAAACAGAAAGTTAAATGAGATTGCATAAACGGTTTTAGAAGTTCATTTTGGAATGCATGTATCAGATTATTGAAAATTACTTGTCCTTTAGTGAAAGTTTTGAGATTGGCTGATAGCGAGGAGAAACCATCTATGGGTTACCTTTATAAAGCCATGGACAGGGCAAAAGAAGCGATCAGAAATAACTTTAATGGAAAAAAAAGAGATTATGTGCCTGTGTGGAAAATAATTGATAGTAGATGGAATAAACAATTGCATCAGCCTATTCATGCAGCAGCCTACTATCTAAACCCATCATTGAGGTACTCAGCAACCTTCAAAAGGGACGGTGAGGTTAATCGATGAATCATTGAATGCATCGACAGATTAGTCCCTGATGAGAGCATAGTAGATGCGATACATCGAGAGATGGAGATATATGATAATGCTCTTCACTTGATGGGTTTGCCTGTTGCAATTCGCAACCGCTCTACGATGCGTCCAGGTACATTGTTTATTTTCATATTTAAGTTGCATCTTACATTACTATGGATTATTATGTCTCTAATGTTTATATTTTTTTTACAGATGTTTGGTGGAATAGGTTTGGAAGTGATTGTCCGAACCTTAGAGATTTTGCAGTTAGAGTCTTAAGCCAAACCTGTAGTGCAACAGGTTGTGAAAGAAATTTGAGTGTTTTTGAACACATCCATACAAAAAAGTGCAACAGGTTGGAACACAAAAGGCTTAATGATTTGGTTTATATTCGTTGTAACATGCGCCTTCGTGAAAGGTAATGTTGTATTACTTTCAAATTTTCAATTCGATATTATTTAACTTCAGTTTTCAATTGTTAATATTACTTACTAATTGTTTATCTTTGTTTGTGTCGTAGGCAATTAAAAAAAGTAAATAGAGAAGAAAGTCAGTTTGATCCAATAAGTTTGGATAATTTTGATATATTAGAAGATTGGGTTATGGAAGACACTGAAGAAAATGCCCTCCTAACAGAAGAAGACGTTGCCTGGATTAATTTGGAAGGAGCGCAACAACATTATGGAGATGAAGAATTTGATTTTGAAGAAGGTGTGGGCGTGGCTGATGATGATGAGGATCTGCAACAAGGAGAAGATGAAGATTATTTAGTTGATGATCCTGATTACAATTTGTAAAATGTAACATTATATGTAACTGTAGTGTACTGTAAAGTGTAAACTATGTCTGTATTTTATTTTTTGGATTCAAAATATGTAAATTTGGATGCAATTGTTCAATGCTGAATGCTCAATCTGTACTAAACTTACACTATATGAATTTAAAGCAATTATCAGATTTTTCCTGATTTTTTCCTGATTTTTTTTTACTATTTTTTATTAATTTTTAATTAATTTTTGCATTATTTTAATATTAAAGTACGATACGATACGCCCGTATCATGGAGCCCAGCGATACACGATACGATACGCGTCAGACAACACTGTTGTGATGTCCCCTTCTTGCGTATCAACCTTTACGAATCTTGATTTGTAATCTACGACCCCTTTCTTATGTTGATTTTGTTAAATGTAATAGGTGCACGGGCCATTAGGGCCCGGACATTTGATGTGAATGGCATGGGCCACTAGGGCCCAATCATAGCTGTTGGAGGCACTGGCCAACAGTAACTTGTTGGCCAACGGCTACTTGCCAACGAAAGCCAACGGAAGTGCTGGCCAAACTTGGCCAGCACTTGCAACAACTCTTTGTTGTCCCATTTCTTTCCTTCTTGTCATGTATCTATCTCTATAAACAGTGCATTCACTTATCAATAAATTATGATGTCTTTCACAGCCTTTGTTTGTGATTTGACCCATTGTTTGATCTCTTGTTAGCTTCTAGTGTTCTTTATGTGTGACATCCATATTCGGATGTTTTGAGATCTTGGCGATTTGACAAATCGCTACGTTGGCAATTCAACCTTCGATTATCAACAATTGTTTACATGGTATCAGAGTTAGCTTGGTGATAGAACTTAGGTTATTTGATTTTATGAAACTTTTGCTCCTGTTGCTAGAATGACTACTATTAGAATTCTAATCACCCTTAGTGCTATTCAAAACTGGAATATATATCAACTTAATGTTAAAAATGTCTTTTTAAATTGATATTTAACCGGAGAAGTTTATATAACTCCTCCTCCTGAGTTTATTTTTCCCCAGGATCATGTTCTCAAACTACAAAAAGCATTGTATGGTTTAAACAACCCCCAAGGCTTGGTTTGATCGTTTTGAAAAATTCATGCATATGCATCACTTTACTTCTTGTTATACTGATACTGCATTATTTGTGAGGAAATCAGATGCAGGTATAGTAATTCTATTCTTCTATGTGGATGATATGATCATCACTGGAAGTGATAAAGTTGGCATCTTACAAGTTAAAAATGATCTTCATAAAGAATTTGAAATGAAAGATCATGGTTTGCTTAGTTATTTTTTGGAACAAAATTTGTCTGCAATAAAAGATCATGGTTTGCTTAGTTAAAAATGTCTCAAACAAACTTTGCGAGTGAAATTGTTGATAGGTCAGGTCTAACCGATGAAAAGAATGTGGATACACTAGAGGTTATTGGAATAAAATTGAGAGCAACTGATGGAGAGAAATTGGATGATCCTACCACATACGGATGATCCTACAACATACAAACAACTTATAGGAGCGTTGACCTATCTCACTATCACCCGTCCAGACATATCACAAGATGTACACACTGCAAGTAAGTTTCAACAAGCTCCTACTAGTGCTCACATGAGTGCAGTTATCAAAATCATCAGATACATAAAACACTCTATGGATAAGGAGGTACTTCTGACTTCTTCTTCTTCTTTTGATTTATCTATCTATACTGATGCTGATTTGGGTGGAGATGTCAACCATAGACATTCTACGATTGATTTTTGTGTTTTTCTAGGTAAATCACTCATTTCTTGAAAATATAAGAAGCAACAGAAGGTATCACTTTCTTCAACCGAAGCTCAATATCGAGCCATCGCTACTGCGACTATGGAGATTTCTTAGATTACAGTTGTTCTGAGCGATATGGGTGTTACCTCTCACAAACCTCCCACTATGTATTATGACAATAAAAGCGTCATGTACATTGCGTCCAACAACACCTTTCATGAACAAACAAAGCATATTGAAATGGATTGTCATTTTGTTCGTGAAGAATACTTGCAAAAGAAGATAACATTGTCTTATGTTACATCAGAGATGCAGCTAGCTGATTTCTTCACCAAATCTCTCTCGGCCACTCGTTTTCAGTTTTTGTTGAACAAACTTTTGGTATATATCCCGTAAGTTTGAGTGGGGGTGTTAAATGTAATAGGCACACGAGCCATTAGGGCCCGTGCATTTGATGTGAATGACATGGGCCACAAGGGCCCAGCCATAGCAGTGCCTCCAATGGTCACTTGCTGGCCAACACCTGGCCAGCAAGTAGCCGTTGAAAGCCAACGGCTAGCGCTGGTCAAGTTTGGCCAACACTTAACACCTCTTTGTTGTCCCATTTCTTTCCTTCTTGTCATGTATCTACCTCTATAAATATTGCATTCACTTATCAATAAATTATGCTGTCTTGCACAGCCTTTGTTTGTGATTTGACCCATTGTTTGATCTCTTGTTAGCTTCTAGTGTTCTTTATGTGTGGCATCCATATTCGGATGTTTTGAGATCTTGGTGATTTGATGAATTGTTACGTTGGCAATTCAACCTTCGATTATCAATATTTATTTACAGATTTAAGTGATATTCTCTATCCAGTATTGCCCATAAACAGTTGACTAATATTGATTTTGAATTTTATCCTACATCATCAAGAAAGCTCACATCAATATTCCCTTGCTACCATTCCATTTACAACATGTAGTAGAGGAGCCTCACATGAAAATCACAGGAACCACCCACAACAACAAGCAAAGTGTAGGAGAACCATATGGGTACAATTAATCATGAGGGCAATGATCCATAAGTCTGTTCTAGAATGGCAAGGATCCCTTTCCCCTGAAAGTTTATGTGATCCTTTAACATTCCCATGGTTTATAAGCATTTGTAGGAACCCTTGAGCCTAAGGTTGAACAAAGGTCATGGTAATGTGCCGACACTACTAATGTAACAAATCATAGAACATGCAGAAACAGCATCCATCCTTTTCTTCAATTTTTAAGTTGGACTGTCTGCCTTGATGAGGCACATCGAGTGGAAACACGTAAAAGTAAAATTCTGAGGCCAGAGCCTGAAGGCAAGGTTTCAACTTAAACTGCATCCACCTTACTGTTTGAAATATGTAGGCTTCAACTCCCATTACCTTCCACTTGCACAAGACATCCAAGTATTCCCAGCCACAACACTTCAATTTATGTTTCCCCTGTTCAATTGAATGATAATGAGGAAGGAAAGAAACTGAAAATGAAAAGAAAACTTACATGACTGGGGGGAATATGCTTCCCACTAAGAAGGTCAAGCAAGAGAGTTCCAAAGCTGAAAATGACACTCTCTGGTGTTATCCTTCCTGTGAACAGAAAATAAAGCAACTTCATCAAAACATTACCATATTTAAAATCTGTGTATCTCTGCTTTTTATACATACATACATATACATACTTGATATATACAAATACATACATACGTACATATATACAGATATATATATATATATAAAGAGAGAGAGAGATTCATGCCTTACATACATTAGGTCAGAACTGTTAGAAATCAATTATAAATGCACATATACCAGTTCTTAAGTATTCTGGAGGAGTGAAGGCCAAATTTGTACTATAACTTTTCCCATCTCTGCTGTTCTTCATCAGGCCAAAGCATGAAAGCCTTGGATCACCATCCTGTTCAGAATTGACCCAAAATAAGGGAAACGATTACAAAGCAAACTGATACACAGATGTGGTAGAAAGAAACCATTAAAGCAGTAAAAGCACCTGATCAAACAAGATTCTGTAAGCATTTAGGTCATGATACAATGCACGTCCTTTATTACCACAATATTCCAAAGCTTGTGCTAAATGTAGAGCAACTCTAAGTCTCATAGCCCATTTCATTGGTTGTGCCTCCCCTATTACACATTCAAAAACAAGCAAAAAGATGGAGATTAAAAAGCTAGAAGCAATTAAGATCAGACAAAGGATGAATAATTGAAAATTGAAAAACATGACATTTCCACATCTGCCACCTTGAGATGTACATTTAGCGCGTATGATTAGTTCCTTATTACTGAGTCGTTGACACAAACATCACAATTTCAACAGCCAGTTTTCTTTTCCTTTTTTGGCCGTTTAATAATGCAATCACCAATAAAGTATGTTTACCAATATATGAAGCTAAATCATTCATGAAAGTGCACTAAAGTAGACTAACTGGAAAAACTTACAGTGAAAGAGGTGCTTTGAAAGGGTATCATTTGGCATATACTCTGACACGAGTAAGCGCTGAGTTCCTTCACAGCAGCAGCCAATTAGATTCACCAATCTCTCATTTCGGAGTTGTCCAACAGCCCTGGCTTCACTCTGCATTTAGTTGCACCAGACCCAGAACACGGAAATGTTGTAAATGAACAAATCCAAGTTCCCCGAGAGGATTAAGCTTCCAAAATCAAAACAACTATGGGCTCCCCTCAAATAAACAATTCATCAAACGCAGGACGAACAGAGGGCGAGAAATGAACCAGGAATTGTTTTGGATCCGGCCACGCGACATGATTGAAACGTTTGACCGCGATCCTCCTGCCGTCCGCCATCTTCCCCTTATAGACGACGTTGGGCGCCTTCTCTCCGTGCTCGGAAACGATGTTTGCCGTAGAGAACCCCGATGTTGTGGCATTAAGCACCTCGAAAGAGTACTCCCTGAATGCGGGCAGCTTCGCAACAGCATTCTTCCCCGCATTCTCTTCAGGAAAAAAAAAAAACACGATAACAGAACCAATACATCACGATCAATCAAGAACAAACTCCACCGAAAATTCGGACCCGGGAGAGTTAGCCCACTACTTACCGGCGCGGGGATTCTCGACAGCGGCCGATCGGAACGAAAATTTCCACCAATCAATGGGGGCTCTGGAGCAGCAGACACCCATTGTGAAGAGTTGTTTTGGAAGGAAAGCCTAAAACCCTAGCCCTAGATAGGAGAAATCAATGGATGGACAGATAGGAAGGAGAGGTGGTAATGCTGAATTGTTGTCGCATCGAGAGAGAGGCACGACGCTCCCTCTTTTTATCATTGGCTTCTTCTTCTTCTTCTTCGTCTTCATGACGTTGGCCCACCGGCCTCCCGTTTGCCAATTTCTTATTGAGATTCCCCTTTTGGCTCCTGTTTTCCAATACCTCTCTCTAGTTTTCGTCGCTGTCTGTCACTCTCTCCTCTGTCATTGGTTTACCTGTGAAAATCTAAACCTTCTCGTTTTGTAGTCAAACTTTTCGCGGGGTGTCAATTCCTTCTTCGCGTCGTGTCGTGCCATGTTACAAGCGACAATCACAGTGATCAATGTTTCTCGTGTCACTTTGAGCTGACACAAGCACGGTACTTACCTGCTGCGTGTGAAACAAGTACTGTTTTCGTATTTCGGGTTGCCATTTCGTAAAAAGGACAAGTCTAACTTGAAGACGACCTGATTTCGGGAGCTACAAACATAGATACGGGGTTTCCGTGTTGCGTCTGAAATTGCCACCCCTAAAAGTAGAGCAGTGCGCTTCCAAAGAAATTCGTGTTTTGTGGAGTTATTTTAGTGATCTTCATGGTTGATAGCTAGATGGATTGGATTCGGGTCAATTAAGGACATCACACAGACTAGCGGCTAGTAGGGTCTGCTGGATATGGCTCCATCAGGAGAGAACCTGTACTGGATCCAAACCCAAATCAACGCATGTTTCTCAAAGTAAGTTGATGCTACCACCATCTTATAACAATACTTTTCACTTAAAAGTGGTAGCTTCTGCTTCTTGAAACCACGTTAAGTCAACTGGAGCTTTAACCTTGGATTAGGATCATTAATTAGATATGTAGTTGGATAAATCCAACTAAATGGAATCAATCACGTATTCGATCTGGCAACTCCTTGAGACCAATGTTTTGCGAAATGGGTTTTGAATTGGACAAGTTTTTGCATGTTTGTGTCAGGTTTAGAAACGCTCCATCCGATTCCTGTTAGTTAGGTTCCCCAATTGGCATTGGATCCAAGGCTGACTAAGTTGGTTTTGGATGCTGAACTGATCCACCAGTGTTTGGTGGCTAAGGGAAATTTGCATGCCTCATAACAAAAGTTATTCTAAATGTATCCAGAATACTTCACAGGAATCCCAATGAACTTAAACCCGATCTGTTCTATTATTACAGGTTTATCAAATATTAGACCTAAATGACACATCAATGCTCTGCGCCCTGCCAAATATTTAGAGTTTCCTATCTTTGCCAATGAAGAGAACCTAGGGTTGCCTTCTTATTATTAACTGTCACATAATTTACTAGCTAATTTCCCCAAAAAACGGATATTATGGATATGGGTTGTACCCAAAGGACTCCTGGTTAGATTATGCTGGAAGGAACGTTGCAAGTGGAGCTGAGTCATATGGTGGACTTTCATCAAAGGACAAGAGAGATGCTTGTTGTCACCTTTCACCTTCACACTGATGGGACAGGGGAATTAATTTAAGTTCCCATTGTAATTACTGTATCTTTGGGGGATTAATTTTTAATCCCCACCATAATTACTGTTTGATAAAGATGCTTCTCGCAGAATCATGACAGCCTCATCGACATGACATGCCAATGCACGTCTCCATTGTCGCTTTTCAAAGAGGGAATTATTTAATCGTTTCATACGCATAAAAGAATATATATATATATATATATAGTGTTTCTCTCCCTATATTGTGAAGTGCCACCAAGCTGCCAACCATCCTAAAATTGTCTTCAGGACGAAAATATTTATATTTTCTATTAGTAGAATATGCACACTCCATAAGTCCCACAGCAATCATAGATTATGTGAAAAAATGGGAAATAATTATAATTTTTTGATAAGTTAGCTAGCTTAGGTTAGGCACTGCATAAGCTCAACAAAGAAACGATTAGCCACAGCCTCTTCTACTTTGTCAACAACATATAAGTAGTTTGACTTTGACATGAATTTGCGCAAGGGCTTCATATGATTGTGACCCTAATGCCCAGACCAAGATGAGCTGCGCCTCTTCGTGGCTTGGCTTTTTTCACCAAAGGACAAGCCGATCACAGGGACACACCAAGCTCACAAGTTAATGAGCCAGCTCATTAACTTACATTTTGTGTACTTTTTGTTAAGAAGTTAGATTATTATTTATTATAGAATGAGACATGTTTTACTAACATATGTATGTAGATTTACATGTATATTTTGTATACGTGTTCGCGTGTTGTATAATTGTGTCCAATAGCTCAAAAAACACATGCTCTAAAGACTATATAGACATGACTACACAGTTCCAAATAAACCAAAGTTAGTCTGCTCATATGGGTTTAGAAGGTTCGTAGGTGCGAGCTCAGCATAAACCAAGCTGAATAACGGTTTGGGCGGCTTATTTGCCAGGCAATGTGACATAATGTGTCATTTCTAAGTAGTTTGTAGACATGTCCAATCGACGTAATGTGTCACATGTCATTACGTATGACTTCTTTGCGTGGGCCCCAGAACGGAGGAGACTTTCTTTTGCCGTTTATAGGCAAGTTTAGAAGTTAATCAATTGGACCCTTCTTAATTCGACTAGCTCAATATACACGTGCTTGTGTGCCTATATATATACATATGTATGGAGAGAGAGAGAGAGAGAGAGAGAGAGATTCGTGTTGAATTGACCATGCTGCTCCAATCTCTCATTTTGCATGATTCCACCGGCAATCGTTTTCTATTATCTTCTATTATTTCTCTACTACCAAACCCAGGTTTGGGTAGTAGAAGATGATGGAGGGTGCAGTGGTTAAATTGATAGAACCATGCAAAATAAGGGATTGAGTACCATGATAAGTAGAGCACATGCTAATGCCTCTCACTATATATATATATATATGTGTGTGTGTGTGTGTGTGCCTGCATGTGTGTATGCACATGCACTTTTGTGTTAAATTACTCCTTGAACTTGTGCTAAGAAGTTCTTAAAATTATACAACCAACCCTGAACAGAATAATTTTTTTTGGTTCGATCTCATTCAGTTTTATCTGAATTATGGACACCCCTAGTTAGAACAACTTACAAACATTTTATCTCTATGGTAGTATTACAAGGAAATGCTGGACTGTGATAGTCATAACTGACATTACTCTAAATTGGTATTAAGCACAACATGAATTAGCTAGCAACCAAAACCTGCCCGTTGACCGTTGAGCAAATTTTAGATTTTGCACTTCTTGCACAACGAGCAATAACTCACCTGGCTAGGGGGTTGACTCACAAAAGCCATGAGTTCGATACTAGAGCTGCTGTGCATCTGCCCTCGGCCTCCCCATTTTTAAAAAGAACAAACAGATGCGCACTTGTTTAACATGCTTCCCCAAATCTAGACCGTTTAGAAGAGATTCAATCCAATTGTTTAGATGAAACTATTAAAGATTTATTATCATAATTGCGTTGAATGCATAGGAAGAGTTCCGCGTTATCAATTTAGTTATGGCAATGAATCAAATTTGCTGTCTTAACCGTTAGATGAAATCTTATCGCGCCGTTTAGATGTGGAAGAAGATCTCCGTTATCATTATGGATTCCCTCTCCAAGTTGTTCTCCACAGTCCAGAACCAAAACTTTCCACTTCAATGTGAATAATTATTGATAATTTGTGCCGGCACGACCATTCGCAGATTCGAATCCCGTGTAAGGATGTGTCCTAGCTTAGGGAAATGGGTCACGAAGGAACACTCGTTCCGTGATTCGTGTCAAAGATAGGTCAACCCAAGACAACATTCTTTTCTTCACTTAGAGTGGACATGTACACGGGCTTGGGTCATCGCTTGCCGAGTCGAGTTTTAATGTCGTCTGCTCATCCATAGAACATGCATCCACCTGCCAGGCAGTGTGAACTACTGAAAAGTTCAGGGACATTTATGCTTCCCACTATCCCCATAGCATAATTATTATTGCATTTCAAAGCTACACAAGTATTCAAAAGCTCAAATGCCTCGAACAGTGGGTGCGTAAGAGTTCTGTTTGGACCTGGTCAGCCTAAAATATGGACCCGAACTTGACCCTCTCTAGTCCATGTCTTTCAAAAGCTAGCCAACAACTGACCAGTGACGACAAGAACATAAGCCCATTTCCTTTTGCGTTAAATTGGGTGGACACGACACACTTTTCAGGTCATGCTTGTGTAGGGTTTTCATGTCGAGACTTATGTTGCTGACCCTACTCATGGCACAATAATTACGAAATTATGACTATTAGATTGCAGAGCACTCAAATACAATACGAGAAGCCGTCTCCATATACAAATGAGGAAACCGTCCCACTATTCAAATTGAAAAGATCAACCTATTCACTTGAAGAGAAACTATTTACCTCCATGATACAAGACAGAGACGTTCAAAATTGTAAAACCAACCTTAACTTCCTTTCTTTATAAATCACAAGCTGGGACGCAAAGCTTGCCTTGTCTAAGAACATTTCTGCAAATACACAGATCAAGCCTAGGAAGGAGGAACCCCCAATAGAACATCTTGCCGCCTGTCTCACACGCTATTCGTTGATGAGTTCAAGTGAACTTGATTCCCATCATCCATAATTTTTCCGTTAACCTGTCCTCTTGGCCTCTGCAAAGAGAATTTTCCAAACGTTAAATTCCACAATGTAATTTGATTTTCTTTTGCTCGAACTTCAACAGACAGAAAACCTAATATTGCAAGCTTGGAGCTACATCTATGTTTCATCCCATTGATAACCAACGTTATGATGTTTTAAGATATTATTAGAAAAATTACAATAAATAATAGTGACTAAGGATCCATTCATCGGACCTTAGTGAGAGAAAGGGCTGAGATATTGTCAGTATCATAATAGCTTTTCTTTTAAACTTGCAAAATTTTCCAACGGATAATTACTAGTTCCAATTTGTTTTGATATGTTGTTAACTACAATTGCTTTCCACATCCAGCATGCAAGAATCTGTGCCCTACTACATTATAAATCATACCCAATCAGTATTATCTCCAGAATTCCCGTTCACCAGCCTGTGGAGCTCTTCCTTAGTCCTAGCATCTTTCTCTTTTCCATTTATGGGTAACAATGGCAATTGATTTCCAACACTACGCTCGTCTGCATGAGAAAAATTAGGTATTTAGCACATAAAATCATAACAGAATGACAATACGACATGAAAAAGCAAACTTCTCTGCTTTGAGCACAGAGAGTCACGGCTCTCCTGGCTAGGGATTAACTCATAAAACCCTTAGACAAGGAGGTCATGAGTTCAATAGATGGGGCATGCATGTGGTAAGGGTCTTACTACACCTAGAATGTCAATCAAAAAAGGGCAAAAAGAAAGAGATTTGTCCTTTGACTGCACAGACCTTCAGGCAACTGTTTATCCACAAAGTATACCACCAAATTTACAGTATACCTATTTGTTCAAAACAAGTAGAGAGTCAGAAATCATTCACTAAAACCCAAAAGATTGAGAACAAAGTTCAATCGGAACCTACCATGCAACAACAACATCAACTGTATAGTGCTTACGGGAAGCTATTATCAGCAGACTTTGAATGACAGCTGACATCCATGCAAGTTGCTTAATCAGCCTGCAATAGTGTGACAATTTGTGACTTTCAGAGAACAACAATATCAACATGGTGAGTTCACATAAGTTCATGGCAAGAAAAAGTGAAAGAGTGATGGAAACTAAAGAAGAAACATATTTGGGAGAGAACTATCCTAAAATTAGCTTCATGCTTTTCTTCTTTGGGGGAAACCTATGTACCTTTGTACGCCATATTTCTGGTAGGTCCTTACAAATACAAGAGTGAAGATCATGTGAGACGAAAATATCAGGTCACCGCAACCAAATAACATGCCTCTAGGAACTGCATATGAAACATATGGGGGGAAATCAAGCATAATTATCTTATTAAGTTAATGAATAGTGGAAACATAGATTTTATGAAGAAGACATACAATTGATTAATAAGACCTCAAAAATACTTTCTGGAGGGGGCAATCGAGCAAATTTTGATCCCTGAATGAAAAGTATGTACATAAAAAGGATGGTTTTACATCAATTTGGTATGCAACTCATAGAAGACCAAAAATAAATATGTTTAACAAAAGAAATCAACAATAGCAGGAATTGAATCAGCTGAGGATCAAAAGCCTTATGCATGAATGAGACATACTGCAAAGAAGATGCAAGTAATTTATGCATACCTCACGGCAATGATAGTTAGGGCCTGGAAGTTGTGTTGACATAAAAGTCACGATTCTTAAAAATTGTGAAACCTGTAAAGACAACCAAAAATTAATAAGGGTTCTTTCAAGTGAAGCATAACTAATGCAGAATAATAATGTTAATAGATACATTTAGCGTTCTCATCATAAGATCTACAAAGCAGTTTGAGTGAGAACCTATAGAACATTTCAGAAGACAGGATAAAGGAAAATATGAAACGTTGACAACACATCAGTACCAATAAGAATCTGTTCATACAGATTCGGACATCATCTGAAGGTAACTTTAATGTGAATGAAAAAACAGAAGTGGACAAACTCTGGTAGACTACTAAAAAAAATCCATTATGCACAAAGAGAAATCAATAGCATGATTAAGGACATCTAATCTATGAACCAGTTTGGGCACTGGAAAGCTACCATAGATGACACATGCGCAGAAAAGGTATGGTACAAGTCCCTGCCCCCATAACATGTTACCCAAGAGAGGAAAGAAGAGGTAGAGTTTTCCACTCACAACTAAAAATGCCAAAACCCTACACCATAAATTCACAGTGTAGAATCGCCTGCCCTGGAAGACAAAAGGATTGAACGACCACTGCAATGAAAAGCAAGCAGAAACGGTGAACTGTTATTATAAGAATGGAGAATGAAAAACATTGCTCCACAGCCACCAAACAGCATTACATTGTCAGCATCAAAGCATTCAGACCATGGAAAGTAGAGAAGCAGCGCAAGTAGAAGAAAGTACTTAATTAAACCATACCACAACAACCAAGCCTTTTCCCATACTAGATGGGGTCGGCTACATGGATTTTTTGTTTTCACAAAGCCCTATCATAATTTGTAGAATCCATGGTAGATAGGTCCGATAAAGTTTTACGTTGTTGGAAGCCTAACATAACCCTTCTCTTTTATCCGGGCTTGAGACCGGCCATGCAAGCTGATCCCTTCTATGGGCTGATACAAATTATGATAGGGCTATGTGAAAACAAAGAATCCATGTAACTAACCTTATCTAGTAAAGGGAAAGGCTTAGTTGTTGTTGTAATTAAAACATACCACGTGAAGTTTATTTCCTAACCAATAAAGTCTGTTCTGTATATTGTTTCAACTACTAATAAGCATTGAAGTAGGAAAATACTGAGCTTGCCACAAAACAATAGACATCCATACTACCTATCTCACACATACACTTCACTCAGCATGTCTCCCATAAGAAGAAACCGGATCAACACCGAAGGAAATAAATACCAATATACCTAGGGGCATCAATCGGTCAGGTTTGACCCGAACACATTAGGGAGCAAGAATTACTAACATCAGAGCAGGTCCATTAGTTTTTTGGCTACGTCAGGACATGACCAATATATGGAACCCAATATGGTTTGTGAAATAAATATCAAACCTGGATCCAACTCAACTTCCAAAGTTGAAAACATTTCCAATGTGAAAAGTTTCCAAGTATAGTTGAGGTTTGAGGATGGGTTACATATTTCCGGGGGATCCTGGTATGGTTTCTCACTGTAAACTGGTCTAACTCCTAAAAAATAGACCCAGGTTAGGCGTGCCAGGTTATGAACCGGGTGCAACCTCTTGATGCCCCTGTCCCCATATAAAGACCAATTAATTAGCCATAATCGATGCTTCCATTTTTGTGGAAGTTATCTTTACTGCATGAAATCATTAACAATTCAGAATGGTTATTCAAATCTTGTTCTTAGGGTGCTTGGTTTTCAGATTAAGAACTATCTGCAAAATTATGAGGGAAAATCAACAGACTAATGAATATCTTGCAACGTATATGCTAGGAACGAGATGAGATTTTCTACAAAACTAGGAGATAGAGGTATACACATCTGCGTGTGAGTGAGACGTAGCGAGAGAGAATTTTGGTGTTTGAGAGACACAAAGAGAGGGAGATACAAGCACAAAAAACTCACAGAGCTAAAGACGCAGTGTCGGAGATTACCAAGAAAAAGGAGAAGAAAATGACAGAAAAAAGAGTTTCGCTGACGTATCCTCTATCTGGTCCAAGTTCCTACAAGAAAACAGACTCATTGTTGGGAAAAGATTAGCCAATAAAATCAATCTACAAGAGCATATCACTTACCGGAAGAATCATAAACCCTGCATCTTGAAGTGTTGGACCTGGACGATGAAAATAGTGAACTCCGTGGGCAGCTAATCCGTGAATATACTGCTAATTGGGAATATATATTAGCAGGCGTAAAATAAGTAAACACATTAAATAGGCAGCTCAATTAGAGAAATACCTGGCCAATTAAAGACGGGAATACCATATAATCGCAAGTAAATATTCATGTTAAAACCAAACTAAAAGTTCATCCATTTCTGGCTCACAAGGAGGTTTAAAGCGAACAAGCAGGAGTTTGAAACAAGAACAGATAAACCAGAGAAAATATCCAACATGCAATTAGCGTAGCTCCATGAAAAAATTTACATGAACGTCCATGCATTTCATGCAATTGGTCAAAAAAATTTCCATGAACATCCATGCATTTCTTTGCATTTGATAACAACGGTGCGAATGGAATAACTATTTACAGAGAAGAAAAACCCTTAGATGGCACCAATTAGTATACTGCTTCCATTTTAGCATCCTAACAAAAACAAGGTGTAATTCCTTTCAAAAACAAAGAAAAGGTTTATCTAAAAGACGAGAGAAATTTTGAAACCGCAAGTAATGGAAATGGCGATTTTTAAAGTACGAGAGACGAACGACATGCAAAAAGATCGCTAAATTTCTCCCATATGAAGAAAGGTTCAAGCCAGGAATAGAGAAAGGACCTGAAAAATGATCCCTAGAAGAAGAAACTTCCATTTCTCGGCCAGCATTTCCAACTCCGTCGATGTCTCCGCGGTAATCCTCTTCCATAGCTGTCATAGGTACACATTCACACTTAGTCGAGCGAAACAGATAAAGAACGTCAAAACAAACTCCAATTCTGGTCGCACAGATCAAAGTAGCCAAAGAATGAAGAAGGAGAAAACGGGAGAATATTAGAGAGAAGAAGAGGATAGAAAAGACAGAAATAACAAGCGTGCCTTGGAAGCTTGACGAGCAACGTAAAACGTCATCCCTCGTTTCGTCACTCAGTGCCATATTACTTCACATTTCGCCGATTAAAGTCGGCATCCTTTTCCCAAATCCAATCGCAAACAAATGGACGAAACAACAAACGCAGAATTCAACCGCGCAAAACAAGATTAATCGAACGGAGCAACAACAACAAGGTACCCTCCCAATCAAATTGAAGATCTCTTGAATCACGCGAACGGCACCTCCTGAGGCGAACCGGAAGCCGGAATTCCCGATGATAACGCGATTGAACGAGAGAAGCTACGGATACCATCCCCGAACGTGGGGTTGGCGAATATATACTCCCGATTTCTTCGATCCAATACCGACCCACGGATTGTACGTGGACCAAGAGTCGTGAAGAGAGAGAGAGAGAATTTTCAAATTGCGGGGCTCCTCTTGTACCGCGGCCTGTGTGAATTGATTTCAAGGCGACTTTAACGCTACGTTCTACTTCAAAACCCGCTTGCGGCCGTTTTTCTCTAAATGTAGAAGTTATGTTGCTAACTTGGCGCCAGACTCACAATTTTAATGTCATGAGCTCTATACTCATGGAGTGCATCTGGCTTAGGCTTTCCCATCGTGCCAGTTTACCAAAAAACCAATTTGATTTATGTTGTTAAAAGGGAGGCCGAAGTAAGTTCTTATGTGTTGAGGAGCTGAATTACAAGGGCGTTAATTTGAGATCTTCTATTCAGTTAAAAGAAGAAAAGAAAGTAGTAGCACCCAAAGCATTGGTCTGACCCCATGCCGCTCGCGGGGAGTTGGACTCCTGGGGGGTGCATGCATGTGTTAGGCTTCGGCAATGACCGTCAGTCAGTTCATGCAACATGGTTAAAATTCCAGAAACGGAGACTGGAGTCGGATCTCTCATTGGATACAAAAAATCAAAGACCGGACTTCATTACAATTAGTCTTTATAAACAGACATCTATAATGAACGTCAGTCAGTGGAGGAGCACCCAATTCCTTCTCAACGTCGTCGTCAAGTCCAACTGCCGGTCACGTATTCACAAAAATAAAAGATCAACAGATAAGACGTTGAAACAAAGCACCCAGAGCATCGGTAGGGCTCTCTAATGCTCACTCACAGGTACCGAGTTCTATTCCCAGTGTGTGTGTGTGTTAGGCTTCTGCCTCCCACTGTAACAAAAGGAAAAACATTCAGCATATTTGTGGTGGTGGAATATATTGTTTTTAGCTTTATTAACTTACAACTGATATTATTATCATTGATTTTATCAACTGACAGTGAATATTATTACCGCATTTGGTCTAGCCATGGCGTACTTATCCAAAAAAAATGTCTAGAAAAAAATTAAACTTCTGTATTTACGTTCACTTAGAAAAACAGCTTTTCTGAAAACTAGGAAGCAGCAATGACTAGAAATATTTGCGTCATTTCCTTTTTCTTTTTAATTGTTGTTCAACGGGAGGCAGGACGAAATCAGATGCAGGCCCTGACTATCGAACTCATAACCTGCAATTTGTGAGTGGAGAGAGTAGGTGAGCTAGTGCTGTTTGTTAGTGTAATATTCTTCACCGGTTGCTTAGACGTTTTGATTATCGAGTAATTTAGGAAAACTTGTGGGGGCTTTTAGTAAATGCATCCGATGAGAATGCATCGAGCTGTCTTAGTGGGATGTCACGTCGCCACCTCTATTTATGCGAGTTGCTGACCTGGCATAACGACTTTCAAATTAAGTCCAACACAGCCACGGGAAAGCCATATCGGTACCCGGTTCGGTTCCAATAGACCCAAAACCCACTATCATATCGTGTAAAGAGAAGCACGATAACTGATGGGATGTCTGCACCTTTAGCATGCACAAGCTCATGTTAAGAAAATTATTTTCTTGTGAGATTTGTTATTAAGAGAAATCTTTTATTTTTTACTTAAGCCGGCTTATTTAGCTAGGAACGCGCCCTTTTCTGTTGGTAAAATGGAAGGCAGACTTCAGATGAATGCTCCGAGTATCGAACTCATGACCTTCCGACTTCTAAGTTGATAACTCATAACCCTAGCTCATTACACTTCCAACTGTTGCTGCATTTTGGGGTCCATCCTACCGGTCAAAAACAACAAAAGGAAATTAGACACCCCTCAATTGCCCTCACAGCCGTCCACGCGAGGGCGATTTACATTTTCAACTTGCGCTTCAAAAGGAAAAGAGCTCGTCTTCCTTTCATATCCAGAAAGAGAGCTCACTTTTCCTCTCGGCTAAGGTTTTACTTTCTCCCGTTAAAGCTTATATGATTTGATGAAAAGTATTATGCTATTTCCATTGAAGATTCATGAGTTGATACGCAATATGACAGAAATATCGCCCTCCACAAGCTGCTGAACGGTCAAAATTCTCTCATACGCAGCAACCGAATCTGCAACTCTTCACTGTCAAGAAAACAAAAATGTGAGCCCCAAGAGGCTCGCACATTTATCTGACCAAAGTCGGCAAGAATTACCGAAACTATTTCTACAACCATACCAAGAAAACAAAGCTCTCTCTCTCTCTCTTTCCAAATCCACGGTCTAGGAATCGGCTTCGAGTCCTGACATGGGCATCCCATCGTTTAATTGATCACTGTTTGCATCACCACCAATACCATCATCATCACCATCTTGCTCATCCAAAGCCTGA
This sequence comes from Brasenia schreberi, assembly GCA_036023115.1. Classification (NCBI taxonomy): domain Eukaryota; kingdom Viridiplantae; phylum Streptophyta; class Magnoliopsida; order Nymphaeales; family Cabombaceae; genus Brasenia; species Brasenia schreberi. The sequence continues at coordinate 401,751 of JAYKKT010000063.1, forward strand.
AAGGAACTGGGCCTCCCAATATTGAAATCAACCTTAAAGTCATAGTCCGCATCCTCATCCATAGAAGCTGATTTCTGAGATTTCTTCCTTCTCTTTTTCTCCTTCTTCACTATTCGTGGATCCAGTATGCCCTCTGCAGAATAAAGTTTGTCATTCTGTCCACTGTTGCCGTGGATTTTTGCTTCTGTGGCCAAGTCCGCAGCATCACAGGCCATCGACTCCTCCAATTGTTGTTCCTCGTCTTCAGACTGTTGGACAAAGAAATACATTGATTTCTCTTTCAGTAGCAGCAGCAGTAGAAAAAGTTTGCAATAGTAACACTTTTAGAAATACAGTGGTTCCTGCATGTGTGTGTGTGTGTGAGGGAGAGAGAGCAGATTGCAGGTTTCAGGATTTGCCAAAGTTACACATGACGATATGAGTTTATCGTGATCTTTTCTGTATAATGTATCGGATATTTCTTTAGGTGCAGACATTAAATGGGACTGTAAAGAACGTAGATATAAAGAAAACCAGGACAGAAAAGAAAAATATGACCTCTAACATTTGCTCATCCAAGTCCACAGGAGCACTGGGAGGGACTTCAACATGAGAAGCATCAGCCAGAGATACTAGGCTTCCAATAAAAGATGACTCCTCTCCATAAATCTCATCAACATTGAACTCTTTCCCCAGCTCCGATACTATGGCAGACTCCAGTTTCTCTCCTTGGTTTCGTACAGGAGGAATTGTATAATATGGAATTTTACCTGAAGCAACGTTAGACATAAAGAGTCGTTGGCTGGTTGATATTCTAAGACAGTAAAAGAATAAGCCTAAGAGCACACACCTTCATTCCAATCATGAAGAACTATCCTGGCAGCAGCTTCTATATCCAAAGCACCACCCTTTTTCAATTTCCCTCGAAGAGAAGCCACTTTCTGAAGGAACTCATCTGCTGAACTAAAGTTTGGCAACTTATATATGGACATCAACTTCTCTGTGGGGCAAAGCTTCAGAATCTCCCTAACTGCAACAACGTTGAAACAGAAAAGTTTGATTCAGAAGGATCTAAAGAAAGTAAACTGACGAGGCATGCAACCGATAAACTCCAAGAGCAACACCAGTAGGACAAGAACTTTCAAAGATTACATTTCCACATGCATGGTCGGGTCTCATTTCCCTTGTAATTACATGTCTCAGCGACTACGGCAGAACCCAGACAGTCGTGGGAACAAAATAAACATGTCCATACTAAGACAAGCTCATATAGCAGCATCTATTACCAATCTAGTCGCAGGCACTGTGGCTTTAACATCCTTTACTAATCCCAATAAACCAAGCCTTTTCCTACACATGTGGGGTCAGCTACGTGATTTTGAAGTCTGACCAGTCAGGTGTGAATATTAGGTGAATGCAAATGTATTTTTCTATAATTGAAGGAATGGGCACTCAACATAGTCTCAACATGTATAATGTTCAGATATCAACCACCAAAAGAGTACAATTCTGGTACCATCTCATCAAAGGTCAATGGTACACAATGTTTATTGCAAAATAATACGTGTGAACCAAACCAAACCAAATTACCTGGAGAAACTGGATCATCTAGCTTTTCAATCCTTTTGCAATTGCGAAGAGCTATAGATACACTATCATCCCGAGACTTCAGCATTACTACTCCCGGGCAATCCAACAGTTTCACATTCTTATCTAACTGAACTTCTTGCATTGACCTGGTCAATCCAGGAGTTGAACCAACACTGGCAACACGTGATCTTTTCAAGCTGTTGATTAAACTACTCTTCCCAACATTGGGGAGCCCAACGATACCAACAGTGATTGACTTTTTAAGCTGCCAAATACATCAAAAAACCTTAGCCTCAGACAAGTAGTCAGTAATCAATTTGTGTCCATAATCCAAATCTTATGAAGGAGTAAAAGCTGACAAACTCGCTTGCCAGCAAACCAAATCCAGAATATTCTCATGAAATAATTCTTTACACAATCTTTTTACATCATGTAGAAACTAGAAAGAGCAACGACAGGAACTATTTCAAAGAACATCACCATAAATACCAGAGCAGGAGCCCATTGACTTTTGGAACTTCTAAGATTAGCCTCACCTATTTCAATTCTACAACGAATAAACATCCCATTAAACTAAGTTCAACATTCTTACCTTAACAGTAAATGGGCATGGAAGTAGGAAACTGCCAGTTTTGGCAAGAAAAAGCATGTGGAGCGTGCAGTCAAATTAACAACAACCCCCACCCTCATCCCCACCCCGGGAGGGGGGAAAAAAAGGAAACGTAAAAGGGAGGGCAAGGTCTAATTCAAAAAAAGATTGCCTAGACAATGCAGGTGCCTGCTTATGTCTAGATCTTCTATCTCTTGTACAATATCATTAAACAGCATACACTTTTAAACAAATGCGGCAAATTATTGTTTTTTGTACATGAGCATGATAAGTATCTATTTTTGAATAATGCAAGATATGCTTCAGGAAAAGGGAGACATAAATGAAGACAGATTAGTGTGCCTGAAAAACTTAATACCCATGAACTATGAAGCGTAATTTGAAACGACTCCAAATCTCAATAAATCATGTTACGTAAAACACCTTCCCAGAGAAGAGCAATAACCACAAAATTAGATAAGATAGAGGATACCTCATGACTTCGAGAGTAGTTCTTCAGCAATTTTATAAGAGTTTCAGCTCCAAGGCAATCACTTGTCTGCAGCAAATTGCTAGGCCTTGAACTTTTTGCAGTAGACTTCCAACCTAAATTAGACTTTTGCTCTTGCGTGCTGCACTTGAAGGCAACTGCAGGTAACTCTTCGCGTAAGTACACAAGCCATTTCTCTGCAGCTTCTCGAGGAACAAGATCTAAAAAGAATCCAAGGAAGAAAATCAGCAACATCGACACGGATTGAAAGTGATTATCATAGAAACTAGTTAAAGGGACTACGGAACAGTACTTGTATGTACAGCACATGTGGATCAGCATTAAATCAAATAAAAAAGCATACATGGTTAATACATTCAAAGCTTCCAAACAAATATATGACCCAGATAAGATTATTTGAATGCAACTTATTTCTTACCCAAGCTCAATTAACTTCTTTCCGAAATGGATGAAACATCAGGTTAATATGAATATCACAAAATTAATGCAAAAGATGTGCCACATGTGTGTAGTACAGTGCTTTTCAAGTACAAGTTGAAAAAAAGGCTGCTATGCGTCCATCCAGAAAATTCAGTAAGCCCTCTTAAAACTTGAAAAGATAAACGAAGGACACTTTGATGTAACAGACATTATTCACTACAATAAAAAAACATAAATTTGGAGAACTTGCAGCCTGTTTAATACTGTAAGCTTTTTCCAATGTGAAACCAATGGAAAATTTAATGCATCCATTTAAAAACTCTCAAAATTCGATACTACCATGGGACTGCAATTCACATAATTAAAACCACTATTAAATATAAACTATATGTCATGGTGCACAAAATCTAAACAAAAAAAGTCGTTAAAAATAAGCTTCTTTTTAAGAAGTATTACATGAGGTATGGGTCACCATTTCATCATAGTAATTGCAGTAAGGGGAAAAAAGATATGCCATATTTTGTTCATGCTAATATTTTTCTTATCCTATCTACACATGCATTAGTCTGCAGCTAATCCACTCGTGACAGACATCACATCATAGAAAGAAACAGAGAAGGTACGATTGTTCTAGAATCTGCATAAGTTCACGATCTGCATCACCTACACAATCAAAGTACATCCAAACATGGATAAAGGATCCATCAGCAACACCCTTACCAATCTTATTAAGAAGCAGAACAAGATGTTTCTCAGGACCGTGCTTCTGTACCATCTTTTCCATTTCAACACACCGTGTCCCAAGAGGATCACGCGCATCTAGAACTTCTACAATAACATCTGAAAGCTCAATGACTTTCTGCAGCTCCTTATAGAAAGCCCTCTCAGAATTGTCTGTGGAGAAAATAAAGACAAAGCTTGTTAATACAAATGAAGACATAAGGAATTAACCTTATACTGGAAACATCAAGCAAAACTGCAAAATGCAAGCAAGTCACCATGAGTTTTCTTCGAACCCATGCCATCTTTTATAAAATTGTCATCTTTAGCAGATGCTGCATCTGCTTTCTCATCACCCTCTTCTAATAAACCTAACTTTCTCTTTTGAGCCTAGGAACAACATGTAAAGAGAGATTTAAAATCCAATCATGAACTCGAGTTCCTCATTAAACAAAGAATAACGACGTAAGAAATATGTCACTTCCATGTAAAAGTAACATCTATAAAGCATGCCTTTGTAAATGGAAACAAAAAAATCAACCAAAAGCCTGTATTACATACTAAATGTGTGAAACAATTACAAGAAATACATTGTTTTAAACATAGTGACTGACTAATGGCACCATACTATAACTTCTAATCCCAATCCATTATGCACATATTGACCTCTAGTTTTAGCAAAAAAGCTTCCTATGTTCTTCTCGTTATATTCGTGTTTGTCCATCCTGCAATCACAAAAAGTATCTTCTTCAAAGACGAATATGTATGTTCTCTGCTCCTGTTCAATGGACAGTGTCAAAAGCTGATCCATGCAAGCACCCAATATCTTGTCCATTCTCGTATATCCTAACTAATAGCAGAAGAGAAAACTTGTAAAGGAAAACAAAAGGAAAAAAAGGAACAGAAGCCCTGAACAAATAAAAGAAAAGGAAACTAAAAACATCAGAAAGATGGATATATATATACCCTTTCTTTCCTAAGGGCTTTCTTCTGCTCCAACTCCTCAATTGCACGGGCACGCCGGGCTTCGAGTGCCAGAAGTTCCTGCTCCTTAAAAGGCCAATCATTGGGAATCCCGGGATCCTTCTCGACCTTCGGTCGTCGTTTCAAACCGAGCTTCTTCGCTTCCTTCGCCTTCTTCTTGTGGTGTTCCTTGACCTTCTTCAGGATCTTGTACTTCTTTTTCAGAGACACTCTCTTACTTTTGCTTTCTACACAAAATCAGATACAAATTGGTAAAAATCGTGAATCATGGTGACGAAGGAAACAAAGATCGAGAGATCAAGATTTTATAATTCAGCAAAAATAAAGATGAAGGTTTCATACTCTTGCTTTTCTTCACCATTTTCTCTCACTGCCACAATGAGAAGCCCTAGATAGGAAAGAGTACGACAGTTCAGCTTATTGGTAACCACACAAAACCCTGAATTTATAAATCGTGATGACAAATTTCAACTCTGAAGCAATTAAAATCCACTACATAAATTAAAATTTGGAAACAATGAAAAACAAATCCATGCAACGAGAAGTTCAGGAGTATTATCAAACAACCCGAGCATTGAAGTGAAGAACAACGAAATTAATAGACAACTGCAACAATTATCAGCTATGTTGCATGGATATGGGTTCCGTACGGGTTTGCTATCAGTAGCAGTTAGTGGGCTGTTAGCACTCTAATATAGAGTTAGCATGGATATAACAGATTTACCGGTCCACTATCATTTAAAATTTAAAACTAATATATATATATATATATAATGGATTCTCTAATTTCCAAGTAATGTCAATAAACATATCACCAGCACATTTATAAATACAAATCAATCTAAACAAACAAAATCTATAGAAACAAACAATAAATAATACCATGTGGTATATGCACATTGAATTGTTATGTTATTATACTTATGTCCAAACTAATTTGGGTACTATACTTACCAGCACACAAAATAGAATGGCGGATACAAAACGCTCTGAAAAGATGAAAGAAATCTTCAGGATGCACTAGAAAAGTATGACACCCACAAACACATAGAATAACAAGTCCAGAATATAACATAACATCTGTACTGTTTTAAAGCAATAGTAATTGGACAGATTGTTTGGAAACCACATTTCATTGATAAGCTGATCAATCCACGTCCAGAGTATACTCTTTTTCAATATTTGATTAGATAGAAAGTAAGGGGAAACACATACAATACAACCCTACACGTCTAAAATAATTTAATTGAAGTTTCAATTAATGAAAGCTTCTCGCCGGACCTACTGATAGAGAAAAAGAAAAGCTCCATAACTATATACAGGAAAAGAGCTTAGGGTTTAGCTGCTACAGAGAGACGGTCAGAGAGAGAGAGAGAGAGAGAGTTCAGGAGGCCGATGGAAGAATAAGAATAAAACGAGAGAGAGAGAGATAGTAACCGTTCCCGGTGTCCTCGCCAATACCGTCACCGGTGGTCGCCGCCGATGGCACTGGAAGTCACACGATAGAGTGAGAGAGAGAGAGAGAGAGAGAAAGCGAGGAGTTATTTAGGGCGTAGAGTTTTATTAAAAAGTTGAATTGGATCGGGTCGATCCAGTAACGGGTTTTCTTACAGAGAAGATGACAAAAGTGTGCAAGTTTTTACATGGCAGAGGGGAAAGTGGACTTAAAAATTTCTCTGAGATATTCCTGTTTTTTCTTTGGTTATTCTCTGTTTCTATGAGATATTCCTGGTTTTTCTTTGGTTATTCTCTGCGAAACAGTCGTCTCTATTCCTCAATTGCCAATACTTTAAGTGAAGAGCTTGATGAGGGTTAAGAATATATGACGGTTCAGATCAAGACCTGATTCAGAACTTGATTAGGGTAGATCTAGTTTTGGTTCTGGATTTATGTAAAACTAATAATAGTTCCATCTGCTTTGAAACCAGTACAACCCACACATAGAAAGAAATACAGAAATCAAAAGGAAAGCGGTGTGATATCGATACGCACTTTCACTTTTACCTCGGGGTTTCCCCCTTTTGCTCTGTTCTTTGAACCCACCCCACTGTGTGTTTGATACAAGGTTTCATACAAACTGGACCTAATAAAACACCTTTTTCCCACTCGTATTGTTGTTTTATCTTGTACAAAAATCAAATGCCACTAATACCATTCATAAATCAAACATGAAACCATAGTTTCTCGCAACAATAAATTATGTAAGCCAACCGTTCTAATACCAATGACATGATACTGCGAATCAAACACACCTTCATGAGAGACATCGTTATATATTGCATGACATAAAATTGATGGGAGCGCCATGGATATGGGTGGCCTGAGCGAGCCTAATGCAGTACCTTGTCACTTTTCACTCCTCTTCTAACAAGGTTAATTAGCGACTTGGTGCTGAAAGAGTGTCCGTGCTTCTAATGGGTGTGCCAAATTCCAAGCATAACAACCACTCGTCTAAATAATCTTCGACATACGAATATGTGCACATGTGAAAACGTGAGACGGGTGGCCATGAAGCGAAGAGATGCATGCCCATCATGCACGTCGATCGATGATGGATCGTCTCTTCAAAGAGACACGAAAGAATCGGGTCACGTTCGGTTTGACCTACACAAACACAACCCGTGACACCAAATCCACGACAATATAACACTCGACATGAAAACCCGATAAAAATGCCACCTGAAAAGCTGGACTTCGTGCATAATTGAAGAAGAAAAGGAAAACAGGCCACCTTACCGGGTCGACTTCGGATCCACAGGATAATGGTGTTTGGAACTATGGCCAGATCTTGGGCTGAGCATTGGATCAATTTGGAATCTGGAAATCCATACAATATCAATCCAAATCCAAAATTAGTTGGGTCGTAAACCTGGAGCAGAAATCTGATCCGAGTATCTATAATCATTACTTTTATACCAAACCCGTTTACTTGGATTTAGATCCAAATCGAGTCCAGATTCGACTCATACACGCCCCCATCGTGCTTCGAGTAGCATCGGGAAAGCTCTCCACTCTTCCCCTGATGTGCATAACCATTTGACCAATCAGAATTGAGACTTACGGATTTATTTATTTATTTACTCAAATTTTCTCAGAGAATAACGAATAGAAACCGGGAATGTCTCGTCTGCCATTAGAACAAACTCGAAATCTCTGGACCCTCTTTTCCCTCTCTCTATATAAACAGCCCACACTTCGTCGTCTTCCTCCAATAAAAATCGATTACGAATAACAGCCCTTCTGTAAAACAGTAGCGAGCATTCTCTTCCTTTCGTTTCCGTCTTTCATTTTCCTATCTTTGATTCGATCTATCCTTTACTGCCAGGAGGAATTCGTGACAATGTCGATCATCCCACGCTTCTTCGGCCGACGCAGCAACGTCTTCGATCCTCTATCCCTTGATCTCTGGGATCCATTCGAGGGTTTCCCCTTCAACAATCGGTCTCTGGCTGATCCTCGCTCTTTTTCCGCCGGTGGTGAGACTTCCGCCTTTGTGAATACGAAGATCGATTGGAAGGAAACGCCCGAAGCCCACGTCTTCAAGGCTGACCTCCCCGGGCTCAAGAAGGAAGAAGTAAAGGTTCAGATTGAAGAGGATCGGGTGCTTCAAATCAGCGGCGAGAGGAACAAAGAGGTTGAAGAGAAGAACGATCGCTGGCACAGGCTTGAACGCAGCAGCGGCAAGTTCGTACGCCGATTCAGGCTGCCAGAGAACGCGAAGGTAGATCAAGTCAAGGCTGCAATGGAAAACGGCGTCCTGACGGTGACTGTGCCCAAAGAGGTAGTTACGAAGCCGGATGTCAAGCCCATTGAGATCTCCGGCTAAGCCTCACGCTCGGTTCTCCTTTTTCTTAGTCTCTGGAGTTCTAGCGTCTGTTGTCTTCGGTGTAGATGCCTTTTGAGGTTGGTTGTATGTAGTTTGCGTTCGCGTCTGTCTTTGTTGCTTCTTTTTGTCATTGGAGATGTCGGTGTAACGGAGTTCCTGTGAAATTCACTTGCTGGCTTTGCATTTTCTTGCATGCTTGATTCGATGCTTTACGTTAGCTTAAGCGTTGTAATTGATGCAAGGGGGGAAGGTAAACCCTGCTTCTGTATGTCCCGATGATGTTGAACTGCCTGCGAGACCGAAAGAAAGCATGATGATATTAAAGGCAAAGGGCCAGGTTCGAAAATTTTATTTCACGATTGCGCCATGCAAGCTCATACTTGAACCGAGTGATAACCAAATAAGGAGGTGGAGATGACTACGAGCCCTTCGGTTTTTATTTCTTTAGAGATGTCAGTGTAACGGAGTTCTTAAGGCTTTGATTTTTAAGATTGACGATAAAATTTGAATTAAAATATAAAATAATTCAAATCTCCTTTGTTAATCTTGACCATTATTATTAAATTCAATTGTTAATCTCAATCAATGACATTAAATATTTAAAAAGCCTTTATATATAATATCACCATGCTTTTGTTTGTCCCTTCTTGGTGGCGTACTAATGTTCCGTGCGAATGCTCAAGTAAGTAAAAGTCTCCCAATTGCAACCTTTTGCGTTGTCTGCCTCAGAGAGCACATTGTAGTTTTTCAAGAGGAATTCAAATAAACCATCTTTCAAATAGCAGATGGATGGCCTATAGTTCGGATAAAGATCTCCAACCAACAACCAAACATGCACATTTGGGCATGTCCAATTCATGAAAATGATGTAACTCTTTCCAGATTATATCCCATACCTGAAGGGGCTGTTCACAACTACCTGAATCCATATGAAACCCACACAAAAGCTGACAGTTGTTATGCATCCATATGAATTATTTGGATCCTGTTTATTTACTGAAGCCAGCGAAGGGTGCCTTAATGGGGTTTGTAAGTGGTAGTACCGCGAATGCACATGAATTTGATTTCCAGATTCAAGACAAATTCGCATGTAAACGATTGTGAAACCAAATTTATGGATACACCTCTTCCAAAATTAGTACTGCAAGTACACCCATGCTACCTCAAATTCTTTGAATGTGTAATTAACTTTCTTCCAAGTGATTTCTTTAGTGAACATTATTAATTTTCGATCAGCTAAGTCAACAAAATGCTTAACTTTATAGTTAATTTTCCTAATCAATCAGATCAACATATGTAGTATTGGTGGAATTGTATCAATACGAAGGATTTGTTGTAGATGGGATATAAGGCGAGTTTTATAAGGGGTTTACACACAAATTAGTTTCAATGTGCATCTAAGAGTTTCAGGTCATGATGGTATCGTCTACTCAAAGTGACACCAAAGAATCAGGTCATGTTCTGTTCGACCCGTTTCATCTCACACAAACACAGGGCATGACACCAAATTCATGATGACATATCATCCGTCGTGAAAACCCACCACGAGTACGACCTGAAAATTCAGCCCACTATAATTGTGTTTTGGGTATGAATTCGGTTGGATATGCTTTGATTTGAAAAGTAGATCTTCAAGTCTTGAAGTGAAAGGTCGCCAATTCAATTCCCTTGCACGCACTTCCTGTTGGGGAGTCCCCCTAACACCAGTTTGCCAATATACCAGAAGAATAAAGGTGTTTGGAATTATGGTCAGGTCGTGTGTTGAGCATTTGATCAAACCGGACTCTAGGAATCCATACCGATCTGAATCTGAACCCCAGTCCAAAATCGATTGGGTCCTAAACCTGGAACCCAAAACTGATCCCAGTATCTACATAAGTTCTAGACAAGAACCCGTTTACTCGGATTTAGATCCAAGTCCAGATTCGAATCCTACCCACATGCATCGTGTCTGGAAGCATCGCGAAAACTCTTCACTCTTCCTCTGACGTGCATGACAATTCACCAATGAGAATTTAGAGCTGCAGATATTTACTGCTTTTCCCCAAAGAACAACGAACTGGGAGAAACAGAAGCATCTCGTTCCGCATAGAACACACTAGAATTCTCTAGGTCCTTTTCCCCTCTGCATATGTAAGGCACTTACACTTCGTCGTCTACCTCCAACAGAAACCGATTACCAAAACTACCTTCTGTAAAACCCTCGTGAGAATCTCTTCCTCTTTCAATCGTTCTAGTGTTCCATTTTCCTCTCTTCGATTCGTTATATATATCCTTTCTGTGAAGAGTAATTCGTGCGAATGTCGATCATCCCAAGCTTCTTCGGCCGACGCAGCAACATCTACGATCCCTTCTCTCTCGACCTCTGGGATCCATTCGAGGGTTTCCCCTCCAACACTCGATCCCTCGCAGACCCTCGCTCTTTCTTCTCTGGCGGTGAGACTTCTGCCTTCGTGAATACGCAGATCGATTGGAAGGAAACGCCCGAAGCCCACGTCTTCAAGGCTGACCTCCCCGGGCTAAAAAAGGAAGAAGTGAAGGTTCAGATTGAAGAGGATCGGGTGCTTCAGATCAGCGGCGAGAGGAGCAAGGAGGTTGAAGAGAAGAACGATCGCTGGCATCACGTTGAGCGCAGCAGCGGCAAGTTCCTACGCCGATTCCGGCTGCCGGAGAACGCGAAGGTAAATCAAGTCAAGGCTGCGATGGAGAATGGCGTCCTGACGGTGACTGTGCCAAAAGAGGTAGTCAAGAAGCCGAATGTCAAGTCCATCGCGATCTCCGGCTAAGCGTTCCACACGGTTTGCCTTTTCTTAAATATGGATCGAGCGGAATTCTCTGTTTTTTTTGGCGTCTGATGTCCTTGAATTGGTTCCCCCTGTTGTGTGTTTTGAGGTTGGTTGCATATAGTCTGCGTCTGCGTTCGTGTTTGCTTCGTTTTCGCAATCGGTTGGCCTACGGCCGTTGTTATCTCGTTGGAGATGTCTTGACAGTCGTGTCAATAACGGAGTTCCGATTCAATCCACTTGCTTGTTTGTTTTGCATTTTCTGGTTTGCTTAAGCGTTGTGATTGATGCGACAGGGGTACATTTTTATCTCGCTTTCCGTTTGCGTTCATTTCATGTCATCTTTAACAAGATGATCCATGCCTATGGGACCAAAAGAGGACACAAGGATAACTGGGAGAAAGGCCAAGCTCGAACTTTTTATTCCTAGTACGCGTTTCGTATGCTCACGTTGGAACCGGTAGATCAAGTGATCCAAAATGAGGAGTTAGACGACTCGGAGGCCTTTGGTTTTCACTTTCGGATCATTTTCGCAAATCTATTTTTGTGTTCATGAATCAATTAGTAAGTAGTAGGGCAACATGAAACCTTAAAAGGATCCAGCTTTGGACGACTTTGGGACTACCTATAATCTGGACCCAAGCTAAAAGGCCCCAAACCAAACCGGATCACATTCAACGTAAAGGCCGAGTCTGAGGGCGGCATCCTGCCGCGATCTCCATGTTTCTTTTACATCTATCAAATGCAAGTGCACTTTGTCATAAAACTCTTAACTTAAATCTAATCCACAAGATTGCTAATGTTGAAATTGAAGCCTTTTCGCAAACTTATTCTAACATATATCAAACATCGAAAACTAAAATAAAGATTTATAGTGTAAATCAATAAATCTAATCGTAAAACTATCATACATAATCATTGTTGGTGATAACTCTCAATGTAACCCCATTACAGACAATATCTATTGTTCATTATCATGTCTCGTTCAATAGAAATCATGTAAAAATACTACTGTTGAGATTAAAACCTTTTCCTATACCATCTTACAAATCTATTAATGATCAATCAGGGAATATAGAATATTAAAATAGGAATTTATATGATAGTTGATTAAGCGGCATCCAACATCTATCACATACAAGTGAACTTTGTGATTGTAATTCTTCACCTAAATATAATCCAAAGGATTTTTAATGTTTAAATTGAAGTCTTTTCCCAAACCTACTCTAACATATGTCAAATATGGAAGAATAAAATAAAGACTTACGGTGTAGATCAATAAGCCTCGTCATAAAACTATCATACACAATCATTGTTAGTGATAACTCTCCATGTAACCCCATTGCAGACAATATCTATTGTTGATTATCAAGTCTCGTTCTATAGAAATCATTGAAAGATATTAGTGTTGGGATTAAAGCCTTTTTCTACACCATTTTATAAATCTATTAATCATCAATCACAAAATATAGAAGACTAAAATAGGAATTCCTATGATAGTTGATTAAGACTCATCTTACACCTATCACATACAAGTGCACTTTGTGTTTAAAACTCTTGACCTAAATCTAATACACAGGATTCCTAATGTTCAAATTGAAGTCTTTCTCCAAACCTATCCTAACGTTTATCAAACATCGAAGACAAATAAAAATTTACAGTGTAGATCAATAAGTCTCGTTATAAAACTCAGACAATTTCTATTGTTGATAATCAAGTCTTGTCCTATAGAAATCATGCAAAAATAGTACTGTTGAAATAAAAGCCTTTCCCCACACCATTTTGCAAATCTATTAACGATCAATGACAAAACATAGAAGATTATAATAGGATTTTCTCCCATAGATAATTAAGCCTCACCGCACATCTATCACATACAAGTCCACTTTGTGATTGCAACTCTTAACCTAAATCTAATCTAGATGATTTTTCATGTTGAAATTGAAGACTTTCCCTAAACCTATTCGAACATATATCAAACATAGAAAATTAAAATAAAGATTTATAGTATAGATTAATAAGTCGCATCGTAAAACTATAATATGAAATCATGGTTGGTGATAACTTTCCGTGTAACCAGATTGGAGATAATTTCTATTGTTGGTAATCAAGTCTCGTCCTATAGAAATCATTCAAAGATACTAGTGTTGGGATTAAAGCCTTTTCCTACACCATTTTATAAATCTATTAATGATCAATCACAAAATATAGAAGATTAAAATAGGAATTTCTATGACAGTTCATTAAGCCTCATCCTACATGTGTTACATACAAGTGCACCTTGTGATTGCAACTCTTAACCTAAATCTAATCCACCGGATTTCTAATGTTGAAATTGAAGTCTTTCTCTAAATCTATCTTAACATATATCAAACATAGAAGATTAAAATAAAAATTTATAGTGTAGATCAATGTCTCATCATAAAACTATTATACGCAATCACTGTTGGTGATAACCTTCCCTGTAACCCAATTGCAGACAATTTCTATTATTGATTATCAAGTCTCATCAAATCATGCAAAAATGCTATTATTGAGATTAAAGCCTTTTCATATACCATTTTACAAATATACTAAAGATTAATCACAAAATATAGAAGATTACAAAAAGAATTTCTATTATTGTATATTAAACCTCATTGTAGATCTATCACATACAAGTGCACTTCGTGATTGCAACTCTAAACCTAAATCTACTCGAGAGAATTTTCAATGTTGAATTATCAAGTTTTGTACTCCGTATATCACCCAAAACTCCTAATGTTGAAATTGATGTCTTTCCCTAAACCTATCCTAACATATATCAAATATAAAAGATTAAAATAACGATTTCTAACATAGAGCGTTAACTCCCATCGTGAAACTATCATACACAATCATTGTTGGTGATAACTCTCAAAGTAAACCCATTACAGACAATATCTATTGTTGATTATCACGTCTCTTCCTATAGAAATCATCAAAAAATTCTAGTGTTGAGATTAAAAATTTTTCTTACACCATCAAGTTTCATCTACAAGTATGACAGAAAGGTGCCATTGGTGAGAACAAACCTCTGCTAAAACAAATTCAGCAGATTTCTAATGTTGATTTATCAAGTTTCGTACTATGTATATCACACAAAACTGCAAATTTGATGTTGAAGTCTTTTCCCAAACATGTCCTAACATATATCAAATAGGAAAACATTAAAATAAAGATATCTAATGTAGATCATTAAGTCTCATCGGACAACTATCATATGCAATCTCTATTGATGATAACTCTCCATCTAAACCGACTCTAGACAATTTCTATTGTTGATTATGAGGTCTTGTCCTATAGAAATCATGCAAAAATGCTAGTATTGAGATTAAACCCAGAATTTAACCAACATATATCAAATATAAAAGATTAAAATAAAGGTTTGTAACATAGAGCATTAAATCCCATCGTACAACTATCATACGCAATTACTGTTGGTGATAACTCTCCACCTAACCCAATTGCAAACAATTTCTATTGTTGATTATGAGGTATTGTCCTAAAGAAATCATGCAAAAATGGTGGTGTTGAGATTAAAGCCTTTTCCTAGTAGATCTATCAACGGTCAATCACCAAATATACAAGATTACAATAGGGATTTCTACTTAATTCATTAAGTCTCATCCTACACCTATCGCATGCAAGTGCTATTAATGATGTCAAGCCTCCACTAAATCAAATGTTGAGGATTTCTAATGTTGATATTGAAGCCTCTTCCTGCAACATTCACTGAAACTATTACCAATCAAATCTAAAAATGCACCAAACATGAAAGATTGCAATAAATTTTTAATTATAAAGCCATCAAGTTTCATCCACCCACCCAGGTGTTGCTGTCAAACTGTATTGGAAGATTAGACCTTTACAACCCACCCTGGTGAAACATTTAGTTAGTTTGATGAAGGTCTAAAACTTAGAACCCTAGATGACGCTCAAAACTAAAGACAGCCAGTTTGACAAGGTATGACATGACTCTTCATCTATTCTTTCATTAAGAAATGAGTATATGCAAAGTTTTTAGGCTAATGAGAAATGTTAACATTTGGTTTTGTTAAAATATGAATAAGAGTGTGCATGTGAGTATATCATTGTTTCTTACCCCTTATTTCAACTGCAAATGGAATTTATGGAGGTGGTCCCAAGAAAACACTTCAGTCCCTTATTTCAACATGGCTTTTTGGCCCTTGCTGCAGGGGTATCATAATCACATGAAATGGAAAAGGACAAGGTTCAGAAGAGGAAAAAAGAACAATAATAAAACCGAGACATGCTTATTGTTTTTAATCATAGAACATGAGAACATGCAAAAATCTTACAAGCCAGCTATAAAACCAAAGTTAACCGGAAATTGCAATGAAACTTTCAAATAATAACAAATTTATGATTTTTGGTTGTACAGTCATAAACAAAACGTTAGAGAAATCCTACAGGACAAATCTATTTTCTTTAGTTTTAAAAGTTTTTTTGTAGAGTATGAGTGTGAGATTCTCCCTGGGTACATTTCTTTTGCCCTTGATGTCGCACTAGAGTGACATTCACAATGGGTCTAAGATTAGGCTAAAGATGGGTGAAAGACAAAACCGATCATAAACATGACCCATATTTTATAGGACCATTCGCACTATAAGGACAGTCTTAGATCAAACCGGTGCTGCTGTAGGGTTCTTGTTTGGGCCTGAAATTGACACTCTTAGTGTGAAGAGAAAAGGAGGAGAACAGACGAAGAGAGATCCGCAATGTTCCTGTTTTTGATACAATAGCGTTCGTTTTAGTCACCGACTTCACACCCTAGCCAACTACTCGTTCATCTTGCAACGCTGCCGTAGCCGCTCAACTTACTGCAAGAAATAATCGGCACTTTTAAGCAAAGCGAAGTTGTGAAACCGATCAATGGCCTGAAAATTATAAGTGAACCTTTCGCGCGAGGCTTAAACGGTCCAATAACTTTGACCCTGTTTTCTGCGCGAGGCAGGAAAACTGACCAGTGCCAAAAGAAGACAACCAAAACGCGTTGACATTTCTTTCGGACAACCCAATTCGTGTGGATTTCCAATCCCTACCAGCCGATTAAATTCGGCGTATTACCTTCAAAATTTACAAATTTGATTTTCCATGGTAGCATCAAAATAAAAGAAAATTGTGAAAAATCAACCGGTTAAAGAGGAAAACACGGAAAAATCTGTAGGAAAACAATGAAAGCCTAGGGATGATACATGATCAATAAAAGACGCAAAAGGACGCCGAGGAAAAGACTTCCTACTCGTGATGAATAGAGACAGCACCAGAAATCCTAGGAGGTTTAACAATTCTCACCACCATGAACGCAAGATGATCACTCAACAGAATGAAGAAGGCGCCAAACTCTTCCACTGCACTGAAACAGACGCACAAACACCTTATCAATAGAAACGCACTAAAAACCCATAAGATCATGGGCGAACACTCGTTCATCTTAGGCAACCATTGAGATTGCTGCTTCAGAGACAGCGGATCGCAAAAGCACAGAGTTGATTATCAGATCATTGGGTTGAAGGAACATAAGCTCTATCGAGTGCCAAATTGTCACGATCATCGGCCAACAGAAACGTCCTAAAGATCCTCATTAGATCATAGGGAAATCCTTCATCTTAGGCAACCATTGATATGGCTGAATACGACACAATTCACTGCGACAACACGATGTTCATTCATATCCTTGGATCCAACGAACATAACCCCTAAGATTGCCAAATTCTCACGATCATCAGTTAAATGAATGATGAATGCGTCCAAAATTTTTTCCTTCGGCATTCATCAGACGCACGAACACCTAATCGACCTAAACGCCCCAAAACTACACCCAAATCATCGGAGAACTCGTTCATCTTAGGAAACCATTGGGCTGGCTGAATCAGACAAGTGACCACAAAAATACGGACTGTAGCAACACATCCTAGGATTTTAGCAAAATATAAACTCTCTAGATTTCCAAATTCAAGAACGCTAACATTGACATTAGGTGCGATAAAACATATAAACCGAAGGAATTGTTCTTCTTCGACTCAAGAGAGAGAGAGAGAGAGAGAGAGAGAGAGAGAGAGAGAGAGAGAGAGAGAGAGAGAGAGAGAGAGAGAGAGAGAGAGAGAGAGAGAGAGAGAGAGAGAGAGAGAGAGAGAGGTCTAACCAGAATCCAGAGTAACCAAAGATGCACAATTTCCGTCCCAAGAGTTCCAGTCAACTTGCAGCTTCCGATCATCATAGACGAGGAACATTTATCGTCTTCTTGAGAACATGAAGATCTTTCTTCCCGATAAATGGATCGATCTTGCAACTTCAGATATTCCCATCAAAATAGATCTCGTCCCGGTACCTCGATTTCGATCGATCGACAATAGAGAGAGTGGCGTGGGTGGGTGGAGAAAGCGTAGAAGAGAGAGGAGAGACGATCGAGAGAATCTGGAACTAGAGTGCGAGCGCGCGAGAGAGAGAGACTACCCTTTAAGGAACTTCGTGATAAAATTCGCCAACCCACATCGACAAGCGGTTCAAATTTAGGCGCGGACTGCCAAAGTCGGTGAGAGTCCAGACCAGTTCGGGTTACAATTTCCGTTAGACCGATCCGATTCGTTGCAGCAAGTTTGATTAGATATGGCAGTGGTATCGGACATATCTGATACCGGATCCAACCGCCCCGCCCCGCCCCGCCCCGCCCCACAATGGGACAGGCTTACCTTAAACGCTACCATGCAACGGGGAGGGTTTTTCCCTTGAGAACCCGTCCATGTTGGGGCATGGCCGGTAGAGATTGTCATATATAGAGCGAGCGATTGGATCTTGTTCACTATTGATGTTGATCTCTTATGCCTGACCATTTTGTATATTTTAAAAAACTTTTAAAATATATATCGTGTCCCTAAATCTTTCTGATTCTTGTTACCGCGTCTGCAAATAAATGGCTTTAATGTAATATAAAGCAACAGGCTAAAACAATTGTATATGGCGATAACTGGTAAGGTAATAGGCTGCCGTGTTATACAATTTGCAACTCAATGCTGACCCCAAAGCATTAGCTCGCAGGTAGCGATAGGGTGCTCTAATACCCACTCAGAGGTCTTGAGTTCGACTGCGTGTGTTTGTGTGAGGCTTTTCCCTCTCATGACAATCAGAAGAAAAGAAAAAAGAAGCTAAGTTCGAGTTATGATGGGTGATATCTAAAATATTTGATGAAAAGTTATAACAGTCTTGTAGAATTACAAATCACTTTTTTGAGTGGTAATTGTTCTCATAGGAGCATTCAATAGTGACTATAAAATATGTCACAATTAACAATTACTTTTAAGTATCAATTATACTCATTAATAACACTTTACAGTGGTTGTAATGCATATAATTAGCAATCATATTGTGGTATTAAAAGCACTTTATTGTGCCGCAATTATGCTCATTAATAATACCACATAAGTAATATCTTCTATGGTACTCTTAAATGAGATTCATCCACCCTTTTCTCTTGCAATGCAAGTTCTTTCATTCTCAGCTTTTCAAAAACATTTATAAGTCCTATTTTAAGATTAATCAGATTTATAATATTATTATCTTTGCTTTGTCAATTTGTGTGTGACTCAATATGCTACAGTACTGTGTAGAAGTGCCACGGTTATGCATTATGTAATCTTTTTAGATCATAGAACACTGACTAGTGAGTTGCTAATGACATTGATGCAACCAGCCAAGAGGTGTCAACCTCCCTCCCTCACAACACAGACACCTGCTACGTGGACACGAGATTAACATTTCAAATAATTTGGCAAAGGATAATCAAAGAAGTTTCCACACCCGATGTTTCAGAAACACTTTCTGGGTTCAACAAATGTTGGGAAAGGTAGCTTTCAGCAAGGCAGCTTCTGAAAGCCATCTGCTGTTGCAAAGAATCGGGCGGAATATTTTCACGATTTGTATTGTGTATGCATACAGACTTCTGAAAGCCATTCGCCAGTTGCCACAAAATGTTGATGATATGTGGACGCATATATAGGTCCCTTCTCTGAGATGGGTCCAGTGATCTTCTAGAACTACTTTTGCAATAATAAGTAGAGTAAGAAGATCAGACAAATTGGAGTAAAGAACACAAATGACGGCCAAAGAATTGATGCTTACTTGAATGCCGGCTTTAAACCTTTCAAATATAGCGCGGACCAAAAGGTATCCCCACTACAGAAGGATCTACGGCGTGTCATAAGGTACTAAAGAATGGAACACTTGCCGGCTCCTAAAGATCTTAAAATGTTCCTCCCGAAGGGCCAATATGTTGCAAACCACCCTGCTGGTGTCACGTTCTCTTTCAAATCGGCTTCTTGCTTTCCAGAATCTGCAGTCTCATCTTCATGGGTTGTACTCTCCGTGTTATTCTTGTCCTCAGTTGGATCACTGGTAACATCAGCAATCGCTCCTGGTTTCTTGTCAAAAAGTCCTTTAAACTGCTTCTTTGCCACCTTCTCAACTTCCTATTAAGAAAAATGTTTCAACACATTACCATTTGTAAAATCGAAAAGATCACTAACCAATCCCTACTTCCTAAGGGTGCGTCCGATCATGCGACCACGTCCTCACGTGGCCACATGATGGCAGGCCTCGCAAATCATGCTGGCCGCGTGGTCCATGGGCCATAGCGTCTTCCGACCGTTTTGCGTGTGAGAACAGCGGCTGCGCACACTGCGTTCCCTGCAAGGCCGCTCTGTCAAAGACCCCCCCTAAGAGTTAAAAGGGGACTGTCCATTTACCTTTTCCTTTTGTCTTAATTTCAGGAGAGCAGCTGTGGCATCAGGCTCTGAGGATTTATCAACCTTTATCATCTAGAAACAGACAGCAGAACATGTCAAACTTTGAGAAGTAGATATCCTATGTAGCAGACCGCAACTCTACATCAGCGAGTTTCGTTTAAAGGCTACCATTTCAAAGTTACTCCTAGCTTCATCAAAGTCTCCAGCTGACATATAGGCCATGCCACGACGATATAAAGCTTTCACGTGAGTAGGATTTAAGTCCAAAACCTACAAAATAGGAAACATGAATCGCAGCAGAACCTCATTCTAGCATAGGAGATGGCAATCATTTCTCCACACTATCTGTCAATAACTGTAACAAAACCATGATTAATAGTATAATCTAACAGGTTTTCTATTACCAAAAAAGTAATAATATAAGTATATGCAAAAAGAAAACCATATTGATCGGGTTTAAATGACATCCCAGATTGTTAAAAGTCACAGTTATTTTCTCCAACCTTTTAGTTGCTAAAATGGTGCAAGAATTCTCTTATTTAGTGATACTGGTCAGTTGTAAGAATCTGTATCCAGTAAACCTAAACGTGACACGTGATGCATTGACAGAGTAGCAAGAGGTGCTGCTCTATATTAATATATCTGCAATTCACAACATTTGTTTCAAATTGAATGGGTGCATGCATGTGGCAACCTCGCACATATATTAGCCTTTACAGTCATAAACAGGATACTTGCAATATAGGACCTTATCAAAGATATGGTCTCGTTATATCCTAACTGCATCCATAATGTCAATTGAACTTTGCATTATGTTCGGAATGATGAGTTACCTCCTCTAGCTTACCCTGTTTTCTCTTTGTTCCTTTAAAAACTGATGCAGGAAATACAGAATTTTACATGCACATATATTCACAGAGCAAGGTTGGTAAGCGTAGGTTCAATCATGTACTATGATGATAGGGCTGCTCTTAGTGATACCCAAGTCTTCAGTTTTTAGTCCGTGGCACCAGAATAGTAAGACTGGTCCTAAACATTGTCAGGAACAGTAAATAAAATCCATCAGCAGCTGCCTTATATGCTGCCATCCTTGATATTATAAGAATTTTTGTGCATTAAGGCACGATGTTCTGCTTTTCTGTTTGAGTCCATGTTGTACATGACATAAGCACCACACTCCTTGGACGTCAATAATATGGAAATTCATAGAGCAGCCAATAAACCAAGTCACTAGTAGAGCATAAAATGAACATCAAACAATAAATACAGTTACATTCTTCTTTAGAACACCCTTTTTTCTGTTCTTCATGGTAGTAATATCAAAAGCATCCAAACTTACCTTATTGCACGCTTCAATGGATTTTCGACATTCATCCATCTTTTGGTAGCATGCAGCCACATTTAAGTGCAATGAATTCTGCAAAAATCAAAATATTACATATATATATATATATATGTATGTATGTGTATGTTTGTATCAATTAGAGACAAGCTAGAGGGAACTGACAAGAAAGAAACAAGCTGCATTTTTCCTTTTCTTTTGGATGTAGGGGAGCAGATTATGTGTGTCATGAAACTTTCTACCGAAAGCAAGCCAAGCTAAAGAATAAAAAGAATACCATAATCATATATAACCCATCACATGGGTCAACAGTCAACTTTAAGTATTCATGTTAATAGTCACCCAGCAACTTGAGGAAGCTCTGGTATGAACAATTTCACAGAAATTGGTTGGCAGCTAAAGAGCCAATAATGGTTTCTAAGATCTTGCTAGACAGCCAATCAAATAACAGCCAGTCCATGAAAGTGTCATCTTACAGAAGCAACAAGTCATGTTGAGAGCAAGCTGATGTTCTAGATCTAGATTGCAAAGCCAGTCTTATAAATTAACGACTGAAAGTTAAACATGGAAGGTTAGTATGACTCTTACTCTAAAATTCAAAAAAGTCTTTCCTTCTTCATCATCCTGGGGATTAACATGGTTAAATTCACGAAGAACCTGCAGTAAGAACACATTTCTTTTCAAAATAAGGACCATAAACTGAAACAAGTAAAATTTCATGCAAGAAACAAGAAAACTATTCCTTCCAGTTTGCACCAGAAAGATGTGATCAACTCTAACGAGGAAGAATACCAAAAGTTTGTCTAGAAGTTGTTTAATTTCTCAGATTTAGCATGCATTATGAGACATTTCTACTCCCCAATTATGTCAGTATATGCAAATTATAGTCGAGTAATCCAAAATGCTAGGTTTTCAAAATTCGAACAAGCAGCAACAAGAACCATTAATAAGTCCACTCTGTCGATTTTATTGTCTCTGCTGCCCCTTTGCATGACAACCCGGGAAAGTTTTTATTAGAATGTATCTGGAATTTCCATTTCATGTAATGATTTAGTTGCATAGTTCTCCTAAAACTGCTCTTTCTTAGGAAGAAGGTTTCATAAGCAGGACAAGTACTTGCTATTCTAGGATTTTTCTTCTTTTGTTACGTAATTTTAAGTTTGTATTTTTCTACTTACGTGTAAGGGAGAACCCACAACATCCAACTAACCATTAAAAACCTTAAAGACTGGTTCACTAGCCACCATTAGGCTACAAACATGAGGTCAATGCCTCCTTGTCCTAGTGGCTTATTCTCAACCCTGACTCTCATATTTGTAATGTATCGTGTACATATATTCCGCAGAATGAAGAAGTTTTTATATTTTGGTTTTCCATGGAAATCCCCCGTGAAATATTGTCATAATTCCTGCATCTTCTGTGGCACTTTCACAGTGCTTGATGATACTCTGTACCAGATGATGAAGGTTGCACAGAAACCAACATATGCCACTCACTTTGATCAGCTTGGTGGTAGTCACTGTTGTGAAAGCCTAGAGGCATGACAGTATTGTATGGTTTAAGATGCTTCACAAACTTCCTCCCTACTGACAAGTACTACTTACATTTGTGATAAACTATCGAGCCATTAACAGTTATTTGAATTCGGAACATAATTAAGCCTCTGCATTAATGTCTGCCTAAGTTCTTCAATAGAGGTCCCAACCTTGGACCATATACCCTATAAAGTTAAAACAGTAGGTCCAAGAGAAGTTTTATATCATGGGCAAATAGCATCGTTTATTGAAGAACAAAACCATATTTGCAAAACCTCAATTAATTCATTTTCCAGTGTGTGCAATCAAGTCTTTCATGTTGGAATTGTCTCCTAAGGAAGGCAGTCTTCTTCCATATGAAGGGTGCTTTTACCATAAATAGGGAGGTTTTATCTCAATCCAAAAGGCTTCGTTAAATTTTAACATTCATCAACTAATTACTTCATGATTTGGTTTAATGAGAGAAGAGCAGCATGCTTAAGCATTAATCACTTAGGAACAATTAATTAGGAATTTCTTCTAGAGTCTTCAGCAGCAATAAAGTACGAGAGATGTTTGCTTTGGAATGGAAATGGAGTGTTTTCCGGTTTATTGGGTGCTTATATTAGCATATACCCGTTCTAACCTGTGGTTCTGTTGTTTGTAAATAAACACACCCACAACTATGAGAAGAAAAATCTACTAGAAGATTAAGTGCCATGTCATCTGTAAATAAGCACACCAGCAACTATGAAGAAGAAAGATTTACAAGTAGATCATGGGGTCATTTTTCTCGCACATATATCATGGCAATAAATGTCAAAATTAACACAAGAAAGAGGGAACCCAAAAGTTGAATGGATGACAAAGAATGAGACATAAACAATGATCTAGTTTAATGCCTGTCATGCATGCGCTCCGAAATAAAAAGCATTATCTATGACATTGCTACCTATTGAAGAAAATTAGAAATTTCTGGGTTGGATAAGTACATGCCTGCTCGTACTTCGCCTTTGAAAGTTCAAATTTTCCCTCCTTAAAAAGCCTATTCCCCTGCAATAAGCAAGAAGACTTTTTGGTTATTCAGGACATTTACAAAGCAAAAACTTGCTTGCAGACACTGCATAACGATCCCCATCAAACACAAGGAAAATGATGCGCTTCCACAATCAGAGGTATCATGAGACCTGTCAATGTACCATGGGAAATACTCTTTGAGACAACAAGAAAGGAACCACCCACAATGAGTGATTCGCAAACAGATTAAAGGTCAAAATGATTAAAATGTTCAACTTCACAATGACTGGAATATAAGCAGAGCTGCATCGAACCTACAAAATTCTTCCACAATGATATCAGTAACATACTAATCTGTTGCTAACGCACATTGACGATCACAAAGAAATGCACAACTAGCTTATAAGGAGATTGCGATCTCGAAACCTAAACCATAAGGGCATCAACCTGCACAATTATAGTTCAACTTGCAAATTGGAGCTCCCAACTTTCAAAAAGATACTACCAGCTCATCCCTTCTTTCCTAAAATTGAAACTCATGGAAACTTCACCAGTGGTTAATGCAACAGGTGGCGTAACACCTGAGACCAGGACCCTTGTTGCAAGCGACTATGTTATGCGTCAGCTTGCAAGAACCTGCTTGTTTTGGAGGAAATTCCTTCTCACCATGCTAACCACCTTTCAGGCTTAATTGAGAACATATATTTTTTTGTGTCACTCCCTTCACATACACCGTATGATTTTAGTGTGCAATTCCTACACAGAGATAATTGGGCTCTTCTGACGGAGCACGAGTTATGATGTAACGTTCTTCTATGAAGAAGAAAAGGATCTTATTATTATATGACACAGCAACTAAGAATTACTACCCTGGCGGCATTCTTAGTTTTTGCCATACCGTATTCTTTATTTTTTCTGCTTCCTTCATGATGCTACTGAAATCCAACCCAGTCCAGTCCTGCAAAATAGACAGATCACATAAAACTACTTCGCATTGCTGACCTCAATATTTGGTCTTCTGAACAACTAGAAAAAAACTGCTAGCATGTAATAACCAAGAAAAAAGCCAATAATTAACTACAAGAAGCCAAAACCTTTTTATGCATACCAAGAATGTAGCACGACCTACATATCTAAAGCATATGAAAGATGAAGCATGACAGTTTGGTAAAAATTTGCTTTCACATATAGGACTTTGAAATTCACGGTTGACACTTCTCTCATTTTCCCTACTCTCATTTATCTTTTATTAAGGCAACGCTCATGTTTCTTAGAATCCACGGAGATTAAGATGCAGATCATTGTTCAAGATGACCACTGGAAGGTGAACCGTTAAATGCAAACTTTTTCATGGGAAGTTCATAAATAGATATTCATGTATGTCCGTGGGTAGATAGGTATGGGTCATGGGTAGATCCTCCCATGAGATCCTGCGGAACTTCTGGATCACATATGAAACAACGATTTCATTGGACTAAATTGGAGAATGACCTGGCTTCCTCTGTCCCAGAAATGAGGAACCTCCCCCCCACCCCTGTCATGAATCTATCTTTTCAGAGAAAACACCGACTTGTTAGGGTTGAGCAAAAGTAGCAAAGAAAAACTTTCTCTCACTTTCTTTCTTTCAAGCTTTTCACATTTAAAAGAGGGTGAATGAGCACTTCAAGTGGACTATGCCTCTGAACATATATTGATTCAACACGTCCAAATATCAAAGCACCCGCTTTCTTTGAGCACCCTTCAGATAACCTCAGGGAATAACTTAATATGAAATAGGTGAAGAAAAAGAATTCAACAATTATAATATTCTGCAGTGCAATATCCTGCTTAGACAAGTGAAACAAATGAGTCATGTTTGGCCTACATAAGAGACGCCAATAATATGCATAACACATTCAAGTTAGTCACCTTTGGCTTCTCAAAGTCAAGCAGCTCAACCTCCCACTGGACATGAGCTCCTTCTGGCACGTTATCAGGTCTGTTTATGAGAAGAAATACACAGCAGACTCAGTATCTTGATATGCAACAAAACTTCCCTAGAAACTTTTGATAATTAATGAAGAGCCAATTCTCAAAGATAAAAAACAAAAAAATATAGCACCTCTTAAATTTATCATATGCATAATCCGGGGGAGAATTGACAAGAGCTACCTCTCCAGGCAACATAAGGCGGACAGACATTTCAAGCCCTTCTGGCACCTACATTGTCGAGAAAAAAGGGTACAAATATTCTAGCATCAGACAAGAAAGCTTGATCAGGCCTTCTCATTCCTTAGTAAAAGAAGTCCTGCATCTTTCTGGTTTTCCAATTCTCGAACATCATTAGTTACCAAATTTGTATATCAGAAAACTGTCATCATTCTCCAGAGTGAAAGTTCAAACCCAACATAATCAACCAGCACACTGGAACCAAACAGGACCAGTGTTCTTAAAACAAAATGAGTGTTTCAAGCCTTCAACTCAGTCTGCGACTCTGTATAATTGTTACCAACATCTTAAACATCTAAATTCAGACATGTACCATCTTGTATCCTAAAACAATCATCTTTTAAATTTTCAAAAAAAATATTAAAAATTATTCACAAATTTAATATATCAAATCCCTCAATAATATACATGCTATGTCAAATTTCCTTCACATGCCATTTTATACACAAACTATAAAAGTAAAAGACATACTTTTTCAACCAACTTATGGAAGATTTTTCTTGCACTTACTACATAAGGTAATAAAATGGCAATGGAGTGAAATCATATACAAAGACAACATGACTAAAAGAAAACAGTGACATAAATTTTAATAGTTCTGGCCTACTCACAAGCCCTTCTCCGGAACAAAATTCTAAAGGATGGCCATCATTGTCAATCCTTGTATCATAGAAAACTTTCTTTTCTTCATTAAGAAGAATGCCCTTGTAATGGATGCGCAAGAGACTATCGTGAAGTGGACAATCCATTGGAAATTCACCTGGCTCAACAAAAGAGTAGCAGAACTGAGAATTTTTATACCTATATGAAGAAAAGAGGTACTTATAATAACATGAGCACCTCAAAAAGGTTAACACATCCATGTAGCACCATATGGTATGGTTGGAACACGCGTGCTGTAGTAGGAGCATAGTAATCAATAATCATCAAACATGCGATCTGTTATTACCAGTAGTGATATTATAAATGCACACACACCTAAGGTGTGTCTCTATGTCACACGGGTGCGGGTGCGGGATACGGCAAATTTCAAAAATTGTGGGTGCGGTGACACGGCTAGGGTATATAATATTATATATTATATATAATATTCAAGCTACATAAATCAATCATAATACAACTAGTATTTGCTAATTTTGGGTGCACGTAGGTATCAATTAGCAAGTTCCCTCATAATGATCTGAAACTTAGAATGATTTTACGAGCAGCAAAATATCCAAGTTATGGATTCAAAGAGTTTCGAGATCTTTTGTAAGATATAGCATATACTAGTATTTGTACTATGATCCACTAGTGATGTCATACTCTTCTGTTCTATTGATCTGGCAATGTTTCTGGCCTTCAAATGTGTTTGGTGACAGAGATTATTCTCTTGCAAAGGCATACAGTATGGAGTCAAGAATCCAATCAGATTGAGTAATATGAAACCAATTGTCCGCACCCAAAATCATTCAAGCTAATATTGTATACAGTTACAATAGCAAGTACACAACTTTATATTAAAGCAAAACACATAAATGGTAAACAACTACTAATTTCATCATAATACACAAATCAATCTTCATTATCCGGACCCATTTATCCATGAGTTACCAAAAAAAATCATTTTTTTTTGTCATGCCATGCCGTACCGACACGGTGTCGGTGTCGCACCAGTGTCGAGGTCGACACTCCACCCCTTAGAAGTGTCTATTATGTTTGCCACTTTATATGTTTGCCCATCCTTGAAAATCTCAACCATCCATCTTAAAATATATGGATGGTTGAGTTTAAAAGCAAAATGTATACAAGTGAAACAAGTATACCTGCAAAAGTACATGCCCCTTTTGGCTTTTAACTTTTGAACTCAACCATATATAGCAGGCATAGGAGACTCTCTCTCTATATATATATACACACAAACATATGGGAAAACCAGAAGCTACCTGCATCTGACAATGCATTTTCATGCTCACCCTTTACTTTTTGGGGGCTTAAGTGTCATTTGAAAAGTTACAAGGGTGTTTTAGAAAAGATAAAGGATACCCTTATCATACTCCCGTCCCCAAAAGTAGAGGGTGGGCATAAAAATGCATTGTCAGAGGTGGGCAGCATCCAATCACTATATACGTACACACACACACATATATATATATATGCGTGTGTGTCTTTTTATGTTGCATATATGTATTTGTGGACGTTCCCCCACCCCACACCCAAGTTTTTGTAGTTACTATGTTGCACGCACCACACTTGAGCCTGCTTACAATTTGCACACGCACCCATGTACTGCCTCTGTCAAAAATTTTGTTTGCAGGAAAATCCAAACGAATGAGAACCTCACAATCTTTCCCATAATATAGTTTTCCTCAAAAGAAATATTAGAACAGATATTGTGCATATAAAATACATAAAACGTAAATAATATTATTGAATTCAAACCCAATAATTTCAGAATAGATGATCCTTCAGAGATCAGAATTTTCCAGCATTACACTGAAATTGCCTTCATAGCAATACTACCAAGATGTTGATGATATATGTGATAGTGTGTTTACTATATCTGGGAAACCAGGCCAGTATAGCATTCCAGTTAATGATAAATGGCACACTTTTGGAGCTCATTAGTAGATGTCAGTGACTTTCAAATTATCAAATAATCTTATTGTAAATAAGGATGATCTTGATAACCATTACTTGGTTCGAAGAAAGTCATCCTAATAGTTTTATAAATGTATTTCATTGTAGTTTTCTAA
Source organism: Brasenia schreberi (assembly GCA_036023115.1). NCBI lineage: Eukaryota > Viridiplantae > Streptophyta > Magnoliopsida > Nymphaeales > Cabombaceae > Brasenia > Brasenia schreberi. The sequence goes on from JAYKKT010000063.1 coordinate 430,752, forward strand.
ATGTATTTCATATAAATAATTGAAGAAACCTTCCTATATTGTTAATAGGTTCCTCCCAAAACCGGTTTACTAATGCATGAGATGAGATAAAAGCCGTTAGATTGCCAGAATGACAACACATACATCTTAAGTCTTTATATATTCTAAAGACAAATCTATTGGCATGCATCCCCGTTCAATAGCCTGACTTGCTTGTTTCATATGAAATTTTTGCTGCAAATAGATAAATAAAACCAGACCTCTTCCATCTTTAATGCGGCGCTTTATCAGCCGACCATCTCCAAGCATATCTCGCACCTGCAAAGGAATAATGAACCAAGGCACTGTATCAGCCAACCTTCTTCATTTCCATCTACCTCCACCATTTTATGCAAATAGTCCATAGAGAAACCACATTTAAGTGTCCAGATTCAGATATAATCCATCACTAAAATGGGTATGATATTGTTAACAGTTGTAAAGGCAAACACATACAAATATATAGACAAAGACATAGATGCATAAATATATTATCTATATACATATATGTGCAAATATATTACATACATAAAATCAGTAAATAGATAGATAATGTATAAATACAAACATTCATATGTACTTTCCACCTGGAGACAGGCATGCCTATAAAAAGTTACTGGGCAGAGTCTATGGCATGGAAGCCCCCAGCCGAAACCCAAAGATGAGGATATGAATTATTGGTCTGACACTAAGAAGCATTCAGCATGGTCGCTTCCTTGGGGAATCAGTTTTGGATCAAGAGTTTTGAATGTAAAACACTGATTATCATCAAAGGAAAAAAATGCAAATGGTTGAATTTTGAAACCCTAAAAAAACAGTTATGCATGAAATTCGTTAATGCCAAAAAGTACATAAAACATCCTCTAGGGAGTTTGGTCAACACGTGTAGGTGAGCACGTGCTTGCCTGCACATTAGACAACAGTCCATCCATCTGAAGGAAAATCTCAGCAGGTTATTATCACTTTTTCAATCAAGTAGGAGGGAAAAAACTAGAAAAACATCCAAAATCATGTCTAAAATGTTCAAATTGCTAAACTACTGTTTCAATTGAAACATAAGAAGGGGACAAAAATACAAAGCAAAATGCCACAAAACTCTTAACACAAGAGCAAATTAAACAACAACAACAACAACAACAACTAAGCCTTTTCCCATACTAGACGGGGTCGGCTACATGGATTCTTTGTTTCCACAGATCCCTATCGTGTGCCATGTTAGCAGTTAACTCACAGTAAGCTAGATCATTCTTTATTGTTTCTTTCCAACACTTTTGTGGTCGTCCTCTACCTCTTTTAATACTTTCCAAATTTAGTTTTTCTAACCTTCTTACAGGTTCTTCTTTTGATCTTCTTTCTATATGTCCAAACCATCTTAAACGATGTTCTCTCATTTTATCCTCTATTGGTGCCACTCCTAATTTGTTTCTAATAACCTCATTATGTATACGGTCTTTTCTTGTATGACCACTCATCCATCTCAACATCTTCATTTCTGTCACAGACATCTTTTGTACATGTTGATGATTAACTGCCCAACACTCAGAACCATAAAACATGGCAGGCCTAATTGCTGCTTTATAATATTTACCTTTTAATTTTAATGGTATCTTCTTATCACAAAGAATACCTTATGCTCCTCTCCATTTTAACCAACCAGCATTAATTCTATGTGTAACATCTCCATCAATTCTTCCATCACTTTGAAAAATTGACCCTAGGTATTTAAAACTTTCCTTTTGGAGAATGCAATGTGTGCCAATTTTAATTTCTATGTCCTCTGAAGTAGCCAAATGATCAAACTTACATTCCATATATTCTGTCTTTGTTCTACTAAGTCGGAGGCCTTTGCTTTCTAATGTTTCTCTCCATAGTTCCAATTTTCTATTAACTTTTTCCTTAGACTCCTCCACTAATACAATGTCATCTGCAAATAACATACACCAAGGTACTTCATCTTGAATATGTTTTGTTAACTCATCCATCACCATTATAAATAAGTATGGACTTAAAGTTGATCCCTGATGTAACCCAATATTAACTTCAAAGAAGTTTGTCATTCCTTCATGAGTCCTCACACATGTTTTTGCACCATCATACATGTCTCTTATAAGGTTAATATATGTCAATGGGATACCTCTTTTTTCCAATGTTCTCCAAAGAACCTCCCTTGATACTCTATCATAAGCTTTTTCTAGATCAATAAATATCATGTGAAGGTCTTTCTTTTTTGCTCTAAAATGTTCCATAAGACGTCTCAAAAGGTGAATCGCTTCAATAGTAGATCTGCCTGACATAAATCCAAATTGGTTCTCTGTTGTACTTGATACTTGTCTTAACCTATGTTCAATAATTCTTTCCCATAATTTCATAGTATGACTCATTAACTTGATACCTCGATAATTCACACAATTTTGAATGTCTCCCTTGTTCTTATATATGGATATAAGTGTACTTGCTCTCCATTCTTGGGGCATCTTTTGGTATTTCCATATTTCATTAAATAGTCTTGTGAGCCAAGTGATTCCTATTTCTCCTAGTATTTTCCAAACTTCTATAGGAATATTATCTGGTCCTACCGATTTACCACTCTTCATATGTTTAAGAGCCTCTTTGACTTCATTCTTTTGAATACGTCGGTAGAAATTGTGATTTATATACTTTTCTGACTTGGCTAAATCTCCTAAACTAATACTAACATCTTTATTTTCATTAAAAAGATTATAAAAATAGGTCCTCTGCCCATATCAAAGATAGATAGTGCTAATCTTTTTATGATTCATCTAAGAGTAAAATCTAAACCAGGTAACTAACAGCTATAGTTCAAGAACAGTAATACGATGCATGCACTGGTTTAAATAATGCCATATTAGCTTTATCCATGAAAGGGACAAGCTTATTTTTATTGAAACCATCGCAATGAGTACTGGACAGCCATTTTTTTATCGTTTGTCAAGGTACTGATAGTAGAAAAAAAGGCTAACAGGAGGAGATGGAGAGCCCAAAAAGATGGGCCAGTCATGAATACGATTACATTAGACACGGTACACATATTTTACACCCCCCCCCCCCCCAACACATATATATATGTATGTATATAAAGCCACAGTTTTCATCTAAAACAAAAGCAGGAGAATCATTACATTGCACATACATCACAAGAAACAAGTAAGAAGCTAGTGTAGGCATGGATACAAAGGCATCTTCCTTCACCTACTGAGACCAAAAAATGCTTCCCAGTAGACTTGATGCATTCTTGCATCAAGATTAGCTTGTAAAATTGCTATATTGGATAATAATTATTAACTCTTGCATTGTTAAATGTTTTAACACCAACTCTAGATTAGCTACATTGATCAGGTAAAGCCACCAGTTTAGGTTCTAGCTCCTCTTTGAGATTGAATTCAATGAATTATTGTGGACTTCATCTTTTACCTGCTGACAACCAAACTAACCAACATGATGTGACAGGTGGTGCAAGTTTCAGTGACTCAGTCAAATGTCTTCCACATTATGGTAATTTATGGTCATTTTGCACAAAATGAAACCGTTTCGCATCATTTTACTGGGGAATCTATAGTTTTCAAGTACGACTTCCCATAGAAGGCATCATCATCAAGACATTCAACTAATTATGAAGCACTCCTGAGTGTGACTAATGTTTTTCCAGATAAATCAAAAGATTCACCAAGTTGTTTTTGCAAAAACATAAATAAACTATCACTAACATAGGAAAGAATTGTTGAGAATATATGCATATGCTGTTTCTAAGTGTCATTTATGTAATTTATCATATTTAGGTATTATTGTAATTGCCCGTAGTACTAAGGGCATTTTGATCATTTTCTGTTTTACAACCCATTATATAAGGACTGGAAGTTTGTATTAGAGTTAAGAGATTGTGATTAAGAAAGAGAGAGAGAGAGGGGGGCGGCCTCCATTGGAGGTCCGCCCCCTCCTTCGATCTCCACATTTTCTCTTCACTATTTGTTATCATTTAGTGATATTCGATCTTTTCGGTGCTTTCACGTTTTTCAACATGGTATCAGAGCCTTTCGATTAATGGTTGTCGACATGCAAGAAAAATGGGCGAGGGGGAGCAGAAGCCCTAGTTCTTTTTTTTTTGAAATATTCAAGCATGTCGTCTTCCTCTTGCATCATCTGCTCCTTTATCATCTTCCTCAACTCAACTGGAGAGAGACGGCATGGAATACGACGAGGATGATCTCTGCTTGTTTCCTATTGAAGAACCACCATAGTCTATTGCCTCGATGAACGAGGAGAAAAGGACGATCATGATTACAAGATGAAGGAGGTAGTAAATGAGGACAAGAAGACGAGCGGTCAGGATTGCGATATGAACCAGTTCATGAACGAGGAAGATCAAATGGTGGTTGATCCAGGTTGAGGTTCGGGCTCTATGCCACTGTCAACTTAGCGGAAGGTTATAAAAGGTTGCTTGAGGACACAAGGAAGGCGTTCAGTGGGTCGTTGCCCTAAAACCTACCACTTGCCTTGTGGACGAGCTGATAGATGTGTCGTTGATCATCGTAAGTTCCTTATAGCTTGTACTGAACATCTTCACTATTTCCAGCCACAAGGTGATGAATACGTGGAAAGAATCAAGAAGATGAAAGCAAAGAAAATGCTAGGCATAAGGATTTGGAGGCAGAAGAAAAGTGGCTAGAGAACTGCGGTGAAGACGAAAAGCTTCTTAAGCGTGAAGGACAGAATCTTGGCCTCGACAACAGTAAAGAAGCAACGGTGAAGGACAGAAATCCGCGGACAAGCCCAGACGATCCGTGCAGTGAGCAAAAACATGCCCTCGCGTTGCTGGTTTAGTTTCTTCGAGAAACTTTGCGTATGTGGACGTAAACTTGTCAAAGGATTCAAGGGAGAGTACTGGAGATAGTGGATGCGAATGTGATGCGGGATGTTTAGGTAGAAATTCCATTGCTAGGGCTGCTGCTACTGTTAGCGCTTCTGTTGTGAATATATCAGTTACTCAAGGGTTCCTTGGAAGGTTGCATATGTTCTGAAACGATTATAAATTCTTATGGTAGGATAATGACATGTGTCGATGTTGTGGCAGACCCTCAAAGCACAAGAACAATTTCCAGGGAAAAGGTTGAAGTCACGTTGCAAGGTGGCAGAACTTTCGAAGGTCAAGTGATTAATGCAGATTTCCATTCCTATATTGCCATTGTGAACTTTCGAACTTTCTAGGAAATGATGCAGTAGACCAACTTTTTGATGAAATGCCTAAGAGAGATGTCTTCACAGCATATTAACTGTTTAATGAAATGTTCAAGAGAGATGTTTACCTGTACGTGAAGTGTTCGACGAAATGCTCAAGAAGAGATGATTAACATTAACAAGTGTTTGAGGAAATGCCTAAGAGAGATATTTACATGTGCATCAAGTGTTTAAGGAAATGTTCAAGAGGGTTGACAGTTCAGAAAAAAGATTACAGAAGACAAAAACTAGTACGTGATGATTGTCTTCATTGGAAAAAAAGTTGAATGCAAATAGAAGAAAAAAGATATAATGCAGAAAATCAGTCTTTCTCACTACATATGCATGACAAATCAAATCATAAAAGTGGTCGGAGGAATTTGTTGGTATAGAATGTGGCAGTATCACCAAGAAGCATTAAAATTAAAACCTTGAGTTGCTGAAGTAAACAACCAGGAGGGTTGAAAAAGCGACTGCAGTCACCATGTGAAGGGGCGTAGACCGACTAGTATGAGTAGAAGTGTGTATTACGTTATTTGAGGCAGCAACCACCATGCGAAGGGGAGCAGGAAAAGTCGTGTGAAGTGTGTATGGTGGAGTAGTACCTCCTACCACAAAAAAAGATTGGCTTTCTCAAGAGTAGAAAAACGTGACTTTAAGTGTTGATGCCTAATCACTTCATGGAGAAGAAGAAAGAGAGAGGGAACAACCGACACCCATAGAAGGGTCGTGTGTTACCCATGTGCTCTTGATTGTTAAAGTTGATTTAACAAAGTCTTATAGAGATCATTAGTGCATGTGTGGTGAAGAAAGAACCAGTTTTTTCGGCAAGTTTGGAGTCAAAGTATCTCACTCCCAACTTGAGAGGGGATGCATATGCTGTTTCTAAGTGTCATTTTTGTAATTTCTCATATTTAGGTATTATTGTAATTGCCCATAGTACTAAGGGTATTTTGGTCATTTTCTATTTTACAGCCCATTATATAAGGATTGGAAGTTTATATTAGGGTTAAGAGATTGTGATTAAGAAAGAGAGGGGGGGGGGGGCTCCATTGGAGGTCCGCCCCCTCCTTCGATCTCTACAGTGCTCTCACGTTTTCCAACAAGAACATCAATCATTTTTGCCCTAGAAAATAATTAACTCTATGTTTTATAACTTGTTTGTAGGGGAACCTACACAAGGCATAACAGATCATCTAAAAAATGGTAACCTAGAATTCCATTGTTCAACTAACAAAGAATAGTTACCTGAATGATCTGGAGTAACTCTACTTCAAACTGAACCTCCTGTAAACTGCCAATGGACATGAAAGCGGAATGAGTTAAATAAGGTTCAGCAACATATATAATTGCCTTTTCTCCTCGTGTCATTGTTCCAATTCCCATCTCAAGTCCTTTGGGTACCTATAGTAGAAACAAGACAGCATGAGAATTGAGTATCCTCTTAAAGAAGACAATCAATTGAAAAGCCATTTGAATTAATTAAATACTTGCAAGTATAAGCTGTATAATTAGTTTTCCCCATAATTTGAATAAATTGTAGATAGGATGAGAAGAAAGAAAACAGAAAACCTATCATACGAACCTCATTTTTCCCCAAAGTGAAGTGAAATGGTTCATCTTGTGCGTATGCAACAAGCATGTCACCATTGGATGCCTTTGCAGTAATCCTGGGGGATCAACCAGACAATTAAGGTATCAAAGCCTAAATACTACTTCAAGCTAATATTGTTAAAAGTCAGGTTGATCATATAAGAATAGAAGTTTAGCATATATAGCCAACTCAAAATTCAGAATTAAGCAATATCTCCAGCATTCGGTCCAACTGTTGCTTTCATGGCTTATATGACATTGAAGAATCTTCATTTGAAGTTATTGTATCCATGTTGAACACATTCTGTATAATGGAGGCTACATATCAGGGAAGTGGATGAAGAAAAAGGAACTGGGGAGGACATGATGCATGAGACAAGGAAGTTAGTTTCTACTAGATACCCCCAACGTCCTATGATGTCCACGATAAACCGCCAAAATTGACAAGATGATACAGTAAATACCATCATCGTTTAAACACAAAGTTTCATCTTCAGTAGAAGAATCAGGTATTCTTCCCAGTTCTAGCCAAACATGTGTACTGAACACTGATACAAGAAGTCTCCAACTTTCATCAGATCAAATTGTTACGTTCAATACTAAATTTTATCCAAATGCTTGAACTAGTGTTATACGGGTAGGATAAACCTTCACCGATAAGCACCAGCAATAAGAAGAATTGGGCCAACATTAGGAATGAGACTGTCATTTTCATTTAACATACTAATGCCAGTTAGTTTTGTAGAAGCAAATATTGCTTGCTCTTTAAATCGGATATTGAACATGACATGATTAACCATGGCAGCCAAAATCCAATTTTTTTTATTTCAACCAATAAAAATTAGCCATTTGGGATACATTCAAAAATTATTTATAGAAAAGGGAATTACAAGGCTCAGGGGAAATAAACTGACCAGGCTTTTACTTCATAAGGTTCCCTTGGGGACTCCCAACCCTGGCCTTCATTTAGTACCTGGCAACATAAACAAGATTGTCCAAGATTAAGAACAATCGAGTTCCAGCTCTCTTCATAAAGATTTTATACATACATACATATATATACACACACATATGCACAGACACAAACTCACACAAATACATTTGCTTGTACGTAGGTATGCATATATAGGCAACACCTGCCCTCTTCAAGAAAGATTACTTCACTGAAAACTGGATAAGCTTAAGACTTGCCATGACTAAGCAGTTCACTTTCACATAAGATACCATATGGTAAAAGCCAGATGAGATTTCACCATGGATCAGAACTCTAGGTAACATATAGCTATTTTAATTCCACAAGGTCAACCTAGTCCCATATCTTTGTCGCCAGTGAGAGAACTTTAAGGTAAAATAAATATTACCATCAATCTATATGCATAAATATGCCAAGAAAAGTTTACTACCTTAGCATTTGCAGGAAGATACTGTTATCATCCCATTTTAAAACCAGTGAACTCCATTGAACACTAAGATAGAGTAGATTTGAAAAGGTGAAAAAGGCAGTTGCAAGGTAACTACCACTGACAATTGGTGTGAACGTGGAATCATTTAGGGAAAAGAAGATCTACGAGTACTTGAAAACTAGGGCTTAAGCACCAGAACCAAATATATGCAAATCCCTTCAAACAAAAACAAAAAAGTTATGCGTATATGATACAAGTACAGTGGATGAATGCAATGAGGCAAAAATAAGCATTCTGACCAAAACAAAGAAATAAACTTTCCTAAGTTGATGAAAATACAAAGACGTGCATTTTGCCAATCATTCTACAAGTATTATGTTGAAGCCAGTTCCGGTTTTCAATTCATCAGGCTGATCAATAGTTGGACATGTGCCTTTGGAAGAAGGAAGCAATCTGTTGTGTTTAACAGAAATACCTGCTTAACAACTCCCAAGTCTTCAGCAATTACCTGATGTGAAGAAAAAACATTTGAATCTTATTCATCACACAGAAAAAACCCAAACTAAATAACTGAAAAAATAGACATCCTACAAGAACAAAGTTTGCCCAGAAGGACCACAGAACCATACATGATTTGGCATATTATGATGAATTGGGTGTCGACGAAAAACTGGAACCCAGAGGAATTATGATCCTGTTCAGAGATCTCACCGTTGGGTGTGATCAACTAAAATCAAAGTATCAAACCAAGTTCAGTAACCATATCTCAACTATCTTATCATATCCAGCCATTACTTGGTCAGTTGGATATGCGAAGAGCAGACATGATCCACACCCCCGATCTGTGCATGCTTTCATTGCCATACTTCCATGAAATTATTTGTATTCTCCACTTGAGAAGCGCCATGCCCGTGCATTTATAGGGCTCCATCAAACATCACAAGCTGAAGATGCATCTTGATTTCATGCTTACCATTTGCACCTTCCTACAAGGATTAAGCTGGGGGCTCCAATCAGCGGGCATGTATGTCCTTGGACTTTATTTCAGTAACACTTCCCTTTCAATATATTTCTATCCACAGTACCAGAAACAATCCCGCATCTCCATCCTTCTCCATGGCGTTAACATCTTCTGAGAATCTAACCTCACCAAAAGCTCTAACTAAAAGTAGGATATTTGATTTGATGCTTCCACTCAAGAGAATAAGTACCATGTTCAATCCTTCCCGCAATACAGTCACTGTTTTACCCAGCACCGTAACACATGGAATTCAGGATATCTCCATGAACGCATTTTTTATCACATAGCCAGCATATGACTGACTCTGGAGATAGCGCTGGTGATTAGGATCAACCGCTAAGTTGAAAAAAGCAAGACCAAAAAAGAAAGCAGAGAAGTAGCAAATAACGTTCTCCTCCTCAGAAATGTATCCAATGGTTGTGTTGAAAATGATAAAAAATAACTTTTAGTAAAGTTCAAGCCTGTTATAAACCAGTTTTTAATGGTCATCATAGGTGCACATGTCCGTATGATCAGAGGGAGGAATTAGTGAGTCTGCTTGCATGCACCAACAAGAAGCGTATGTTTGGTGCTCAAATGACCAATGCATAAACGAAAGAAGAGCATGATAAACACCTAATAACCAGATAAGAAAAGGTCCAATATCATGCAAAACTAAGACACACATATGACAACAAAAGGATAGGAACGAACTAGCTAATTAAGAGTAATATTTTCCAACTATAAATGTAAGCTCTAGTTCCAGGAAATAAGCAATCACCTTCACTTTAAAGAAATCTATCAGCTCAATCTCAAAATGAAGTTCGTCATGTTTGGGAAAGTCCTCAGAAACTGCTACAGGACAATCGGGCTCACCATAATGCAGCTGGGATTTCATCTTCAACTGCACACAGTTACAGAAAACGTTGGAGTTGTTTCTGGAAAGTACCAACAAACAGAGGATCTTCAATAGAGGAAATTGATACTGGCGCATGATTACAGATTGACTAAATTTTTTTTAAGTCACAGCGGTGACTGCATGAGAAAGCTTAAATCTCAAGTGTTCAAAGAGCTAAACAACAGAGATCAATGATCAATCTGAATCAGACAGCAAAGCTATATGCCACATAGATATGGCTTTGTCTGATCCACAAACAAATACAGGAAATTCTGCTAGGATATATTCAATACCTTCCCCTATGGATCATTGATTTTGATTAAAAAAAGGAAAAAAACAAATAAGGGGGATGGAAAAGGATAAAAAATGATATCTGGTACTTAATACTAAAGCCTAAGTTGCAGCAAACACTACTAGCATGAATATCAGAGACAACATCCAATACAGTTTTTTTACAAGATATTGCTGCCGTAGATTATATGAAATGATTCTAATAAACAAAGTAAAGAGTACAACCTAGCAAATTTTGAAACTTTTAAAAGGAAAAAGTCCAAAGCAATTTAACTTCAAGGAAAGTTTTAAAACGTGGATAGCCAAATGTGTTGTAACATATGGGTAGTAATCATCTTGTGTTAGCATCACCATCATAATCTACACAACACCACATCAATGAGGCTCCCCATATGGATGTCACATGGTTTTCTAAAGCAAGATAAAACAGGACTTCGAGTTGAATTGTTTCATATTATCAAATAAAGATGTTCTTAATCGTACACCTAACATTCAAAAAGTGTAAAAAAAAAGCAATTAGCAATCGCAATGGTACAGGATAGTTAAAACCCTGGCATCATGACAGACATCCATCTAATGATCTAAAAATCTAAAGAAGATTGAGGAGTTCTGAGATGCCTTATACATAATGAAAACCAGACACCGACTGAACCAGAAAGAAGAGTCAAGGGGATGATCAACAACCCATGGAGTAATTACATGATTTATAACCTCACCTCAAACATCATAAATAAACTGACCTCCCTTCGGGCTAGTCTCAGCTTCCTCAAGGTGAAGAAAATATGAACCCAACAGAATGACTATAATAGATGGTCTAGCTCAAAAGAAGAGATTGACCAGGCAAATGCATACTGCACAATGTGATCCAAGAATCGATGCCAATAGTGTATACACTTTTTGCAATACGAAAAATCAACAGTCAATATCATCGTCTGTCCACAACCATTATATCATTTAACACTTAAGGGAGCTTAACAGATAAATAACAAATATCCTGGGCTATCAAAGTTGGTCAACATACCATAGCAACTTCACCCTTCAGCATGGTAGGAATTCCTTCAAGGAACCCAAGTATCATTTTGCTCTTTCCCATGACCAGCTTCACAGGCTTACCCTTTCCTGAATAGAAAATAAAAAAATACTTTTAAAAAAAGAAAATATGCTAAACTCGTTCAATCATAGACACATTCTTTTCCAAGACAAAAATGAGATGAAGTAAGGATGTTTTCCTCTGATCATTACCTAAAGATGTATCATCATCCAAAACAAGTTTATAGCCATTCATATAGAGCAAAAAGTGAAAATATTCACCCAGTATGAATATGATAAATATGTACGAAAAGAATGACAATGTAGCTCATTTTGCATTTCCACATAAAGATACCTACCTATCTTATTCATGCCTAGTTCTTTGTTGAGATAATCGTGCAACCACTGAAAGACACCAATGTTAACACGAACAAGCTTGGCATGAACATGTTTATAGTGAGAACAAAAGACCCAGTTATCACAATACGCATCCCTGGCAGTGACATGGTTTAATTATGCAATATGACGAATAATGTGGAAATCACATCTCAGTGTACTTCTCAATGAAATTTTCTGCAAACCTATAAAATTCATCTATGTGAATGCTGACATGGATCCTGAAAATGTCTCGTCATAGTTCAGCATTTTATTAGTAAAACCAAGCACTTACTAGGTGATGAGAAGTGCAATTGTAAACAACCCAAACCAAAACCAAGCCTTTTCCTACAATAAGCTGGGTTGGCAACATCAAATATTGGTCATCATTATGATGCATCTAGAGTCACACTCACATTTAACTATAAAAGAATAAGATCATGTTTTATGTTAGCTTCCAATAAACATACATCTCATTTGTGTAAATAATTATAGATATTCGTATTTGGAAGCAGCCCCATCATATATCATCAAGTGTCAAACCAAAAGTCAAATATAAACATACCCGAGAAAGGGTATTTTTGGTTAAGAACAAACCAAAGTCACGAGTCAAACCAAATATAAAAGAGCTGCAATTACAACTTCAATTTATTAATGGGAGACTACACTATTTATAGAGGAAGAAGAAGTATTTACAACAATCAAGGAGAATAGAGAGAGAGGTAGCGGTTGGGGCAAAACAGGCCACCAATGGCTAGTTGGAGCCAGCAATTCTAACTGGCCCAGGCCCTACTGGCTAGGCCAGTTAGTCCAAATCTGACGGGTTCTAGTGGCCTGCCTCTTATTACATTTAACACCCTCCCTAAAACTTATAGTGTATATACCGAAAGTTTTTTTAACACAAAATGAAAACGAGTAGTTGAGAGGGATTTGGTGAAGAAATCAGCTAACTGTATTTTTGAGATGACATAACACAAACTAATCTTTTTCTGTAAGCATTCTTCACGAATAAAATGACAGTCCATCTCAATATGCATCGTTCGTTCATGGAAGGTGTTATCAAAGGCGATATACATGGCACTTTTATTATCGCAAAACATGATAGTCGACGATTGTCATGTCCTTTAGTATCCCTATAATCCAAGAGATTTATGTAGCAACAATAGACATAGCACGATATTCAGCTTCGATGAAAGAAAGTGAAATATTTTGTTGCCTTTTGCATTTTCCTCAAATTAGTGAGTCACCTAAAAAAACATTAAAACCAGTAGTAGAATGCTTGTTGTTTATATATTCACCCCAGTCAGTATCAGTATACACACATAAATCAAAGGACGAAGAAGAAATTAAGAGTACCCATTGTTTATAACTTATATATCGAATAATTCTTATAACACTCATATGAACGGTAGTAGGTGCTTGTTGAAATTGATTTATGTACCGCATGAGAGATATTAAGTCAAGTGATACTAAGATAGGTGAAAGCATCTATAAGTTGTCCCTAGGGAGTTGGGTCTCCTAATTTTTCTCCATCTGTAGCTCGTAACTTTATGCCAAGGACCTCAAGAATATCAACTTGTTTGTTGTCAATGATCCCACATTTATCAATTATTTCATTTGCAAACTTGGTTTGTGACATAAAATATCCATGATGGTTTTTAACAATTTTGATACCCAAAAAATAACTAAGAAGACTAAGATCTTTCATATCAAATTCATGATGAAGATCATATTTAACCTGTATTATTCCTCTTTCATCACTTCTAGTGACGATCATATCATCCACGTACAAGAGTAAGATAACAATGCATGTATAATATTTTTTTATAAACAAAGCAATATCAGTATAACAAGAAACAAAGTTATTTAAATGCATGAATTTTTCAAAGCGATCAAACCAAACCTTAGGGCCTTGTTTCAAACCAACTTTCTTAAGTTTAAGAACATGATCTTTGGGAATGTCAAGTCCAAGAGGAGGACTCATATAAATATCTTCATTTATGTTTTCATTCAAAAAGGCATTTTAACAACAAGTTGAAAAATGTCCCATTTTTTTATAGCACTAAGGGTTATGAGAATAATTATAGTGGTCATCCGAACAAGCAAACATTTCATAATAATCAATTACATCTTCTTGGGCATAACCCTTGCTACCAATCTAGCTTTATAGATTTCTATATTACCATTACTATGAGTTTTAATTTTGTAAACTCATCTACATCCAATAACTTTTATATCCTTAGGCTTTGGAACAACGAACCACGTTTGAGCTTTATCCAATGCATTTAGCTCTTATAGCATCTCATTCCGGAATACCCTTCGCTTAATGATAAAATCTAGGCTCTTTTACTTATAAAATGGTTGCAACTAAGTTTTTTCGTTGGAGTTCAAAAGAGTCATAAGATACAAAGCATTGGGGAGGTTTTGAAATTTCAGGTGTCAATCGTGAGGTGTTTTGTTCTCTAGGTTTTCTAGTGTCGTGCAAAGTAAAAGGTTGAAGAATAGGTTGTGTGTCAAACCTTTCATCGAAAACATCATTTTTATCATGTACGGTAGTATCAAGATTGTCTTCAAAATCACTATCATCAATTTCACTATCTTTTAGGTCATCAATTTCACGATCTTCTAGGTTGAATTTTTTTTTCAAGATAATTCTTTATTATTTTCAATAGGACTAGATTTATAATAGTAGTCATCTTCAACAAAATTTAATCTTTAGAAACATAAAGTTTATCATTGATAGGGTCAAAGCATCTATATCCATTTTTCTCGATTTCATATCCAATAAAACACATTCAATAGCTCTAAGAGACAACTTATCATTTTTATCGGAATAAACAAAACATTTGCAACAAAAAGCCCTTAGTCTTTCATAATAAGAAGAAAAGATTATACAATTTTTTTAAAAAAGAAACATTTTCAAGACGGGTTGAAGGCATTCTATTAATGAGATATACGACGGTAAGCATAGCTTCCGCCCATAAAAACTTAAGAACATTACTAACAATTAAAAGTATTCTACAAGTTTCTATAATGTGTCTATATTTTCTTTCTACTAACATGTTTTGTTGTGGGGGTTTTGTGCAAGATTTTTTATGTAAAATCTCATTTATTTCAAAAAAAAATGAAAATCTTGTGATAAATATTCTCCTCTTAAATTGGATCTAAAAATCTTAATGGTAGAACTGAATTGATTCTTTACAATATTGTGAAGATCAAATATTTTTCAAATACTTTCGATTAGGTATATTCAAGTAAATCGAGTAAAATCATCTATAAATGTTACATAATATTATAATCATCCTTTGGAAACAATAAGGGTAGGTCCCCAAACATCATCTATTAATTCAAAAGATTTACTTGTTATAAAATTTCTTTCATCAAAGGGAAGATCATGCATTTTTCCAAGCATACATTCTTTACAATCAAAATTATGATTCTCGTTTGTCTTTAACAAAGAAAAATTACATAGTCTATGCATATCCAAATGTCCAAGTCGTTTATGCCAAAGAATAGCATCATGAACTACATTACTGTTAAAAGAACAATTTTGGGCCCTAATATGGACTTATGTAAACCCAAATGCACATTATGTTAAATCCACATTAAACATTACTTAGTGTGGGTATCTTAGTCTTTCAAGTTAGATTAGTATATAAATAGCTATTAGGGTAACTCGTGAACGGTAATTGCCTGTCGCCACCTAAGAAGGGGCGCAAACATCGATGTGAAAGGGTGTAGATCCTTGAAATCTATAATTTTTCGTAAGTTTTTCTTCCTTCAATTCAATAAATCTTTGTTTCTTAACATGGTATCAAAGCCTCAAAAGCAGTAATCGGGTCATCCACCTTCACTTTATCGATAAAAGGACTCCTATCGTGCGAAGATTCAATTTCTGCTTTGGTTCTTTTGTGATCAGTGCATAGTATCAACAAACTTTGATTGTTGCAGTAAAAACCTAATATGTGAGTAACTAATTCCAACAGAAAATCTCTCGAAGTTCTCCTTTTTCATCAGATCTATATATGAGTGACAAAATTAATGCATTTCAAATCACAAACACCAAGTTAGATGGTTGAAATTTTTTAGAATGGTCTCGCTCTGTGGAATTGGCAATTTTAGCAAGGAGGAGACTGCTTTATCTCACGGGATAATAATCATGCCCTCCTATTCATGATCTATCATACCCTAAGTGGTAGAAAAAAGATAAACTTGTCTCATCTTGCTATTACAGTCGATGACACCTGCCATTAGTCGTATATTTATGTATCTAGATTCAGCCTCAGATACCTGGAAAGCAGTAAGTGAAGCATACTCCAGACACAAAAAAATATAGCGAAAGAGTATGAGCTTCTTGAGAAAATACAAAAATAATAAACAAAGCTCATGATTTATAAGTGATTATTACGCGAAGCTAAGGGGCTTGTGGGATGAACTATAATTTTATACTTCAATTAAATGTTCTTCATGTTCACGAGAAAGAAATGCAGAATCTGAAAAAAAAGAAGGTATTTTATCTCCTCTGGGGCATTAACAGTGAATATGAAGTAGTGAAGGTTAATGTCCTTAGCCGAGAGGAAGTTCCTTCCTTGGAATAGTGAATTCATTATTACTTTGTGAAGAAGATCGACGAAATCTAGAAAAGGAAACTACTCATTCCTTGGAGCAAAATACATTACTTGGTAAAACATATTTTAAGGTTGTCCATGGGAGAGGAGGATCTCGAGGAAGAGGTCGTGGAAGACCTCCAGATGACAGAGATAAATTAAACTGCACACATTATGGAAAATAACGCTACACTAAAGAATTCTGTTGGGATCTCATAGGACGACCAGATTACTCTAAAGGTCATGGCAATTATGCCAATCTTGCAAACCATAATATGACTAGTTCAAATCATCTTCAGGCCCTGATCAAGAGAGTTGAAGGGCTTGAAACTCGATTGCATGACAACAATTTCTCCACTTCCCAAGCCACCATGGCATACCTCAGCAATCCGTACACTGATGAAGCAACCACGGCACATCACTCTTCCTCAAATTTGGGTAAAACTCTCTAACATTGTATGGATTATAGATTCTTGAACTACTGATCATATGGTAGGAGATCACTCTTATTTTTCAGAGTATCAATCGTTATAGAACAAGACATCAATCAAACTTACAAATGGATCTTACACATGCACAGTTGGTAAAGGTAGTGTGAAGACCACATTTACTACCTTGACTTCTATCCTAAATGTTCCCAGCTCCCTTACTACTTTAAACTGTTTGATTACTTTTTCCTCTTATGGTTGTACGTTTCAGGATCTGAAGACGGGAAAGGTCTTTGGCCATGGTAGCCTGTGTGGTGGTCTTTATTTGATGGACAGTTTTTCAGTTGGTTGCAACTCTATTTCTACTTTAGTGACACCTCTATATGCAGCAAACGTAAGGCTCTAGCATGCGTGCCTTGAATATCTACCTCCTTCCAAAATCGGTGTGGTTATACCTAGTTTAGTTATTGAGTCTTCTAATGTGATCCTCGAATGTGATGTTTGCCAGTTAGCAAAACATCAAAGAGTACCTTATCCTTTAAGTGAGTCTAAAACAACCAAATCATTTGAATTGATCCATTCTCATGTTTGGGGTCCTAGTCCTATCACAAATCTATTTGGTCGTAAGTATTTTGTTTCTTTTATTGATGATTGTACACGTCTTTTATCATTTACTTAATAAAGTTAAAAGTTAAAGTTTCACCTATATATTCTATTGTCGACATTAACTCTTTTGTTAAAATTCTTCGTTATGACAATAGAGGAATTTATGAGTGGACAATTCAAAGAGTACATCAATATACATGGTATTATTCATCAAACCACATGCCCGAATACATCCCAACAAAATGAGGTAGCTGAAAGAAAAAATAGACATATTCTTGAAGTGGCTCGCGCTCTTCTCATAAGGTGCAATGCTCCAAAATCATTTTGGGGTGATACAGTTTTAACTGTAGCCTATCTAATACATCGAATGCCTAGCATAATTCTAAATGGTGCTAATCTCATGAAAACCCTCTTCCCAGAGGGTTTGGATGCACCTATTATGTTCATATTCATGGTCCACGACAGGATAAACTTGACCCAGGGAAGTTAGATGTATATTCTTGGGTTACTCTAATTTCCAAAAGGGGTATAAGTGTTATTACCCGGTTCATAAAAAATTCCTAACCCATATTATCAGCCCAAGGGAGAGAATGTGCACTCTAAATAGATAAAAGTGAAGGAAAATAGAGGTGTTGTTCATTCTCTATGCCCTGTGAAAGAAGAAGGGAAAGATGTCAGTCAAGAAGGAGTGACAATGGTACCAAAGGAAACACTACTATACAAGAGAGGACCACAGAATGCGCTTGTGCTACCAGATCAATCAACGGCTACCGAAACCAAAGTACCCTCTTCCAATTCAAATCCACATCACTCTACCAATTTGGAGCAACCCCCATTGCCATTTGAAAAGGTAAAAGATCTTGTGCTCAATACTTTATTTCCCACTATGTTTCCTATGAATATACATATGAAAATTATCAGGAATTTGTCACGAATGCTAAGAGATATATCGTTTGATTTGGACAAGCTTTGAAGAAGCTCTCATAAAAATTTACAGTGGAGAAGTGCCATGGAAGATGAATTGAATGCTCTTATGAGAAATAACATGTGGTCCATTACTGAATTGCCTCCTAACCGAAAACCAGTTGGCTTCAAATACACGATTAAATACAAAGTAGATGGGATACTTAAAAGGTATAAAGCAAGGTTAGTTGCTAAAGGGTACAACCAATCATTTTCTATAGATTATAATGAAACTTTTGCTCTTGTTGCCAAGCTAACTTATATTCGTGTGATTTTAAGTCTTGCTGCAATGAAATATTGAAACTTAAGGCAGCTAGATGTTAAGAATGTATTCTTGCAAGGAGATCTAAATGAGAAAATCTATATGGAGCTGCCTCTTGGATTGCATGTTAATTCATACCCAAAGAAAGTAAGCAAGCTAAACAAAGTCATTTATGGTCTCAAACAATCCCCAAGAGCTTTTTGAAAAATTCAGCGAAGGTGTATGCAGTTCAGGATATCATAGAAGTCTTAATGATCATACTCTTTTCTTTAAGAAAGGGGTGAAACTATCTCTTCTAATAGTATATGTTGATGATATTATTGTCATAGGGGATGACACAGAAAAAATATTGCGATTGAAAGACTATTTGCACCGATTGTTTGATTTAAAAGATCTGGGAAGACTTGACTATTTTTTGAGGATCGAAGTATTACATTCTATGAAAGGTATATTTCTAACACAAAGGAAATATACAATGATATACTAAAAGAGACGAATATGACTGATTGCAAGAAATTTAACACTCCTATTGAAGTGAATCATAAATTACATCTTGGTGATAATACTTCTTTTAGAGACGTGACCAAATATCAGAAATTGGTTTAAAAACTTATCTATTTAACAATTACAAGGTCAGATATCTCTTATGCAGTTGGAGTGTTGAGTAGGTTTATGCATTCTCCCACTAAAAATCATATAGATGTTGTCTACCGAATATTAAGATCAGTGTTGTCCGTATCGCACCGTTACGGTGTGATACATATCGTATCGTGGGCCACTACGATATGATACGGGGCCCCTATCGCACCGTATCGTACGATACGGCCCGTATCACACGATACGCCCTGGGACCCTTATAAAGGGTCCGGCCCGAGAGAAACCCGCGATTTTTCGCGGGTTTCCTCTCTCCTTTTGGATTCCTCAAGCTCCCTAAGAGTCGGTTTTCGCCTCCTTGGTGTTCAAAGCTCTAAAATCGTGCCCTACGGTGTCTGTCCAAGCCTCCAAACTCGGATTTAGGTATATTTTTAATGTTTTTTCCATTTTTTTCCTTTATATTTATTATTTTTTGTGTTATTTCTTTTTTTTTTGAATGACAAAATATGAAGTTATTAAGTGTGTGTATACGATTTTTATTGCATTCATGAAGTAGGAGACACTCGATTTGAGTGTTATTTGAAGATTGGGGGATTTACGAAGTGCTTTTATTTTCAGATTTTTGTTTGAATTAAAGTACTCCATTAAGATGGCAGGAAGGGGTGGTAGAGACTCTCATTCAAAGTCTGATGATCCGGCATGGCAATGGAGTATACCAGTTGAGGGTTCAAGGTTAAAAATCATATATTTATTTTGTGAAAAGGTGGTTAGTGGTGGAATTTCAAGGTTGAAACACCACCTAGCAGGAACCAGGAAAGAAGTTGCTCCACGCACAGGCAGAGTTAGAAGTGTGCCAGAAGGTATTAAATGGATGATTGAGAGCATACAGGAAAGGAGACAACAAAAGGATGATTTCCAAATGTGTAAAGAAGCTGATGATGCTACTGCCACTGGAGTTGGATTCACTGATAGTTTGCCTTCAGATGCTAGAACAAATATTGGTAGTAGCAGTTCGCGAGCACCTAGCAAAGGAAAGAGGGTTGCAGCTGAAGACTTTGGAGGTGGTAGAAGAGGAAGTTCAGGAAGGAGCAGAGGAAGAGATTCTTCTTCTAGCATACATTCGTTCTTTCCTCCTTCCACTACACCTGGTGCTCAGCCAGAAATTCGTGCTGCTATGGCTTCAGAACAACAACAAGGAGAAGATAAAGATTATTTAGTTGATGATCCTGATTACAATTTGTAAAATGTAACATTATATGTAACTGTAGTGTACTGTAAAGTGTAAACTATGTCTGTATTTTATTTTTTAGATTCAAAATATGTAAATTTGGATGCAATTGTTTAATGTTGAATGCTCAATCTATACTAAACTTATATTATATGAATTTAAAGAAATTATCAGATTTTTCCTGATTTTTTTTATTTTTTACTATTTTTTATTAATTTTTAATTAATTTTTGTATTATTTTAATATTAAAGTACGATACGATACGATACGCCCGTATCGTGGAGCCCAGCGATACACGATACGATACGCGTCAGACAACACTGATTAAGATACCTACAGTTGACCCCTAGAATAGGCCTTCTATATTCTAGATCAGCGGCACTAGAGCTTGAAGTGTATTCTGATGCAAATTAGGCAGGTTCTCTAGATGATCATGGATTGACTACAGGATACCTAACCTACACGATATGGGGCGATATGATACGTGTATCATATCATGGACCAAAACAATACATGATACGATACGTATCGAATAACACTGCAATCAAGTCAACCTACACCAGAAATAGACAACACAACTTGAAGGTCATCAGTCTAACGAAATAAGTTCAGTGTAACTTCATCTATTATCTAATTCCTTATTTCGTTTCCTAGCATATACTGAAAAATTGGATTGCGAAAAAAATGGTACCTCCAAAAATGTAAAAGGCAAACACAGGAAATCACATGAGAGAAACCACACTTAGTCTAACTTGTTATATCAATAGGCATGGTCTAAAATCAAGAAGAAATAGAACAAATGAATAACTTTTGGAATAAGACCAGAATACTAGACCTGTGATACAGCATGAAATGCCAAATCTGTGAAACTCAACATGATTGGGACATGGAAACTGAAAGAAAGCAACTAACCACCATGTTCAGATCTTGTCGATTCAACAATAACTCCATCCAATGTGCGTGTAGTACAATGAAATATAACCTACAAAACTTAACCGAATAAAGTAAGTGATAGGATCGGACTATGAAAAAAAGAAATAACAATAAGCAAAGTCAAGCACATAGGTCTTTCCGGAAGAATTTAAAAAAAGAAATAACAATAAGCAAAGGCAATCATAAATTTCAGGAAGTACCTGATCACCCTCTTTTGGATTAATTGACCCTCCACCAGGCCTTATGATGGCTTTCATTAGACTCCCAGGAACAATATTCTTTCTCCTGTTAAAGGGAAGGACAACACGCATCATAAGAAATATAGACATTTGTTGTTAGGAGAAAGAAACCTCTTGCAAGCTCATTTTATGTCAAATTTCCATAATTAAAAGAAGGATTACATGGAATGAGCTTGAAACTTACAACTGAAAACAACACATAAATGAAGACGAACCTCCAAGAAAGCTATCCACAAGGCAGATGTAATGCTACCTCAAGGTTGTAAAGCAATTTAAACTGCACACGTGGTTTCTTTGTTTATGTAGCAAGACAGGCTACCCAGACACTTGTCAGATGCACATCATGGCCATTGAACTCATGATGCATGGTTTACGAGCTAACCACAACAACTTAGATACGCCTCTTTGGGCTTGCACACATGGTAAACAGTCATCAGTTTTAGTTATTTTTGGAAATTCATGCTTAAATTGGCATATTTTTGTAAAACAATTGGAAAACATTGAAAAGGTTATGAGCGTACAGATGCAATTGATGCGTGTTGCTTTCCACAATACTGGATTCACTCATCCCAGTATTGTGGATGAATCGATGCGTACACTACAACAAAGTCCGAATGCTCAATTATCGATCCTACTTGATATCATATAAGAAAACGTTATGAATCATAACGGTTCCAGAAACAGCCAATCAGATAACTCAATCAAAATGTCGAACTATCCTGGTTAAACTAAATTGGTTCTCTGATTAAGTAACAGAGAACCGCGCCAGTTGCAATCATGCCGAAAAAGCTTAAGAACGAATCGTCACCTCTCGTCGTCCTTGGACGGCTTCTTCTTCCTAGGCACGAACTCCTCCTCCGCGCCTCCATCATCGGCCATTTCTTCAAGCGATCAAAGAAACCCTCAAGTTCTGATCACCAATCACTATATCCAATCAGGAGAGCAGCAAAATCCCTAGAATTATGCAAATGAGATGATGGTGATGGAAAGCCGCAGAAGCTGATAGCAAACGCATAGAAACCCTAACACGAACCTCGATTGATCCGCGTGGAAGACAAAATTAACTAGTTCGAATTCCATCAGAAGAGTTCACTTACTTCACTGACGAGAGACGCGGAGCCGGCGAGACACGCAATTCTCGCTTCCGTATGATGTCCCAGACGCGAAAAAACCGCTAGTTAGTAAGGGCAAACCGTATATCCAATCAGCTATAGGCTGCTCACTGCTGCCAGACGGATTGGATACGTCGGACTTCTCAATTGGAAATCTTATGTATTTCTTTTTCTTTTTTTCCATCCAGCCTAACACGCGGACACGCATGCAGCCCGTGGAAATCGAACTCCCCACCTGTAGTGTTGGAGTCGAAGGGCCCAGCCAGTTAACCTCACTCTCTGAATGCGATATTCCACTTATTTCGAACGTGAAGATCCAAAATAAGGACTGTCTGAATATACATCGGATCGGGTTCAAACTTAAGCAGTCCAATCTAGCATGTTAGGTCCACATTTTTCGTCTGATTTATGTTCAGAATCAAGCATATGCATAAGTCTCAACGTCTTATACGTGGCCATTTTTGCCGTCATCCATGGAACTAAAAGGAGGGGTGATGCCACGACTCCGACCAAATCGAGCCATTCTGCATCTTGCCAACATTTTGGAATTGAAGAAAAACTTTGGAACTGTCAATAATTTAAAATAGAAAGTATAAAAAAGCCAAGACTTTATAAATGGCCTGTCATATGCTGATTTCCTATTGACTCGATTCGAAGGGATTCGACCGGTTCAATTCCATTCGAGAGAAGGGGTCAGAGTTTAACTTAAAAGCTGTTCCCATAGCTAACATGAACTAAATCATGCTGACCAACGGGACAAGCTAAACAAACCTCAAGCGTGAACTCTAATGCAACTCGCGAACCTGTATTGTTAAATGGGTGCTAGCACCAAAGCAGGAGTAAGACTCACCAGTACATCAATTCCTTAATTTGGAGTCAAGGCATGGTGAGTGAATCAAGCCTTCCATCTTCAACACTTGACCAACCATAGTATGTGCAACACCCACTCATCCTTCATCCTGTCTATTCCTCGAACCGCACCCACTCGTGATTTTGGACAACCAAACAAACTATTATTTGTTATTGTTTCTTTTTAATATTTTTGTTGTCTTATTCTTTCTCTTTTAACAATTTTATGATCTAATTTCTTTTTATTTTAGTCATCTTTTCACGTCTTCAAACCATTTTAAATGTTTTTTAAATCTCTTATTAAAACCACTTTAAAAAAATAAACTGAAGCAAACCACCGGTTTGGATCGAATTAATGAGTTCTTTCACGCACTGGTCTAGATGATTATTGCATTCCCTCAAATAAAGATAAAAAAGATTCCACAATGGCGTTCATGTGAGGTAGGTGGAAGAAACAAGTCAGACGGCCAGGCTGGGGGAGCAAGGCAAAGCCATCACATGCACTTGGCTTTAAATTGCTCATTTCTCCGCCATGCTAAAAACAAATTAAAATTTCAACTGTTCAACATGTGAGATTAACGGTTAAAATTTAAATTTAAAAAAACAACAAACATCACGTGGTATATTTTTGTTTTTTCTTTAAAAATCTAAAATCGAACAATTGAGATCTATAAAAAATGTGTGCATGATATATATATATATCCAAACAAAACTCAATGATCCAATCTTATCAACGTGTCATTGCCTCAATAAATAGAGAGGTTCCCATCGAAGTTCAATATGAATCTTTGGGCACTTATCATGAAATTTATGATCACTATCGAGTAGTAAGAAGTGTAAAAAAAGGAATACTTTGTATATACATTCGAACCACTGTTGGTCATATTTCCTTTTATCGAGAAATAGAAGAAGCCGTACAGGGGTTTTGTCGGTCCTATTCCTATTCATACGATACCTGATATGTGGATATCCCTCGAAATCTAGTCCGGTTTGGTTCAAACCGGTATCATAATTCCTGAATTTGTAAGTGAATCAAGATCGAGGAAAGGAAGTCTTAGTATCACTGACTCAAACCCATTGTCGAATCCTACTCATCAGAATATGGAGGTACTTATGGCAGAACGGGCCGATCTGGTCTTTCACAATAAAGTGATAGATGGAACTGCCATGAAACGGCTTATTAGCAGTAGGCATGAGAGGATTAATGTCAAAACCCCAAGGACAAATGATTGATTTACCCATTCAACTTACGCGTAGACTTGTTGAAGTAGTTCAACATATTGTTGTACGTAGAACGGATTGTGGAACTACACGAGGTATTTCCGTGAGTCTTCGAAAGGGGATGACCGAAAGAATTTTTATCCAAACACTAATAGGCCGCGTATTAGCAAAGGATGTATATCTAGGTCTACGATGCATTGCCATCAGAAATCAAGATATTGGGATTGGACTTATCAATCGATTCATGACCTCCCGGGCGCAGCCAATATATATTCGAACTCCCTTCACTTGCCGAAGTGCATCTTGGATCTGTCGATTATGTTATGGTCGGAGTCCAACTCATGGCGACCTGGTTGAATTGGGAGAAGCAGTAGGTATTATTGCAGGTCAATCCATTGGAGAACCTGGGACTCAACTAACATTAAGAACTTTTCATACCGGACGCTACTGCAAAACGTGTACGAGCTCCTTCTAATAGAAAAATCAAATTCAATGAGGATTTGGTTCATCCCACACGCACGCGTCGTGGACATCTACTTTTCTATGCTATGTAGACCTACCATTGAGAGTTAGGATATTATACATAGTATGAATATTTCACCAAAAAAGTTTTCTTTTGGTTCAAAATGATCAATATGTGAAATCAGCGAGTGATTACTGGGATTCGCGCTGAAACATCCACTTTCCATTTTAAAGAGAGGGCTCCAAAACATATTTATTTCTCACTAAGAAGGAGAAAGCATTGGAGTACCGATGTATAGCATAAATCAAGTCTAATGCCTTTTCACTCTAGCAGGATCAAGATTGAAATGTTCAATCTCTTTGAGAAATCTGACACTAAAAAGGGCAGAATTATGCAGCAGGGTCTGAGTGAGTCATCCACTGGGCATTGGGATTTAATATATCCCCATTCTCCGAGAGAATTTTGATTTTTTGAAGTACCATTCCAATATGATCCGGAACGGGAGAAGGAACTAACGTCCCGTTCTAGTACTAGTATCGCGGTTGAAATACCTGCAAATGGTATTTTACGTCAAAATAGTATTCTTGCTTATTTTACGTCAGAACTACCATGCAGCTCATTCCTTTTAACCGCAAACCAAACACCGCTAAATCCACGCGAACACCGCTAATTTTACGTCAGAACTAACGTCAGGAGAATTTCGAGAAACTAATAATACACGTCTATTTCAGACGACAGTCGCATCCACGCGAACACCGCTCATTACGGTCAGGGTCCACCAAAGAAGGTAACATGAATCCGTCACGCACAAGCTAAAGCCAAACTTCTAAATCAAATACAAATCTCTCTCTCTCTCTCTCTCTCTCTCTCTCTCTCTCTCTCTATCTATCTATCTATATATATATATATATATATATAATCAACAAAGTTTGATAGCAAGGCAGAGAAGCAAGCAGTACACGTAATATTTGCTTCACAAAACAAGCCGACTCCCTCTCGATTTCTGTAGCTATGATGTACAAACAAAACAAAGAAACCCAACTTTATTATTTTCCGGTGGTGGTGTTTTGAGGGGTTTCTTCCCAAGCGGCGTTCTCAGAAACTTGTATGCCAGACCATTTTCCCCGTGAGGGCACAAAGCTGCACGCTGAACCTTTTATTACAAAACAGGGCCCCTCCCCAAAAACTAACTAGCCTAACCCTCCCCACAACAAACTTTTAGAGAGAAACATCGAATTTAATACGTCCATTCCTGTGGCAAACGCAACACGTTGCTGACCGCTGGTGGTTCCGACCGGATGGCTCGTCTGTGTTGAGGAAGAAACCCATTTCTTGGCCCAACGAATGACAGAGGGTCCACGTTCGTTGTAGGAGCTGAAATGATCAGCGACATAAGAAAAGCCAATGTCAAGAATTTGCCAAAGACAACAATCAAATGATAAAAAACAAAGAATGCAAGGAGAAAAACATGACAACAGAGCATAGCAAAAGTTTACCAGGGTCACGAAGGAGCCTCCCCAAGTAATAGCTAGGCTGTGTCGCTCTTACGTCACCGTCAACATTGAGATTCAACGCCTGAACAACCTTGGTCGGTAACAATACCGTCGAACAACCTAAGAGCAAGAATAGGCCAAAACACGCTTAAATAAAAATCAATGAAGGCGAGGAATTTGAGTTGATAAAGGAAAAAACAAGTACCTGACTTATTTTTGACATCAGAGGGACTTCCTACTCTTCTGGGCAAAAACACGCCCGTACCCGCAGATTCGTGCCGGGTGACAGGATTAGCGAGCAACACTTTTCTCATGCCGCTGTTGATAGAGTTGTTTTGTAGAGGAGGACACGCGGAAGGCGGCAAACCGAGTGGACGAGAAGATTTCACGTTTGCCCCAGCTCTAGCAACGCTCCGTATCTGCTGAGAATTGGACATCTTGACCTCGAACCCCAAATTTCGCTGATGTTGCTGCTGCTCCTTGAGCATTTGAGGCTGCACAATAAAAAGAAAATATTGAATACCAACTATTTTCCGCGAACAAACTTAAAAGAACACAAACGATAAAAAAAAAACGCTGGAAAAATCACTAGATGAGTACATACTTGCATGGCTAAGGCACTCGTATCGCGGTTCATCTTACTCCAGCAGCGCTGCAGTGCCGCAGAACGAGATTGCTCAGCGGTTTTCAACGGAGCACCCGGCTTTGACGATCCTACCGCTACAGGTTTGTTCGGAGGGCCAAGAAGCCCCTTTCCGTGATACATCGAGCCAATCTCGTTCAACTTCATCCCAACCACCTGACCGGTCCCGGCGTAAAGAAAATCCCACGAGTCCTCGTTGAGCGGCGTCGACGGTGGAGACGACACCTGGGACGGCGCATTCGAGCTACCCCGACTTGTATTCGAGTCCAGACTAAGGCCAAACCAGCTCCCCGCTGAGTACAGCGTCGACTGTGGCGAACCCGCCATAGCGCGCACCTTCACGAGATCCCCAAAACTCATCAGAAATCGATTATCAGACAAGACCATCAACGATTTTACAAACCCACATGAAAAGAATCCCAAAACAAGAACGATTACCTTGTGTAGAGGGTCTCTGAAGTCGTCCTCGAGTGTAGCGTGAGCAATTAGTCGGGTCAATGCAGCGACATAGTCCTCCTCGTCGCTCTCCGTCTCTGTCGAGCTTACCACCGACTCAGCGGGAGACGGAGACTCGCCGGGAACTTTGCTCTCATTGAACTCCATATCATCAGACAAGAAGCTGGAAGGCAACCAGAACTCCCCATCATCTAGATCTTCCGCCATTGTCACATAAAACTCGTAAAGAAGGAAGATGGCAACTAGAGGATTAGAGGAGAGGAAGAAGGAAATGGAGTTTGAGCGTTAAGAAAATAGTGGTTCTGTTGACAAGTTCGAGAGAGAAAGAGCTGTGTGAAGGACCGGAATCTGGAGAGGCAGCTGAAGAACGCGTTTAGGTTGTTGGCTATATTCGTTTGGCCTTTTAATATCAATGGTGGCTCATTAGTTGAACAGAGATTTCGGTAGGGTTAAGCAGCAACAGCAACAGCGACTGGCATAGCAGCTGTGAAGGGGATAAACGGGCCATGTGGTAGCACACTTGGCCTCATATCACACAATTATCAACTAACAATTCAAAAAATTGTTTATATACCTTTTTTACGCACAATCTCAGCAGCAGTAGCTCAGCAGGTTTAGGAGGTCCACACAAGTTGATGGTCATGAGTTTGATATTCGTGGCATGCACTTGTGCTTGATCGTCCCCATTGTACCAATCATTGAGATTGACAAAGTGTATTCTTAAATCTCATTGAAATTGTCAGGAGCCATGCGTCTTTTGTGCACCTTTTCGAAAATTACCATTTTTTTCTAAATATTCAATTGAGATCTCCCAACAACAACTACTAAGCCTTTTCCCATACTAGATGGGGTACGCCACATGGATTCTTTGTTTTCACATATCCCTATCGTGTGCCATGTTAGCAGTTAACTCCCAAAAAGCTAGATCATTCTTTATTGTTTCTTTCCAATACTTTTGTGGTCATCCTCTACCTCTTTTAATACTTTCTAAATTTAGTTTTTCTAACTTTCTTACAGGTTTTTCTTTTCATCTTCTTTCTATATGTCCAAACCATCTTAAACAATGTTCTCTCATTTTATCCTCTATTGGTGTCACTCTTAATTTGTTTATAATAACCTCATTATGTGTACGGTCTTTTCTTGTATGACCACTGATCCATCTCAACATCTTCATTTATGTCACAGACATCTTTTGTACATGTTGATGATTAACTCCCCAACACTCAGAACTATAAAACATGATAAACCTAATTGATGCTCTGTAATATTTACCTTTTAATTTTAATGGTATCTTCTTATCACAAAGAATACTTGATGCTCCTCTCCATTTTAACCAACTAGCATTAATTCTATGTATAACATCTCCATTCATTATTCCATCACTTTGAAAAATTGACACTAAGTATTTAAAACTTTCCTTTTAGGGAATGCAATGTGTGCCAATTTTAATTTTTATGTTGTGTGAAGTAGCCACATGATCAAACTTACATTCCATATATTCTGTCAATTGAGATCTCCACATGCACTTTTTCTTTTTTCATGAATTTTTGAATTACTATAATTATTTATTCCAACGCAGTCATGCCAGGCCTTCCCGGGCCCTTTCCTGCTCCGCTGCCTCGGGGTTTCGACCCCGTGACAAGAACCACATGGAATTTCCGCGCAAATTTTGAAAGATACTACTCGGCCTGTGAACTGTTGGCAACGGGTGTGATACGTGCGAAATACAGCACCCCGCTTCGGAACTGGGGTGAGACGGACACGGGCTTCATCCGAATAACATGTCGCAACCCATGCAGTGAAAGGGGCACGGGATTCGATCCAAAACCAAAACGAAAACCAAGTTTTCTCCTGTCGATTGAACTCGACGTTTTTATATGAAACCAATTGCATGACAGGCAGCCTAAATATCCGGTATTCTGAAAAGCTATAAGCATTGCAAATTCACGAGCATGGTTGGAGTATTCACGACCCAGACCCAAATCCTACCCACCAACGGACAGAGTCGTTAACCGTCAGAACGGGGAAGTTTCGAAGGATTTCCCGCAGTTACGATTCTAACGGCAATTTCCGCCGCGAACCGCCCAAAGCAAACGGCACTGACGGCATTCTCACTGCGGACTCCAAACCCTTCACTAAATATTCTTAAATCCCGACACGCCGTGGGATCCACTCAACCGCCCAAAGCGACGTGCAAAACGATAAACAAGGACGGAAAAAGCAACGCCCGGCGGATTCCGTCTGTGCGCCCAAAACCCCCGATTCAATCCCAGCCGTCCATCCACCTCAACCTCGAAACTGATACCCGTACGGGTACCCACCTTTTCAAATGCCGCTTTTGTCCTTTGTAGAGAAAAATGTGGAAACAAAAATGAGGGGACCCATATCCAGATGACTCATTCGCCCTCTCCGCGGCCCAGTTTGTTGTGTGACCCGATCCGTTCCCGATTTAACTTGATAAGACCAAAGTGGACCCATATCCAGCACGTTTACCGTGGTATAAATCAAGGGGTATTTCTGGATTCTACTTTTTATATGCACGCCAGCTGTATGGCGGGACTTTTATTTATCCAATAGTTAAAAAGTGGACGGGATTTTCCCGCCGAAAAACGCTCCAGCCTCCAACGGTCATTTTCACGAAAACAAAAAACGAGGCTTCAGTTCGAAATTTGAATGGGCGTTGAGGGAAGACCAACGGTATATTTGGAAGTTTCTCCCTCCTTTTTCGTTAGATTTTGAATGTGTATTGGAGGGCAGTTGGTGGCGATGAGATTGGTGGGGGTGCGTTGCAACTCATTCTGTTCTTACGACAGCCTTTGAGTGAAGTTGAAGCTCAACCTTTACAAATTGGTCCTTTGATGGCTTAGCTTAAAGGACGAAAGTGTAGAGAGAGAGAGAGAGAATGTAACTTTAGTTTTGTGTTTGATAAAACTTTCATCCGATTTGATGGTGGATGTGAAAGTTAGCATGTGCTTGCTCTGGCAACAGCCAGTTACTTGACAGGTTACTGCAATGACATCAAGGCAAAGTGTAGAACAGCAAGGAACTTGTTCAAACGATGAAAGAATCTAAAGTGGGGACAAAATGGAAGCAGAAAAGAGAAAACCCTCGTCAGGGAAGAAAGGATCTTATAATGCACCGAAAGTGAAGGTGGTCAACACTAATTTTAAAACCAAGTTTGACAATTCCGATTTAAATTTCTTAGCTTTTATTGGTAGATAATGAAAGAAAGAGATCAAGTGCTAGATGTAATTTAATAATGTATGTGATCCTAGTAGCTGGAAGATAGATTATATATTTTTTGTTTTCAATGAAAGGCCAAAGCCTAATAACACAGTCACGCATGCCCCCTGGAAGTCGAACTCACCACCTGCTAGTCGGCGTGAGAGAGTCCTACCAGTGAGCCATCTGCCTCACCCTAAATTTCCTTTTAGGTCCGGAACCGAACGTAAAAAAAACAAGTTTAAGATATAGTCCCATTGATCCATCTCAAGGGCTTTTATTTTGTTCGCATCAAACTCTTTTACCAAAGTTATTCAAGACATTAACCTGGTTTTGGAAGTTTCTATATCTTCATCTCCATTTACCGCAAGCTCATTTCCAGACTGAACACCTAATTTAATGTTCTCATCTATGAAGATTTAAAAATGCGTGCCTGGAATGTATATACAATATATATATATATATATATATATCAATTGACCCAAATCAAGGCAATTCACCCGGAGTGGACAACCTATACAAATTATTTTGGTAAATTGTAATTTAAAATTTATCTTTTTCTTATATCTTTTTGAATTTAAATTTCCAAATTGGGTCTGTCCTCATAATCTTTTTTGAGAACTGAATAACCGCATAGAGCTGTAGTCAAATATTCCAACTAATATTTGTCTTGACTGATGCAGTGGAAACCTCTCTATTTCCCCGTATTTTATCATGCATTTAATTTACGCTAAGATAAATTAAATGGGTGACTACAATCTACATAGATTGGTAGTTGCATAAGATTCGAAGGGAAGGCACGGACACGTGTTAGCGTGTATGTATGAACGAGACACGATTCGTGCATATTTCACTTTCTGGTGACGGGTCAAGTCACAAGCTGGAGATGCCGCATGCGCCCCTTGAACACACACATTGGATAGCAAACTGTATTCTTTCACATTTTTTTTTGGTTTTTCCCTGTAAAACGACTCAGTCAAAGGAGTCCAGGCTTTGTGTCTCGTGCCTGGAATGTCTTCACTACAAAAGCGTGAGTGAGAGGCCCAATGCGGTCAGTGCTTTTCTTCTCTCTTTTCCGGATGAAACCGCTCATAGCAAAGCAGCATCGATCAATTCTTCTATCATCACACAGACACCGCAAGTTTCCCATTGTGTCGTGTCATGCTTGCCAGCCTACTCGGACCATTTCGACGTGCCGTAGGGAAATGACACATGATGAAATGGTTTCGTGTTTGTAGGCACACTACAGGCTATCTATCGGACCTAGTTTGTGTCCAGGTAACTGCAGATCCAGCTCTAAGAGGCTTATCTACGCAGAGGCTCCATCTAGGGATGACAATGGAGAGGGGTTTCACCCCACCCCGTAATAAGATCCTCTTATTAGACGCCAATGGCCCTGCCCGTTGCATCTTGGGATCAAACCCTTTACCAGCGCCCCACTCACTCTACTAAAATCGCCCCACCCCACTTCTTCCCATACTAAATGGGTCAGCTACAGGGATTCTTTTCCATAAAACCCTGTACCATGCTACAAAAGTTATTAAACTTGAAGTGATTGTAATATGTATTACAACAGTACTTTTTATCTTAAATCCTACACTCCCTCACTTGTGCGCCTTCTCAGCCTTGCCCCACTCAGCTTCCCGCTCGACGGCCGGCAGGTAGAAATTGTCATCCCTAGTTCCATTGGTTCGTCAGGTGAGAAAAACCATGCCCAGACCCTGCAATAACAATACAAACCAAGGGTGGATTGCCACTTGATTTAGATGGGTTCCACTTAAAGAGGTTCCGCTTTCATACATCGACACTCATATCCAGTAGAAACAGGGCTACTAAATGAACCAGGCTCCTTCTGGTTCCGCTAGTTGAGCCTCATGATGAGCTTAGTCCTGTTTGGATCATGAACAAAACAAGCTTATCCGTGTCGAGCTGAACAGCACACACTCTGTTCGCATGTTAATCCAACTAGCTGGATACATGGATGAGATCTTTCAAGTTTGCAAAGGATTCTATGATTTTCGTTGTTTTGCTGAAATTGAAATTTCTAACAAAATTGCATACGTTACGTTTTCAATTGTAAGAAGTATTGCTCAAGCATGATGATAAGCCGAACATAAACATGAATTTCGTTGGCAAGCAAGCCACAAGCAGCCCATCTTTCAGTTTGACCTCAGGTTGGGACAAGGTCCTCAATAAAATCTCATGAACCATACACTCTGCTCTCAATATTAGTCAGACGCTGCAGACCCAACTGGATAGACAATACATCTGTTACTCTGTCACCAAACCCAACTCTAACAGGTCTGATACAGATAGGTTCGGGTCAAAGCCAAACCCAAGCCCTTCTCTAGCTCATCAGAAACCAGCTATACCTCCACATCAACACACACATAGACAGACATCATCATCACTCTAGGTTCGCGAAAAGTCTCTAGATATTATAAGATGAGTGACATGGCAAAATTTTCTTACTCCAATGGAGAAAGGAAAACGCAAGAGCGTAAGCCAAATCCAATACTTTAAACTCAGATCTTTGAGCTGATTCCTATATTTATAACTCTCCTTTACCTTGGTCGATGATACACAGACCATCTACAGCATCACATCCAAGATAAATGAAGATTAAACTTCTGATTATGTACATTTCTGTCCCCAAACAGACACCACGACAACATAATACAACGAAAAATACACTACTATTGTTAATCAAACCACATGAGACAATATGATATGAAGACAAATACACTACCACTTTTAATCAAACCACATGTAAGAAGGCATTATCTTTATATCCCATGCATGTGCACGGTCACAAATGCATCAAAGATGTCGACTTGCACGATGGGCAGCTGAGAAAGACAAAAGACACTAGGTTGCCATCTGTCAAAGGTCCTAGGCAACGAAAACCATCTACGAGAGGTGATTCGTACAAGGTACACAAGCAACTCTGAAGCGGCAAGAGACAAGAAGGCATAACAGGGAACAAGACATTTGATCTATCTTATATGTTGTTTATGCTCTCTAATGAATCACATTACTCTTTCAGGAAAAAAAACAGTGGGATAAGCAACAGCGGTCCAGTAGACAAATGATTATATTAAAAACTTTTCTTTATTGTAGATATTGACTGCATGTACATGCCATACTACACAGCGGTACACAGAGCTGAATATTTACAGTTAATTCATACGACCATCACCACTGGCATCAGAAACCTTATCCCAACAACCAATAATGAATATAGAGATTATCCCCTTCATCCTAAATAGACCTGCACCCAGAAATTATTCAAATAAAGTTACAACCTATGGATTGTCAGCTTTTCTGCTGCCACTTGCTCTGCATATAAAAGTCAAAGGAGAGGTTTCTCTGATATTGATGTGTTCATAGATGTGGGACAGGAATTTATGTTCCTTGTGATTGTTCCTTCATTTTAGGGTAAGACAAGTAGGAGAATGTAAGCTGTCTTATGAACCCAGAATTTACTGATTGTTGAATCTTTGTTTCCTTTGTCATTCATACAAAATGGAAGTGAACATTAAAAGACGAGAAAAGCCAAAAACTTATTGCATCCTTGCAACATCGATAGATGAATCCAGATTTAGGATAAAATATTTTCTCATCAAGAACATGAGACTTGACGCATGCATGGATTTAGCATCTGATAGGCATAGGAGCTTGTCTAATCAAGGAGAAACAATTTACTGCAACGTGATGTTATTGAATAGTGTTGCTTGATAATCATCACCAAGCAAATGGAATAAAAACAGACAACTTACCAAAAGAATATCTTCATCTGTGCCAAATGTCTTCCGAGCTTCTTCTAGACACTCCAAGGAAACTCGTTCGTATTTGCTATCAAAAGATAGTAACAAGTTAAATCCCTGTACTGATCATGAAAGGCTTCTTGTCTAAAAATCAATGATAGAAACGAGTTGATCTTCTAAAACAAGAAGAGAAGTATGTAGTCTACAACTGAACAAGGTTGTGAAATGCAAATCAGATGCTTTCAGCAGGCCTTTTATGTTTCATTTATGCTCATGTCATTGGTAGTATACAAACTCATATATGAGAGGCTTGGATCTGTTCATTCACCAGTAACTGAAACAGATTCGCAGAACTCATTTTTCAAGCTCAATCAGGGATAGAAAGTGGCCATAGGTGCTGTTAATGTATGATAACAAGACAATATAATTCAAAATACAATGCCAACCTTAAGAAGAGAGAAATGGATAACCGCCTTTCACATAGAGGAAGGAGATTCCAGAATACCTTGAGCTAGCTGGATCTCGGATCTCAAACTCATTAGTGTCCATGTCATAACCGCATATGACAATGTAATGACCTACAAGAACAGGAAACATGGTTGCACAGCTCAGACAGTGGCAAGTTTCATCATGAAGGATACATGAAAATATTTGTCCAAAGTTTTATTATTTATAAGATCCGAGCAGCTAACAGAAACCAAGTTCAAATGAAAAATAAAATGCTGGGACAAAACACAGGACTGCCTGAATAACAAATACATCATAACCTCAAAGTGAGTTGAGAAAAAAAGAAAAGCAAATGAAGTAGTTTTGAGCAATTTTATTAACGTAGCCTTATTGCCTTCTTTTGATACCAGCCATTCGTGTCTCATGAATACATTACTTAACAGCTCAAACAAAACAAATTTAGCTAACGTCCAACACACGATTGGTAAACTGACCTTTGCCTTGTTAGAGAATGTCCTTGTCAGTTTGATGCAAGCAGCAATTAAAAAGCTAATGTGACGTCCGATCTATAAAAAGCTCAGCTACTTATGTCAACATCAATGACTACTAGATTTTAATATCAATCCTTTGAAGATGATTCCTCTTCAAGTTGAAAACAGAAACTCAACATGCCACATTCCAATATAGAATGGTGTTAAGTTAGACCTACTGTTCAACTTGTTAATAAGCACTATATAGACTGAATAATTTCAATCAACATAAAGCACCTATTATGCTGTTTGCAATTATTACATGTATATTTGCTTATGATCATGTTGAACACAATCCACCTTAACACCATTCTATGCTTCCGTTCTCAACTATGAATTGAAGAAAGAAGCCTATAATTCATAAATAGAAGTATAAGCAAAGCGGATCTTGACCGTAACCCTGTATACAAACAATGCTTGGTTGGGTCAATTAACAACAAGCAGCTCTGTTGGCACTCAAGACTCGAGACTGCTTGAATTGATGGAATAATGTTCATTTTCAACTTAAGAAAGGTTGTGATGCAAATCTCCAGTCAAAATGATAACCTTCCCAGAATTCTGATTAACTGCTAAGGAAAATAAGTACCTATGTAACCAGATGCTCCACCATAGCATCCTGTGCTGCAAATGTCCTCCAACCAAGACCGACTGCACAGAAGTCCATTACACTCAATCAAACATAAAACATTACTCTTGAATGTTATTAACAGAAGCATGCTTCATGTAGTTGGGAATACGCTAGAATTTTAAGCAGACACCTACTTGGACATACCACATATAACAAAAACAATGGATGAAAAAGGACTTCATTTGTCCCTCAACATTTCACCTGGACATTAGACCCAATACTAAATAAAGCACGACAGTTCAAGGGAGACAATCAGACATGTTGGAACTTGGAAATACTGAACAATGTCTCACTTGATCCATATCTTTTCAAGCCCTTGATGATTTTTTGTGGAACAATATGGCTATACATATTAGGAAAGTTGCGAAAGATGTGTTAGGGGTATCTAAGGGAGGTGTACCGGCACAAAAAGAAGCTTGGTGGTGGAGTGAAGTAGTATAAAA
This sequence comes from Brasenia schreberi, assembly GCA_036023115.1. Taxonomy (NCBI): domain Eukaryota; kingdom Viridiplantae; phylum Streptophyta; class Magnoliopsida; order Nymphaeales; family Cabombaceae; genus Brasenia; species Brasenia schreberi. Next base: position 467,725 of record JAYKKT010000063.1, read on the forward strand.
TAAAATCAAGGCAAAGAGGGCACGTTACAAATTACATTATGCTAAGAAAACTAGTGAAACTTTAGAAGCTTATAAGAAAGCAAAGAAGGAAGCAAAAAAGGCCGTTAGTGAAGCAAAAACTAAGATTTGGGAGGACTTATATAAAAAACTCAACTCAAAAGAGGGTGAAAGAGATATTTTTAGGATAGCTAGGGCTAGAGATAAGAAAACTAAAGATCTTAATTATGTTAGATGCATAAAAGATAAGGATGAAAAAATTCTAGTGGCAAATGATGATATAAGAAATAGATAGAAAAACTATTTTTATAATCTTTTTAATGAAAATAAAGATGTTAGTATTAGTTTAGGAGATTTAGCCAACTCAGAAAAGTATATAAACCACAATTTCTACCGATGTATTCAAAAGAATGAAGTCAAAGAGGCTCTTAAACATATGAAGGGTGGTAAATCGGTAGGACCAGATAATATTCCTATAGAAGTTTGGAAAATACTAGGAGAAATAGGAATCACTTGGCTCACAAGACTATTTAATGAAATATGGAAAAACCAAAAGATGCCCGAGGAATGGAGAGCATGTACACTTATACCCATATATAAGAAGAACAAGGGAGACATTCAAAATTGTGCGAATTATTGAGGTATCAAGTTAATGAGTCATACTATGAAATTATGGGAAAGAATTATAGAACGTAGGTTAAGACAAGTATCAAGTACAACAAAGAACCAATTTGGGTTCATGCCAGGCAGATCTACTATTGAAGCGATTCACCTTTTGAGACGTCTTATAGAACATTTTAGAGCAACAAAGAAAGACCTTCACATGATATTTATTGATCTAGAAAAAGCTTATGATAGGGTACCGAGGGAGGTTCTTTGGAGAACTTTGGAAAAAAGAGGTATCCCATTGACATATATTAACCTTATAAGAGACATGTATAATGGTGCAAAAACATGTGTGAGGACTCATGAAGGAACGACAAACTTCTTTGAAGTTAATATTGGGTTACATCAAGGATCAACTTTAAGTCCATACTTATTTATAATGGTGATGGATGAGTTAACAAAACATATTCAAGATGAAGTACCTTGGTGTATGTTATTTGCAGATGACATTGTATTAGTGGAGGAGTCTAAGGAAAAAGTTAATAGAAAATTAGAACTACGGAGAGAAACATTAGAAAGCAAAGGCCTCTGACTTAGTAGAACAAAGACAGAATATATGGAATGTAAGTTTGATCATTTGGTTACTTCTGAGGACATAGAAATTAAAATAGGCACATATTGCATTCCTCAGAAGGAAAGTTTTAAATACCTAGGGTCAATTTTTCAGAGTGATGGAAGAATTGATGGAGATGTTACGCATAGAATTAATGCTGGTTGGTTAAAATGGAGAGGAGCATCAGGTATTCTTTGTGATAAGAAGATACCATTAAAATTAAAAGGTAAATATTATACAGCAGCAATTAGGCCTGCCATGTTTTATGGTTCTCAGTGTTGGGCAGTTGATCATCAATATGTACAAAAGATGTCTGTGATAGAAATGAAGATGTTGAGATGGATGAGTGGTCATACAAGAAAAGACCGCATACATAATGAGGTTATTAGAAACAAAGTAGGAGTGACACCAATAGAGGATAAAATGAGAGAACATCGTTTAAGATGGTTTGGACATATAGAAAGAAGATCAAAAGAAAAACCTTTAAGAAGGTTAGAAAAACTAAATTTGGAAAGTAATAAAAGAGGTAGAGGACGACCACAAAAGTGTTGGAAAGAAACAATAAAGAACGATCTAGCTTATTGGGAGTTAACTGCTAACATGGCACAAGATAGGGATCTGTGGAAACGAAGAATCCATGTAGCCGACCCCGTCTAGTATGGGAAAAGGCTTAGTTGTTGTTGTTGTTGTTGTTGATGATGATGAATTTTTATTGCATCTCATGTACATGTTTCTCGCTACAGGATAAATTCTTGCAGGAAAGCTTCAAGTTCAAAAGCCGTAGTTGTCTGCAATGCGCGTGTGTATGTGCAATAAAGGGATGAAGATAGCTACTCAAGAACTTCCATAGATACTACCAGATTTGACTTTCCAGTATAGTGCGCTGTTTGTAGTTCACAAAAGTGGCAAAACAATGACGAAAATGGAAAGTTGATTCAACAATGTGCCCATATGTGATCTTTCTTATAGTAACTAAACAACCATAATCTGCTTAAAGAATCACTAGCAGTGGCATGCACACATGCACATCTGCATGTGTGCATGTACACATTTTCAATACTGTGCATGGCAAACATTTTTTACAGTACAAGTACATGATGTTATGTGCAGATATATCTCACATTCACACAAGAAGGTGAGAACTGGATTTAAGACCTTAGCTTGAGCTTGTCAACCAATGCAATAGCGATATATCTTCCTGAAAGTATCATCATGGAGATTTCTTCCCCACCAATCGACCTGCACTGTACACAAAAGTTTTGTAGCAGGACGGTGTCCAGTTTTAATGAGCAGCAGGTTTTACTTCACTCAGATATACCAACTACACGTGTGTGCCACATGCATGCCTGTGCAGTTCACATATGCATGCATATATGTCTAGACATATGGAATGCTTTGTTCCCATTTCACTATCACAAGAAGCAGACAGAAATATAGGTACCTGTATGTTGATTCCTGCATCTGTTGCATTCTCAAACAGTCTATCCACACGACTTGTGTCATCTAGCAACTGATCCTGCACTCAGTAATAACGATGAAGAGTTAGACAATAGTCACCATACCATGCAATTTCCCACTAAGTTTGACCTAAATTGCTCCCACTCAGTGTCTCACATTAGTTCACAAAAAGGGACATAGTGCACTGTCATGGAGGTTGGTTCTTTAACAAGATGCAAGGAGTTCAACAGTTGGGTGTGGATCTGGTAGGGGTCTGCCTATATACAGCACTATTCTTCCAAAAAACAATTATTCAATATTAAGTCTCACCTTTGCAGCTATCGCTTCATGGTTGCTTCCCTATACAACTTTACCTCCTTGGGATGAGGTTAAAGCATCTATATCTTGGGTAAATTCTAGTTTTTGAAACACAAAGTTGTAGCAAGTCCTCACCTTGTAAAAAGTCTCCACAGCATACTCTGGATTTGCACCAAGAGTTACAGTGAGGAAAGAAAATCTCACAGAAAATCTATGCAGTAAATGTGCCAGATCTACCGTCCAAATGCTGCCCAGCAAATATCATTAGTGAGAATCATGTCATTCTGTTTTCCAAAAATCAATTCATATTATAAGAAACAGAGACCACTGCTAAATCTTCAAGCCTATCCAATGGGTAGAAGAGTCAAAATATCTAATATAGTGCACAAAGAAGCTAAAAATCCAAGTGTCATTCAAAACCTGGAAATTGCAAATGTGACTTTAAAGTCAAGTAAACCTTCTATTTGGTTACTTTCCACATTGAAAATTTAAGTTACTTTAGCATCACTAGTTCCAAACTATGTTCTATGCAAGGAAAATGACTACAAGATTGAATGTTATTGTTGCTTTGCCTTCTAGTTACCCCAAAGTTCAACACTATGCTCATATTTCGGAAAAATGATTATGGATGCAGGTAGACTCAGTACTACCCCACAGTATTTTGTTACTTGCAGTAGCACCAAGCTTAAGAAAAGGCTAACCTCTGTAATCAAGGTGCAACTTTATTTGGCAAATTTAACCCTACAGATGTGAACACACAGTGGGGGGAATGGAAGCTGAACTGACAAGATCTAACAAGTGATCAAACTTTTCTCATGCTTCAACAAACTACGAGTAAAAGCATCAATCTTTCTTGACATCTGTTAATGTCAAGGGAGGGAATACTTTTCCCTAAACAGAGAGCTTAGGTAGGGCGCCATGTGTCTCTTCATTTGATTAACATAGTTAGTGAGCCTCTTGTGACTCTGTTCGGTAATGCATGTGGAGTGGGCTTCCTCGGGAGTTAAAACATCATGGTTTTGTTGGGTTTCCTTATTACAGCATGCAGATGGTTTCATTTTGTTTGGATGCACAGACCAAGTTTAGACTGCACTCTGCAGGACTGTTGCTAATCATTAGGCAAGATGACTGGTTCATGAACCAATTAGTGAATACACATGTTGCTTATGTTTGTCATATGGATACATAAGTTCAGCCTGCAGCAAATCTAGATGATTCTTGTGCTTCCCTCTTTGTTAGGTGATGTTGGCTTCACAATTAGCAAGAACAAAGCCCATGTTGGAGTTAGAGGAGAAAATCTAGAGGAATATTCCCAGGAGTCAAACTCCCCACCTGCAGTGAAGGCACCAGAGTGCCTGCCAGTTGAGCTAACACTCTGGGTAAATCTGTTGACAAGCTATTGAAGAGATGGTTTGGGAGCTTTCTACGAGGGAAAGTTGCAGTTCATGCTGCGACCTTGTCTCAAGATAATGTAGCTAGACCAAGGGACAACAACACTCAAGGTGTCTGTTGCCTTCCTCTCCTAGCTGCTTCACTTAGAAAATTGTGCTGAAGGCTCATCTCTAAGTCTGGATTCTCTTGGTTTCTTCAAGGCAAATATGATATTCTAATAATCCAACGGACCAGGTTTCCTCAGCAAGGCACAAGCTATTCTTTTTCTACGTGAAGATATCTGCATGGTAAACTCTTTCATGAAAGTTTCAGGTGTTACATCCAAGTAAAATATTGCTTAGCTGACCAGCTCTTTTAAAAAAGCAGTTAAGGACTTGCACTCAGTGGCGGATCTACATAGAAGGGAGGGGGAGGCCCACCCCCTCCCTGAAATTTTGAAATTTGACTGTAAAACCTATATTTTACAGTTCAATACATGGTTGAGATACATTTCAACCATGCTTCGCCCTCCTAACGCCATGAAATGCATACTTTGCGCCCCCTTAACAATATTTTCTAGGTTCGCTACTGCTTGCACTACTCTATCGTGTTTGACGTTTTAGATGCTGTTAAAACTGTACTCCAGGTTATAGCTCTGAAATCTTGGAAATCTTGGATTTCAGTGGTGCAACCACGAATTTATAGAGAAGGTGCATCTCCCCTGTTGATGGGCACCGATACCTTTTAAAGGCATTCATATGTTATCTTTTATAATTAAGCCCAAAATCACACCTCTCCGGAAACTAAGTGGATTAGCTATGTTGAATATTAGTCATCATAGTGATATATCTTAGTCCATACTGACGTAAGCTCCAAAAGAGTGAGATAGACAGCTTCCTTCCAATAATTCCTCAGCCTTCCTCCTGCTGCTGTCAAGTGCTTAATATCTAACTTCTCACACTTCTTCACTTCAACTTTTGTAAGATGTTTTCACGATGCCTAAACCACCTTAAGCATGTCTATCTTATTTCAATTCCATAACAGTGCTGTTCTAGGTTCATTATTGTGGAGTCTGGACTGGATCGGGTCCAACAGACCCAACCCGGTCCAACTCGGGTCCCGCATGGGACCCAACTGCTGGAACATCACATGGTGGCCATGAAGGCTTGTATGATGTATAAGCGGGCAGTGCCCACGGTGACCAACAACTAGCGACATGGAGCGTGGCAAAAACCACCCTCCTGCTGCTGGCAGTTATAAGAGATAGAGGGAGAGGGGAGAAAGAGAGAAGAAAGAGAAAAAGATGAAGAGAAAGAGTGGTAGAGAGAAAAAAAATGGTGAAAGAGGGTGACGGAATTTCATGTCAGAAATATCAACGATCAAAGGGAAAAACAACTGGATTCATCTGCTAAGGGGCTAAGGTAAGAAAACTGCTTCTCTTCATGATTTAACGATTGGGTTTTAGTGTTTTTGGGTTCATTTGAGATTTATTTTGATGTGGTTTTAAAAGTTAGGTTTTTATTTGAATGTAGAATATTAATATTATGCTTTATCATGATTTAAAGATTAAATTAAGGTGATTAAGGAGAGTTGACATTATTATACTTGGATCTGCATAGAGACGTCAGGTAGGTAGATGTATTTTCTTTTCGGTTACATGCTAGATATAGTTTTAATTGTTTTTAGATGATGCATGAGATTGTGAAGTGTTTGTTAATGCTTTTAAATGATTATATATGTGTTGGTTTATGAAATAGTGTTTAAAGTGCTTTGATGAGTATATGGATACATGGCATGAGTGTGTTTGTATGCAAGTAAACCACTTAATGGCATGGATCTACCTTTCACGACGATATGGGATGTCGATGGATTATAGATAGATGTATTTGTTAGTGCTAGCTCGTTGGTTGTCATTATAAGTGAGTGAAATACTATCAAGTATGGATCTACTTTTCACGACAGTGTATGACGTTGGTAGATTGTAGATGGACGTATCGAATAGTCGTAACTTAGTAGATGTGTTGAGTTGTATTAGCTACTTCCTTGGCTGAACTAGTTTGCACTTATAATTGCATTGGATAACTCGTGTCGATTACGACATACCCAAGTTGAGGATAAGTGGTATAACAAATTTGATACTTGATGTTAACATGTGATTTGATATGGATATATTATTTTGACATAATAACCGGATATATGTGATTGTTGTGGATGTGGATGTGCATATGCTTATGTGGATCCTGGGAGAGGCCCAGGGGGGATATGGCTATGAGAAACCTGGTGATATTGTGTGATTATTTAGTTGAATGTATGACTCTATTAGTGGGGTATTCTTTCGCCACGTAGGCCTGAGGGGTTGGACTTGGTGAGCTCATGTCAAGCACTAAGATCCTGGGCTCGACACGCTTGGCATTATCGGAGGTCACGTGACTAGACATAAGGAGTATTTAGGGACTCCTACAGCATGACAGTGGGTTGGTTACACTATATAGTACTTCATATAAGAACTAAAATGTATATTGATGAGTGTTTTAGTATACATACATGCTTAGAAATAGTATTATTGATCTTTAATAAATGTTGTAATGCATGTCTTTAATATAATTATCTATAAAGAGATCACATCTATATACGAGCATGGTTGTGGTGCTAAGGTTTTCTTTTAAATGTTTTTAGGTTATAAACGATAGAGACGTTGAGCACTTGGGACTTGGGACTTTGAAGCAGGACTTTGACTTATGTTGATAGATGGTAGGAGTTAATAGGATCTTTTTAGTTGTGTTTTCTTTCTATTGTACCATTGTCTTGTTGGATCTTAAATTGTGTATAAATATAAAAAGTTTTGATATGTCATTAATTGTATGGGTTATGCCACCTTCATATTGTAACAGTTCACATGCATCAACCACGTGGCATGAACGGGCCCTATGTCATATTGGTTGAGACATTGTGGGACATTTATTGTCCGAACATCCACCTCAACATCTTCATTTCTGCCACATCTAATTGTGCATTTAACCTTCTAAATAATGAAACATATTTCTTCCCCTAACCACCCCAAATTAAGAAACCTAGCAAATCAACTATGCTGAAACACATCTTGAGTCAAAACAACTTGCACCTAGTAGGATCACAGGTTCGCTATACATGCTCTTGAGCAATACTTCTGCATACACACATGCAGATGTGCTCTGACAATAAGAGAAAGGGAAAGAGGAAATGCTGATTGTATGATATACCTGATTCTCACACAAGTAACATACTGTGCACAACAATACATTCAAGAAAGCATAACACAGCAAGCACTCAAAAGATACAAGACATTTTATTCTATGCTCAGAAATACTGCAACTTATGTTACTAGTCAAATTTTTTTTGGTGGAGATACTACTAGTCAAGTTTAACTTTCTAGGATGCTAAGCAAAAGCAAAAAGCAACATTGAATTGGATATGGTATGTCAAACAGTAGACATAGTGTCCATCAAGAAACAGGCAACGTGCAAGAGATACTAAAAAAAGGGATTCCATTAGAAAAGCACTATGATAGTTTTTTTTCCTTGAAAATAAATTGGTACTTTTCCAACTCCTTTGGCAAATAAAGGTCGAAGTTCTTGGAGTAATGCAATGTTAAGAAGGATACCTCGTTATACGGCACAACTCTGCCAAAGAATGAAAATCACACTGCTCGATTCCAAGAGCTCTCAGAACCATCAGAACACAAGCAAGTCCGCAATCCCAGGCACATAGCTGGCGAACATGCGGCACCTTAGAGAATCCAAACAAAGAATTCCAATAAGAAAGCATGAGATTCAATATCAATCAACTTGCGGGAAATTTTCCAAAGTATTAGAAGACATATCCAGGTGAGGAACCAATTCGCCTGAAAATCTAAGACCATCAAAAGACACGTTTCCAACAAGGAAGAATATGCCGAAAAGACCCGAGAACGTGGAAAATTCGCAGCCAATCAGAGAACAAATGATGGGTGTCTGCCAATCAACTAGAAGCAGAAAGATAGTGTGGGATGAAAAAGGTGTAGGCATTACCTCGGCAAAATATGAGCGACGGGGAGGGGTTTCATAACCCGATTGAGTTAAATGAGACAACTTCGGCCAGCCACGTTCTTCAGAAAGAAAAGCATCATTCACCACACCGTCCTCCGTAATACCATATTTACGACTTTTCCCCCCACGCAGTACAACCGAGTCGCTTGTGAACGCTTGCCTAAGGCCAGATTCATCCATGCCCATCTCAAGATTACCGTATGTTACTCAGCATGGAAATCGATGAGTGAGGAAACCAGTGGAAAAGTTGAGCCTGAAACAGAAAGAACCACTGGCTAAAACTTCAGGCACAACCGAATTCTTGGCTTTGCAAATCCAACAAAAGGATAGGAAAAGGCTTAATCCCACTTAAATCACAACAAAGGTTCGGAAAACGCCTAAGACCACTTAAACCATTAAAAAGAATATCCCCTTTCCTCCCTGGTGTGTGCGGCCAATTTCCTACCGTCGGCAAACCCGAACTAAACCAATGAAAAGAATGTCTTTGCCAGCCAGCACGAGGGAAAAAACAAATATCCTCTGAGACACGAGGGACCTCGGGAAGAGACCGTTCATACTTATCCGAATGTGGGTGCGTGGATTTGTAAATCGACAAAAGGAGTGCGAGTTCAGAGTCGCCCAATAGCAGAAACTCTCTGCTTCTCTTTCCACAGTGGTCCACATCTGGGTTTGTCTCCTACTTTGGAAATCGGAGTGCTGCGATGGAAGGATTTACAACGCGTTTCCTTCCAACCACCGTCAATTATTTTGTCCTCCAGCAGACCCTCACCAAACCCATTATAGAATTAGAAACAGAGAAGAAAGACTATGTATAGAAAACACGGTGGGCCTTCCCTAAATTCCAACCGTGAAGCAGATTGAAGCCGAATCCAGATTCATTTTGATTTTTCTTTTTGTTGGAATTTTACTTATTTTGAGGATCTACTCAAGATCCATGTTAGATTAGACCACGGTTGATTAATGAAATGGTCGTCAGCCAACGATCATAACCATCCGCTGTTATCAGGATGCTATCCACCCATCCTAAATCAAATTTCCTCAAAATCAATTTAGAAAAATTGAAAAAACACCACCTTACGGTTGAAGCCATTTTGTAGATCCTAGAGTACAACTCTGAGCTATAATATAGAGCTTACAATACAATTACCGAAATAAATGCCAGAAAGAATATCGGGGGACTCATCCCCCACCTGAAAGATGTGCCACATCTTCTTGCCTTCCTTCACCTATTCAATTTCTTTTCGTTGAGACTCATACCAAGAAATGGCAAAGGCAAGCAAAAACATCAGTGCCTCCTTCGTTTATTAGAGAATTATTAGCTATTATTTCATATGATCCTCTTTGGTCCAACCATATAATTATGAACTACATGATGTGGAACAATACATTTGTTAGCCTATCAAGCCTTCTTGCACTTATAGTTGCCATTGGGAATGAAACCCGAGGACGGATCTACATTAAGGCGAGGTGCAGACCTCTCCCAACTTAACAGTGAATAAAAAGAGGGGCTATTGGCAAACTCACTGCTTAAACCATGGATTATTTCATGAATCGACCATGGCTTCACCTCAATAAATGCTAAATCATCACACTTTGCATGACAGTCGAGAATTTTCCTCTATTTATCGTTGAAAGAAGCAAGAAGAACATCCATCAATGTAGTTTGCTTCATCCATGATGACACCAGCCACATTGATGGATGATAACATATATGTTCAAGTTCATGGATTTGAACCCCTGATTGGCGCCTCCCTTGATTTGGGCTATAGAATATACAACTCTAAATCCATGTTAATTGGAGATAATAATGATTCACGAGAATTCCCACTTGTAGTGGAGTTATGAGGTGGCCAAATGTGTCTTTCAAGCATATTGTCATCCGATGAGGGTGACCGACTTTTTAAAGAGTTTCCCAACCACACGTGGACCACCAACTATTAAGAAATTCTCCCTTTCAAAAGAATAAGAAGAAATAATGTTGAAGTTTTACATATTCCAAAACGTTAAAAAAATTTACTCCAGCACCTTTTGTAGTGTTGCGTCTTCCCTCCACTCCTTGATCTTACTAGTTATGAGATTAAACTTTTTAAATTTACAGAAATGAAGATGTTGAGATGGATGAGTAGTCATACAAGAAAAGACCGTATACATAATAAGGTTATTAGAAACAAATTAGGAGTGACACCTAGATAAAACGAGAGAATATCGTTTAAGATGGTTTGGACATATAGAAAGAAGATCAAAAGAAGAACCTCTAAGAAGGTATGAAAAACTAAATTTGAAAAGTATTAAAAGAGCTAGAGGACGACGACAAAAATGTTGGAAAGAAACAATAAAGAATGATCTAGCTTATTGTGAGTTAACTGCTAACATGGCACATGATAGGGATATGTGGAAACAAAGAATCCATGTAGCCGACCCCGTCTAGTATGGGAAAAGGCTTAGTTGTTGTTTGTTGTTGTTGTGTAGTTCTACATGTACCACGATGAAGGAGGGAAAAAACACTATAAAAGGGTAAGGGTGATATTCATCCCTATGGTGACTCTTTTGATTAAGGTTTACAAGTGTTTAAGCAAAGTTCATATAAGAGATATTTAATTTATATAAAATACATATGCTGTTATATGTTTATAAAATAAATGAATATGTGTGTATAACTATGGTGCAATATATAGCATGTATATTAGTATATGATATATATTTATGTATGTGAAAGAGAGTTCCTATGTGTCACTGCCTTTCACAACTCTTCTACTAATCAAAGGTGTTCTTTATTCATGAAAACCATAATCACCACTATTAGGACCACCTTAAAACCACAAATATAAATTTTTGAAATTTTTAAATGGTTTTGTACAGTGAAAAGTGATAGAGGGTAATGTTTGGCATGAGAAACATAGAATTGAGTACAGTGCTCAACATCTCTCCCCTCCTCTCTCTCTCTCTCTCTCTCTATATATATATATATATATATATATATATATAAGTTTTTGGCTTAGCTCAAATGCGATCCTAACGCACTACCATACTATAGAAATAATATGTATATATATAGAGAGAGCTTAGTCCATGCACACACTCATCCATTCTAAAATCTCCTTAAAAATAGATGTTTAAAGCAAAATAATAAGTGGTGCATTCTACAAACTTTTTATGATCTCACCGAAAGAATAGTTGAGATGTTTAAGGATGTTTGAGTATGGGTGGGTGTTCGCATTTACCCTGCTCTCTCTCTCTCTCTCTCTATATATATATATATATATATATATATATTATATCATAGTTTTCTACTTATTCTAATGCTTACATGAGTGGATAAATCCAGTGAACCTAAGTGCTCTTTTCCGTAGTGCTGACGACTCCAACTTGTCATTTCGAATGATGGGTATGGTTGCCAGGATTCATGCCTCTAGGCTAAGTGGGGTTGACCCCAATTTTTGGTTTGTGTCTGATACTACTAGCTGGAATGAGTTGGTGTAGCTTCCCATCCCATTTGCTTTATAAAAAACACAAAGGTCCAATAAATTGCTCTAGTGGGGAACTCGTTGGCATTTATGCCCATTGAACGTTATTCTTATTGTTAAAGAAGGCTTTCTTGAGCTTTTGAAGGTCAGGTTCAGGGCCATTGGCTATTTGGTGTACTCTCGATTTGTGATCATTCTGTTTTCTTCATAAACACATTAAGCGATCAACTATGCTGTCATTTCCTTATCCACTTGCATATCTCCCTTGGGAAATATAATGCATCATCTTCGTATATGTTGCTGTGGATAATACTCTTGAAAAATCATCACCATATCTATCCGTATTCTTGATTGTCATGGGAGTAAGTGGAACCGATGTGGATAGAGATCATGCATGACCGTATCACAACACGATCTAATTCATATTGGCCATAATTGGAACTTAACTTTCCAGTATGATGGCTATGAAATACCTAGATTGCTACTAGTGCTATGAGAGAATTGCATGGTGTCATCTCATGAAGAGGGCCACATATATTGGCAGAAGCATCTTGAACGAGAGCAAGAGAAAACCATTTAATCCCATTTCACAAGGGTAAATGTGTTATATGTAGGATAGGCACATCTGTCAGCTACATAATTAAAACATAGGGTGCTATGTTCTACACTTCCACTGGCTTTGTCTTACAAGCTTAAGTGGGTCTTTTTAGTGCTCATATAATACATGCTGATGGCAATGTGGGATATACTGATGGGATGTCTGTGGTCATGATCTGGTGCTAGTATTCATGGCAATTGGTAACAGTGGTTGATTAAAGGTGATTGTGATGACAGGTAATGAATATGAATAAGATTCTTTAAGCAGAAGATGTGCTTGTGTGTCAGCACATATGACGTTTCTTGCATATTAGATGCGATTTTCGGGCAAAATGCAAGCATTCTTTCTCTTATGTTTGCACTAACGTGATCTTTCTCTACTTTTACTTTTCAAGGTTTTTAGAAAAGCGTATAGTATGTGAACATTGTCTTTGCTAATATGTAGCTAAGAGCTTCTTTCTCTCACACAATGCATATACGCACAATAGTTATATGCAATACATGACAAGAATCTTGAATTGGTTAAGAGACAAAAGAACAAGGAAAAAGGAATCTTGAATTATCATTGTGACGCGCATCTTGCTATTATGCTGCTAGAAAGCATAGTTTATGCAAACAGATCTCTTTCTTATAAGAGTAGATGGAAACTTGAGCTGAAATTTCTAATGGCGAATGCTCACATTTCTTGAACTTGAAGATGTTTGTTTAAATGTTTTTGTTTTCCTTTGCATTGATTTACCTTTTCATTTTGAGCACAACACCTGACTGCAGAATACGCATTTATTTTCCTGTTTGCAGGATCTTGCTGGGAAGTGTCTCTAATTTTGTTCTGTCACATGCATCATGCCCTGTGACGATAGTAAAAGATCCAAATCCGTAGTCATGAGGAGCAATCTCCAAGTCTAAAAGCTGACAATATTGTGGAAGACATTTTTAATAAGCCATCAGACATATGGTCTGTTATTTGTTATGAAGCAAAATACATCGACTAGCAAACATGCAACTTTGATATCTCCGACTACTTGTTTTGTCGATTGTCTATTGCTTTGGAATTATTGTATCAGGTTGTGAATGTGAACTTCTTTCCAGTTTCTGTCGAATTCCTTTGCTTTGCATGGTTCAGGAACTTGGTTACTTGGTCACAGATGGGATCCCGTATGAAGTTTCTTCTGGACTTTTTGGATCAGCTCAACTTCACGATAATTGTCTTTGCTAGATATGAAACTAAACGATTTTGTTCAAATCCAGTTGCAGATATCATGAATAGGGATTTCCCGATACCTCCTAGCTTTCAATTATTATTGTCATTATCATTAGTTGACATGGGGGAATTGGGTATGACATCATGAGTATATATCATGCTGGGAGCCTCACGGCTGCAACCAATGGTTGGCACGATGGTGTAAAATCTCACATCCACGAGCTTGACCTGTGGAGACTTCTTTTGTGGTTTACTTGCAGGACGCCTACAGTAGGATTCGATCACAAGAGTTATTTACATCTCTGCCTCTTGTGCCCACCATTCTAACAACGCCTGTGATCTCTGTGGGAGTATTAGATGAAATCAAGTGCGTGCTCCTTGTGTTGGTTTTGAGCTGCTTTTTCACTCTTGGATTTGCCTGCGTATTTCTTTTTGGTGGTTTATATTCTCTAGAATAAATGACTGATACATTAGTGCATGAAGTTTGCTCATTATAAATCCATCCTGGCACTCTTTCTCGACAGCAATTCAGTCAGTTTTATCAAATGATGCTATGAATGTCGCTCACGATTTAAATTGTGGCCGAGTATAATTCCACTGTTCTAACCGTGGATTATACTTTTATCTTTTAAAATTTAAGTGAAGTAACTGTACCCAGAGAAAAAGTGAGGTGAATGTTTATCCTTGTCGTACTCGCAACTGGTTTCTAAACTAGAAACACGATTTTCACATGCAAGATTTGCTCGTTGGGGTCCTTATTATCTATGCATGTTTGTTTTTTTGTGAAGCAAAGTCTTGTCAGAATCCGTCACGGCAACACAAGAAAATGACATGAAACGTGTCGCTTCCGTATGATTTCATGTTTATGTTGTCATACAGGACACGAGGACAAGATGAAGTGACCATGTGATGCAGGTGAAAAGTGAGAAGCCGCCTCCCCCCCAAAAATTTGAGCACCACAAATGCCATGTTGAACTTGTACCTTCATTTTCCTAGTAAAAGAGGATCATATGCTACAACCCTTATCTTACAGTTCCTCCCGAATCTAACTTATTTTGACCTGCAAATAAGTGCAATAATACCTGTAGCTAGGGAAAAAATGATCCCTTTATGGAAACATTTCTGCCCACATTAAGATCAAGCAACTACTTGGTCACAGAGAAGCTGGGAACTGCTAGTAGTACTAGGCTCTGTGCGTGTGTGTCTGCACGCTTGCTTGTGGGTTTAAGGGGTTCACCATGTGTGTGTGTGTAGGTTTTGGGGTTCTTCATTCTTACTGACGTCCTGTGTGATCGACATGTTGCTGGTGTGATGTGTGATTTTGTTGGGGAATACAATGAATTCATTACTGCATGCCACAAAAAGGTCACAAGATAGAACACAAAGATGAAACCCTGCAGCTCAGCATGACCAAATCTTGCCAGTAAAAGATGAAGATGACTCCTTGCGGTACCATTTTCATTGGTGGAATCAGTTTGATCACCACAATACTATGCAGAACTGGATCAAGTGAGCTGATAATCCTCGGTTCATCTTGTTGATTTCACGAAGCCCACAAAGAGCTCCAAGAAGAAGGAATTAGTGCAACCATTAACATGGTTCTGTGCCAGGCCGTCATGCTTACTGCGAATGCAAGTGGAGCTGGGGATGTCAATGGTACACGTTTGGGCTTCAAATCATTTAATCATATTTCAGAATCGACTAAATTTGGATTTGAATTCGATATTCGATATTTGGATCCAAATCTCCAACAAGAACCAGAAGCCATCAGGTACTTCAATTCCGGATACACACGCATATATAATAAATCCCATTTAGTTATGTGGTCCATATGCAACATTAGAGCATCTCACTGAATCGGGATGCCGTTACGTAGGAGTCAACTGAAACCGATTCATCCGACTCTAATCTCTCGACATTAAGTGCATCAAGCAATGAGAATATTTGGATTTTGAAGAGATGTTTTCTCATTGTAGGCAAACCCACCCTCAGGAAATAATTCAGTTCCCTAACCAATTCACAACCAAAACAAAACCAAGCCCGATCGAACATTAAGTGAGCTCATCTACGTGAGTTCTTGGTCATCATAGACTGTGTGTGCAAAAGAGTCGAGCAATTGCATTTCGTTTTGTTGACTAGAGAAGTACACTATGCCAAGCAAAAAGCCTTTGAAAGCTCCTTCACCTTCTTCCACTTGTCTTGATCAGAAAGGAACACTTAGCGTCTTTATAACTAGCCGTTATAATGGAAAACAGGGAGGAGGAACCTAGTTATTTGAATTGCAAACCGCCAAGTGCTTTGAAGAGCACAGAGTAACACAGGAACTTTCAGTATCAAACTATGGGAAACATTGTGCTACTGTCGTCACTGTGATCCCTTCTGAAACTCTTTTACAATTAGCCGTTAAGGAGGAAACCGATAGGGATCCAATGGATCTGAAATATCCCACATCCGGTCCTAAAGAAAATAAGATTTTTTTTTTGGGATTCCGTTCTGGGATACTGATTTTGCATGTCTAGAAATACCCAATGGAGACCCAGAGAATCCTATGGGCATTGGATAGACATATCTGAATATAGAGTATGATATAGAATTTGGTTTTGGTATTTCATGGCCCTGACCAAATCCAATTCCCTATCCAGTCTTATATACCCCAAAAATCACATTCAAACCACTATGTGCACAGAGAAAGAACAGCCAATAGCTATCCATTTGAATCATACTTACTGGTTAGCTTAAGAAATGCAGGACGTCGTAATGCATGTCAAATTATTGGACCCCGATGGATCTTTGTTTCGTTTAGGTCAAGTAGAGGGTGGCAACAGATCGGTTATATATCCAGTTGAACTCCAAGAAACGGTTCATAGATTCATGTCTGTAACATCATTTTGTAAGTGCATATTTATCGGATTCTAATTTTCTTAATTATATAGATGGGAATCGCTCGTCCAAAGAACTGAGTCCATAGGTGATTGGCATTTTAGGTTGGATTATTTCGGCTTGTCTCATTTTTACATTTAAGCTCAGTCAAGCTCACACTGAGACAAGCTATGTAAGCACTTAGCTGTCTTGTTGGTTGTGACCAAATATAGTTTGTTCACTTAGCCTTCTTCATATAAGAGATGAGATGGCTTTTCCTTTTATTTGGTACAATAGGGAGACCGAATCCAAACACATGCGCTCTCGGTATTGAATTCATGACCTTCAACTTGTGAGTCGAACCCCTGGCCAGGTGAGCTATTGCTCCTTGTGCAAACATGAAGTGACTTCGTAGGCACCTCAGAATTAACTTAACAAAATTGACGCCTACTACTAGAACTGGATCTCTAGGCCCAGCCAAGTTTTTGAACGGTTACGACATAAGGTAACGTAACAAAGGCAAAAAAATTTAAAATAAAAGAACTCGGGAGAAAACATGCGATATTGTATCAGGCTAGCAGTGTTCTGGTTGACCTGTATTTGACACAAAAGTATGAAATATCAGAACACGAACACTACCTGGAGAAAAAAGTTTATATCCCTAAGCAACACCATCATCTTTCTCGGGAGCACCAAGAGATGTTATGTTGTCTCTAATGGCATTCTGGTACTTTTGATTCCCACCTGCGTGATCGTCTTGCTGTGTGTTACGGTGCCTAAGTTTAAAATTTGAAATGGTTGCTGGGCTTAGAAGTTCGGAACTTCATGGATCCAAACGCTCACTTCACCATGTTAGCAAAGCCCAAAAGAAAACCAAGTCCGCTTTCCAATCTTCACCTAATCAACGGCTCCCTAAACACACACACACACACAAATCAAATTGACTTTGCTGATCTGTTGCGCATAGAAAAGTACCAGAAACAAGGCAAAGAAAAGTTGAAGAAAGAAGCATTAAGAACAAGCCAAGCCTGTTTAAGGGAAGCTTGAAAGCTGAAGGGAAGGACGGAGAAATACATTTCAACTGCCTTGAGACTTACTAGAGCTGTAAACCCAACTGACCTGCTCGCTCGCTGTTCGACAAGGTTAATAGAACCTTTTGTTAATAAAATTATGAATATGTACCTATATACTTGAATAGTTGACAAGAAGTCCACTTCACAAATTCGTCAGTTCAACTAATAAGGGCTTTGTAGACTAAGAAGATCAACTACCAACCATTTCGCTAGTGGGCTGAAGTGGAGAACAAGCTAGTATTGGTTATTTAGTGCCATCTATCTAAAAGTATACAATGTGCAATGTTGATGTAAATCTTAAAAGATGCCTTTGCATTAGTAAGTGGTCCAAGACACTTTTGTGAGAATGTGGAATATAATATTCTCCAGTTGGACTTTAACAGATCTTGAAATGGAAAACGTGTGCTTAGTGAGTTTGAATTTTAGAGAGCCATCAAACGGTTGAGACTTGAGAGTAGCTTTTGCCAGTTCTTTGGGGAGAGAGAGAGAGGGGGAGAGAGAGAGAGAGACGCTCCTTCTTTACAAATCGTGTTAGAAAAAGAGGGAGAAAAAGAGACGCGCCTCGCTTACAAATCATGTGTTTGGGTGAAACTGAGAGCGTCTTCCTTCCCTCCGTATGTTCTTTTTTCTTTTGTGTCAAGAGCGTCCCCGGCCTCCAACGACTATCACGCATTGTCTCTGGCTTCTGCGTATAAATGACAGAAACCCATCTACTTGTAGAGTCTGAACATGGTTAAGATCATATGGATGGAGTCCCAGTTGGTGGTCGTTCCTCTGCAATAGTTCCTTACAAATCCCTTGACCAAAATCCACCTAGTTTCGGCTTACTGGTCGATAGATTTCGGAGAGTTTTTGCTTGTCATAGTGGATTTCTTTCTCAAAAGAACGTTTCTCTCTTTGGAAGGACCGGCTCCGGTAAGGTTCAGAAGATCAGTTGGAGTGGTTTTCGTGGATACCCTCTTCCTATGATGGAGGGTGAAATGGGAGAAGCCATAGAAGATACAAGTGGGCCAGTCTCTAACGATGAGTCCAGAGAGAGTGGGTCTAGCTTTGAAAGTTCGATGCTTTGCGAGACGACTGAGGAGCAGAGTTGCTCGGAGGAATCGCCTTCTATGGGGTCTTCGGTGGGGAAGAGTGAGGGGAGGAATTGTTCGATTGCCGAAAAGGTTAACACACATGATTCACAAGACAAGAAAGAAAAGAACGATGAGAGTTTTTCAGGTAACATAAACCAGCTTTTCGATCCTATAATTCGTTATCTTCAAATTTAACGAAAATGGTGAGCGCACGTTTTTTCAAAATGTCGTCTCGCACCTGGCAAAGTGTTGGTTAAGTGTTGAAATGAGAGTCTTCCTGCAGGTAATACAATCCAGCCTTCGGTTCTATAGTTGATTTTCTTAAAATATGCTGAAGATGATTACCCCCCATTTGTTCCAAATGTTGTCGCAAACCTGGCAATATGTTGGTTAATTGTCTAACAGAAGTTTTACAGGCAATATAATCCAGTCTTTCGATCCTATAATTGATTTTCTTAAAATTTAACGAAATGATGTTTGCTCATTTGTTCCAAATGTTGTCTCCATCCTGGCAATGTGTTGGTTAAAAGTTACGTTTCAATGATGAATAGTTCATCATTGCTTTTAGATCTAGCTATTTCATTAAAACATGCAATAATTATGCTTCCTTTTCTTTCTTTTGAAGAAATTGAGATGATGAAGGAAAGGTTTTCGAAATTGCTGCTTGGGGAAGATATGTCAGGTAGTGGAAAGGGTGTTTGTACTGCACTGGCTATCTCTAATGCCATTACTAATCTTTGTGGTACGGCTTTCTCTCTAAGTTTCTTTTTGAAACTTGTATTGAAGGTTATCTCTGTGAGTTGGATCAGAGGTACTCTATTGTTTCCTTTTAATTTGCATTCTCTTCTCTTTGTTAGCTACCATTTTTGGACAGTTGTGGAGATTAGAGCCCTTACTTCCTCAGAAAAAATCAATGTGGCGCAGGGAAATGGGGTGGCTTGTTTGTGTTAGCAATCACATTGTTGAGTTAATCCCCTCTTGGCAGACATTTCCTGATGGCACTAAATTGGAGGTAACTGAATTCCGAAAATCCATCAAAAATTTTATTGTATACTCCTTTTAATTGAAGGAGGGTAATATACCATCTTTTGAGTGCTAAGTGCATTTTGTTTATGCATTGTTCACAATGTATAAATTTATACCTCCATTTTAGTTAATAGTTTAGTCATTTGGTTTCAATGGTATAGGTGATGACATGCAGACCCCGTTCGGATCTTTGTATAAATCTTCCTGCTCTCAAGAAACTTGACAATATGCTTCTTGTAAGAACTCCATGGACCCTGTTATCAGTTTGCTAAGAGATATTTGTTCTGAAACATTTTAGCATAACAGGAAATACTGGACAGTTTTGTCCATACGGAATTCTGGTATGTTGATCAAGGTATTATAGCACCTGATGCCGATAATGCGGGTTCATTCCGAAGGTCTGGCCGGCGCCAAGAGGAGAAGTGGTGGCTGCCTGTTCCCAGGGTTCCTCCTTGTGGCCTTCATGAGAAAACCAGGAAGCAATTGCAAAATAAACGTGAATCCACTAATCAAATACTCAAAGCAGCCATGGCTATAAACAGCAATGCTTTGACAGAAATGGAGGTGCCTGAAAGCTATCTGGAATCTCTTCCTAAGGTACAAGTTATCCTGTGAAGTCTCATTTAGCTCGTTCTTTTCATGAATTTATGTTTAGGCCAGCCGTTTTATCTGGACGTTTTGATTAATTTTGTTTCAGAATGGGAGGTCAAGTCTAGGAGATGTCATATATAGATATATAACTTCAGATCAATTCTCGCCTGAGTGCCTTCTTGATTGCCTGGACTTGTCTTCTGAGCACCAAGCACTTGAAATCGCAAACAGCGTAGAGGCAGCCATTTATGTATGGAGAAGAAGGGCAAACACAAAACCCATTACCAGGGCGACCCATCGTTCTAGTTCGAAATCTTCGTGGGAGATGGTTCGGGACCTGATGTTGGATGCAGATAAACGAGAACTCCTTGCAGGAAGAGCAGAAAACCTCTTGCTTTGCTTGAAACAGAGGTTCCCTGGTCTTTCGCAAACTGCGTTGGACATGAGCAAAATCCAATTCAACAAGGTTCGTCTTTTTACTATCTTAACTATGCTTTAATAACCCGAGAGGGCCATAGTGCACCGGCTAGGGTGTTGGCTTTCTGACCAGGAGGACAGGAGTTCGATAACCCAGTTTGCAAATGTCATGGAGGTTGGCCTAACCCCAGCATCATAATCGTATATTAAAAATAATTTGGTTCTTTTTGAGGAGTTCAGTTATATTTGGAATTTGGCTATTGATTGTTCGTACTTTTGAAATGGGGATATTGTAGGATGTTGGGCAAGCCATTCTAGAGAGCTACTCTAGAGTTTTGGAGAGTTTGGCATTCAATATCATAGCCCGGATCGACGATGTTCTCTACGTTGATGACATAACAAAACATGCTGATCAGTTCTCATCTGTACCCACAGTCAGTGTAATAGCACATAAGAAGGTTACACTTCCCTACGCGGTACCTGTATCGTCTACCCCATACGCAACTGCTTTCACCACGCCGAGCTTCTCGCCACTGCAGCTGGCCAGCCCCGCAAGAAGTGCAAACTCCCAATTCACCAACAAGAAGCCCCCTTCTCGTGGTTTTGGAGTCAAGAAGGTTTTGACAGATTATCTTGGTGTTGATGCCAAAGGGAAGAACAACCCCGCAGACTTTCGGGTGTCTAACAACAGCAAATGTGGAAGTACAGGAAGCCGGAAGGATAAAGTTGGTCCGGCAACTCGTGTCTTATCTCCCTAGTTTTCAGGTGTTGGAGGTTGCTGCTTAATGCGCAGGCTACAAACTTTGTAGTTTGTATTATACATATCGCTGAGTTGCATTGCTCGATCTTCTTTTTGAACCAAATAGACAAGGGTCTACTGACGATTTCTGATCGTCATCGTTGGCTTAAACTTCTCTGTCATGATCTTCACTGGGTATGTGAATTTGAAATTGTTGATTAGACCTGAATTCCATACCTGCTGACACTGATCCGAAATCCTAAGCAAAAGCAAAGCTGCAGTGATGGACCTACAATACTTTTTTCAGCGAGCCCAAGGTTAGGTGGGTCAAATTCAGGTGAGGAGGCCGCCTCGTCGCTTGGTCCATGAATAGGCCTGCCACTGGTAAGCTCTCAGAGAGCTATCACAGAAGCTTTTGGAATGAATTCTGCTTCTTCTTTTCTGAAACACTGATTGCGAACTGAGTGCCTGGAGTTAACACAACCATGGATGAGCATGATCGATCGATTGATTTGATCTCATTTAATAGCATTTAGGCCTTTCAGGTAGTGGTACGGGCAGGGATTCTAAGATCGAGTCAGATTCGGAGGAGCCAGCAGAACTCACGTGGCGGTAACTGTGGAGAGAGCACTGTGGCATTGGGTTCACGTCACTACGGCTTGCATTAAGAAATTTTTTAGCGAAAAACATCGGATGAAAATGAAGCTTTTACTCCCCTTTGCACGACAGGACTCCGAGTTCCTGACTCACTGTGCCCACGAATAAACCATATTCATCAATTAAGCCCGCGCCAGAGTTTATTTCGGTACTCTCGACTTTAACTGCTG